>CAHIKZ030002902.1:0-22500 GCA_903632075.3 Acanthosepion pharaonis
TAACGATAGCGAACACACAGCCAAAAAATCACATACACATTTATTACAAAACCAAATACATATTAATTACAAACAAGACGAATCTTCTCTAAGGCATATTATAAAAAGTATACTACTCAATTGATCCGAATAAAAAAAAATCAAATTTATTATCTATTATAAAAAAATTTAAGACAGCCAACCTTATCCTCAAAAATAACAACACACCAACTAAGTCAAAATTACAAAGAACGAACATTATCTATGAGTTCAAATACCCTTTAAGGAATTGCGTTCCTGATCAAACCGGACTCATAAATAATTACATCGGCTACACAACCACATGTTTATCCAGACGTCTTACGTTACACCTATCTGATCACAGCTCCATCAGAACATATTTAAACACACACTCAGATTTACCCGACATCATTAGGATCATACATAGATAGGAACATAGATAGATAGATAGATAGATAGATAGATAGATAATACCAATTGGTAACTGTTAGGGATAATTTCAAGGAGAACATTAATCCAAACAGAGCCCAATGTAAATAACAGAGCAATATAATAATAATAATAATAATAATAAAGAAAATCTTTAAAAATTCATTTCGGTTATAATTTATTTCATGAATATATTTAAATATTCATCTCTTCAGACCGAAGGATTTTTAGAAATGAAATCAATTAGTCCAGACAAAAAGAAAATGAAGAGGAAAAAGAACGGTACAAGAAAGTATTTTATAATAAAAAAGGAAAAAATGAAAATTTCAATATAAATTAATATATGAGAGAGAGAAAAAGAGAAAAAAGAAAAGAAATTAGAAAAAATTAAAGATGAGCCGATAAGTTCTCCTAGAAATATTTTTCCTTGAATAACTGAATAATATACTGGGTAAAAGAGGTGTTGAACAGAATTAAAAGAGTTACAGTAATGTCTAATTGTTATGTCATTTTAGATAGCAAAATTCAGCATTGCATTATAATAGTCATCACAATTTCAAATTATTATTAATAATAATTACAAAAATAATATTACCAACATTAACAAAATAAAATACATAAAATAAAAAATAATAATATAAAAAAGCAAATAGAGAAATCAAGAGATAAATTTAAAGAAATATATAGATAAGGATAAAAACAATAATATTAATAAATGATATAATATATTAATTAATAATATAAAATTATAAATAATGTAGGCAAGATACTCAGATAATCGTATAAAAAGACGAATACACGTTCCCATACATGTTAGTACCCATATAAATCAGAATTAATATTTCAAGTGTATATCCCCCAAAGTCAATGTTTTAAGAAATTTTAAATCTTGTTCTATATATATATATATATATATATATTTCAATATAAAATTTAAAAAAGAAAAAGGAAGAAAGACAGTGGGGAGATAGAGGTGAGGGGAAGAAATGGAAGGGAGGGAAAAAATGGAAAAAAAGGCAGAACATCTTAATATCATGGATAAGTTGATCAATATAATGAGGATGGGATTAGAATTCATTTCAGACAGCAAAAAAAACATCATCGCATTATAATAATCATCACAATTTCAAATTAATAATAATAAAAGTAATATGTACGTGTGTCTGTGAAAATAAACTACATCCGGTTGCAAGACGTGATCTAGAGATTGGGACTCCCCAACAAATGCAGACAACTATGAAATTATGAAAAATTCATTTTATAGTAAAAATACCAGCAATACATTTTATATAAAAAATAACATTTCCTATTCATCGTAAAATGACCAATAATAAATTTTATCTATATGTGACGTCGTCCCCGGTCGCAGCGTCGACTGTGTCGTTCGATCCCGTTCGCGGCGCCAATTCGTGCCCCCAGGCCTGATATCCTGGTCACGGACAGCACCAGTTGTGACGTCTTTTGTCGCGGCGTCAGCTGTTCGCTCCTCGCTGCTCAAATGTGACGTTCTAACCCTTTGGTTAGATTGATACCAACCTCGTCGTTCTCAACCCGCTTCCAACGCCTGGTTACCAGGGTAACTGCACTGATCTCCGGTCTGCCTACCCACGTTGTGATTGATCTTAGACAGACGGGATCAAACAGGGATTGGGGGGCCGTAATGCAAGTTGAGTCCAACGGGGGTGATAACACACAATTATGTATAATAAAAAAAAAAACTCAAAAACTCAAAAGGTCCAACGTATCAAGAAAATGGTAACAAACTTTTATGTCTATTTGCTCGGTACATAGGACTATGTCTACTTCCCGACCCGTTCTGTGGACTGTGGCACCACGCTTTTTACTAAGCAACTTTAAGGCTTCGAGTTGCCTGCTCTCTAAGAAATTTGTGTTTCGGTGTGTCTTTGGACGAAAGTAAAACTGGGCGCTGATTTCTGTGGTCTGATTTAAGTCGCTCTTCAAACTACTTGTTCTTGGTTGAAGAAGAGTCCAAACTGTGCGTGAATCTTGGTCAGCTATCTTGACGCGGTTTCAACACTGGGCGCTCATCTCTCTTGTCGTTCAGAGTCTCAAACTGTTCCTCATCTCCGCCGTCAGTGCGCGAATTAACTTCTTCTCTTCGGCTTCGGTTGGACGGCTTATTCATCTCCGCTGTCAGTGTTGGACGTCTTCTTCTCTTCAGCTTCTCTGATTCCAACTTCTCAAACGGCCAAACAGGCTGGCTCTCCTGCCCGCTAGGGGGGCGAATGAACCGGGCCGCCGTCTGATCTCAAATCCCCTCGCCGTCCGCGGCTGATCTCATTTCTGTCGTTTTGGGGTCCCGCTTTTTATTGACGCAGTCAAAAAACTGGGGTGGGTCTGTTGGCGCCAGGGTTTTTCTTGATAATTCTAAATCCGTATCCACCCTTCTTATTTCTGGTTAGGGATTTTCCATTTTCGGTAACTCACTTTCCTCCCACCTCCTTATTGTGTCTCTGGGGCGTATACCCGCTTCCCCGCTCCTTCGTATATTGACCGCTCTTGGGGTCCTGGTCGGGCATCTTTCCTCCTCCTCGCACGTCATGTGACCGCTTTCGGCCAATGGGGTCCTGGTCGGGTATCTTTCTCCTCCTTCGTGTGTCATGTGACCGCTTTCGGCCAATGACGTCTTCGGTCGGGTGTGGACAATCCGTGGCTTCTTTTCTCGGGCGTGGACAATCCGTGGCTTTGTTCTGGGGAAAAACACCTTGCTTAAAAAAAAAAATTTAAATTGCCCTTATCATACGTGACTGCGAAATGACGCTCTTCGGTTTTTTAACACGTGGTATTTGTCAAACAGTTTATCGCTAATTGGATACGACCTAAGAAAGGGATTTCTCAGACTGGGTGGCGTTTTCGTGAACGAATAAAAATATTTCACTTTTCTTTTCGGCCAAAGGCTTGATAACAAAAATTTTCATTATCTCAAAAAAAACATTTTCCCAACATCATCTTGTGTGGCTTTTTTTTCAATTCTGGAATGGTCTGTGTTTTTTCGTATTAATGGTTTGTCTTCATATCCTTAGATAAACTTCCCACCTGTTACCTATCATATTTTTTCCATTGTCCCTAAACTTTGTTTCTTCAACCAATTTGATAACAAACTTCCATTTTCGTGGACACGGAAGTAGGTCAGGTGTTTGACCTGGATATTTTCGACATCTGTTATGTATCAATCAAGTGTGTGTGTGTTCGCTTATGACCTGGTTTTCGTATTATATTTTTTTTTCTTTTTTTTCTTCTTCTCTTTCTTTCTCCCAGATCGCTTGAACGCAATTAAAAATTATTCTCAAAACCGAAATATTTTTCAGCCCTAAATAATTATCAAATGGTTGACAAACCGTAAAAAACAAATCATATATTTATGAATATTTCCTTTCAGCTTGCCAACTATGCATGGTGCCACAATAACTGAAGGTATACAGTTGCGTTTAAAATATTTAGATTTCGACCTAGATTCCTTTCCTAATATGAAATAATTTCAAATAAATTTAACCAATATCCAAAGTTCTCTTTTCCTTTGAGGGTTCTATTGCAGCTAAGACAATTTCATTTAAAATTATTTTTTGAAATGCAAATTCAAAATATAATTTCAACAAAGTTACAACATAAAACAAATCACCGCCTCTAGAAAATGTCTGATGAAAAGATAAAATGTACAAAATGTTTTGTTTTCATCTATAATGTATTCGGATATAAAGCAGAATAACATTTCATTATTTCAAATATTCCAGAAGGATGGTAAATAAATTAATTTTTTAATAAAATTAATCTATGACCCATATAATTGATTTGGAGATCGAAACAAAAAAAAATAACAAACATTTACTGTTAAAATGATCTCCCTAGATCATAACTATGGGTTTTAGAATTTTCCTGATGCAACCAGAACTTCAATTTTTTACTGAATAAAAAAAATCAGAATAAGGTTTAAATAAACGATTAAAATTAGGACTGAACAACACATGAAATTCGCCAGTGTAACATTTCAGCTGTTGTGTGTAGTAATCAACTAAAAAAATAGAAATAATTGAATTCTATTACGTGAATCTCCAACTGCAGGATATCAACCAAACGCCAAACACGTCAAAAATAAACAACAACGCCGTTTTTAAAAAAATGTTGGGTATTTCCAGCCCGTAGGCTCATTAAGAAATAAAATGCCCGTCGACCTCGTATAAAACGGGGAAAAGGTAATGTTCCGAGACGAGACTCTGCCCTTCGACATAGCCTCGTCTGGGTTATTTTGATATTTAATGTAACCAGGCAGATTTTGAAACCAAAACAGCTGTGATCGAATCTCAAGATACAGACCAACATACAGTATTTACTACTGTAGTTATGTGAATGGGAACATACTCATTATCGTCCGTAGATATGCTACAACAATTATAATAGTATCTTTTCTGACTCTGTTCCGGCTTCTTGCTTTTCAGGTACGGTTTTCAAATTTTAAATATGACTTTAATCGCTATCTTCTGTCTTAACGAATTCTGTTTTTTTTTTTTTCTTTTTCTTTCAATTCACTAATGTTTGCTCATTCTCTTTCACTCACAGTAAATAGTTATTATTATTGTCTTACTTGGCAAGAAATACTTTTAAAAATATATGAAAGCACATTCCTGCTTCAGGAAATACAAGCTATCCGGAATTCGAGCGTAATTTGACAATTCTCTTTCCTTTATAAATTACCGTTACGCCACCGTATGCTTTCAGTGTATACTCAGACAGCTAAGCCGATAAAAATTATATATCTTCTAATGTTTTTATCTACTTCCTTTATATAAAACTTTACATATTTTGGTGAGGTATGTTTGTCAGTAGGAATCACTTATTTTAAACGTTCATTTTAAAGATAAAATATTTCTAAAATATGAAGAAGTCTGTGACGAAAGAAAGCAAAACAGAAAAGCAAATATTTTAAGCCAACGCCGTCCTGTTAAGAACCTATCTTTTTTCGTTGTTTTCCAAGTGACAGCTTAATGGCCTATAAACATGAGGAAACTGCTGCTTAATTAAAATTGATTGTTGTTTTAAGAAAGATTGACTCAGATTAAGCTACGACCGAATCATTTCGCTAAATAACTTGGCCAATAAATCTTAGTAAAGAAGAAGGCAGAACAAAAACAATACCAAAAAAAGCGTGGAACATTTGATAACCATGGTCTTCTAGCATCGGTAAACTTTCGCGTTAAATCATGCATTTTCATTATTAGCATTTCTCAGTTTTATTCCTTATTTAAGAATCATATCTTTTATATGGTTTTAAAACTCTAAACTAAGGATTTTCAGTGAAGACGTAGATATTCATTTGTAAGTTGATATATTACGCGTTGATTTTTTTACTAAAAAGACAGTCATTACGAGATTTCCTCTGTGTTCCAAATGCAAAAGTTTTACTTCGTTTTTTATCTCAAGAAATACCTTCTGTCAAATCAAATTTTTTATTAGGTTCTTCCCTATTTCTTTTTATAATCTTAACATTGAATTCAAGAGCCAATTGTTATCTATCTTCCTTGTCCCATTGTCTTCTCTTTATCCCGCCTCTTTCATTCCTATTACACACCCGAATCATCATTACCATTTTAACAGCATCTTTCTACCTTGATTGGCTCTCGAGCTTTGTTTTGGGTCCGTATAAAAATAAAAAATGAATCAGAAATACTTTCTATTTTTATTTGTTGCACCATGTATCGAGATAATATCCAGTAAAAAGTCGGTAGAAGTTGAATTTTCCCACTAATAACCTATTTTTTACGGTTACAAATATCAGCCGAGTGATAAATTGAATTTTGTCATAAAATTACCCATGTCGTGTCTCTTAATTCCTCCATGCGGAAAATTCGCACTTACTGATATTCGTCCACATTTGCCTAACGTTTGCAGAGACCAAACAAAAGATATGAACACAGCTAAGCGTTTCATTAAAAAAATGAACAGTGTCATAGTGGAACACACCTATTCTATTGTTAATAGACTCTCCCACCTATAATAAGTAGGAGTAGTAGCAGTCGCTAAGTCGTTCACTGAGTTGGTCTGAGTTCAGTTTGAAATCGGACGACCAGCTGACCGGTTGAACTCTCTGCCTTCGGGTGGGAAGGAACCCGAACGAGGCTACGCCGAAGGGTGGATTCTCTTTGGGGAGGTAAACCGACCCTAGAACCCGTTTATACGTATTCAATGGGCATATTTTTGGCCGATCCCACGGGCTCAGAGATCCCACGATTCAAACTGATATAATTGTGCCACGTATGCCCTCGTTTTATTTGGTTAAATATTCTCAATGGGTTGGTCAGTCAGTCGATGTCGGAAGACTGTTATTTTCGGATACTAAAAGTTTCAGTTTTAAAGCACTTTTAATATCCATTGTGTTACCTATTATATCAAGTTATTAACATTTGTACGTCGAACCTATTTTAGGACTTAACATTTGAAATACAAGCCTCCTGTGAAAACGATACAACACATAGCCATGTCTTTGAAAAAAATATACTATGTGGAAAAGTATTGTTTGTAGCTGAAAACCCGATCTGTTCTAGTTTGAGTGGTAAAAAATGGGGAGAGCATCACTCGTTAAACTGGAAGGTTTCATTTCAAAGTTTACCTCGCGAGACGGGAGTCTTTACGCTTGGAGCATCCCTCGCTAGACCGGAGGCTTTGCTGTCTATTCTATCTATTTAGATCTATCTTTGCTGTCGGAGCGTCCCTCGCTGGACGGGTGTGGGGTTTTTTACGATCACACTTTTTCTTCGCTAGACATTGGAGGTTTTACGTTCGGATCATTCCCCAATTAAAAGGAACAATTTTTTTCGGAATAACAAAGTTATTGGGATACATGGAGTTCATGAGCGTTGTGATGGTGTTATCAGAGTCACCTTGGTCTTCCTACATCTTATGGAATTTCAAAAAATACTTAACGACTTTGACAGATATAATATATAGATACCTCCAACAGATTTAAATATAGAATAATTTGAACGCGTATATTTTTCGTCTGTATATGAGGCAATTCTCCATTGTTGCCACCTGGTTCCTATTATTCAAAGGATAACAAAAAGTTAATGTGCTGTCTGCAGCGGACAGTAACGACTTCCATCCGGAATCTCCCATACAGATGTGATTCCGTATAGGTGATCCCAATTTGAAAGTCCCATTTTTCTAGTACCCACTAAAATGCCCAGTTCTATCTCAGATATTTCTCAACGTCTTACAATGAGTTCACATTGACTCACCAAATGTCAGAGGGGAATTGATATAGGTGGGGACATTTCAAATGATTCTAGTTAAAAACCGCCACCTAATTACCTGTCACGTGCCCCTACCGTAGGATCTTGGTCGTCTATTGAATGTTCTATCGCTTCGGGACATGGGCGACCATAACGGACACAACTTAATCTTTCGTATCTGTTGAAATGAAGTGGTTATTTTACTTTCCCTCTTATTCTGATCTTCTTTCATTTATAAAAGATTGTTAAATTTTTTATAGATCTTGCTTTCAGGAATGTCGCCAATTATCGAATTTTGGGGCCTTCTTTTCTCATAATATGATTTTAATTTGAATTCATTCTTTTTTAGATTTTATATCTAATTGTCCTTTTTGTTCATATTTTCCTAAAAACTTACTCGTTGCTTCCAAGCTTCTTTCTTATATATTCCAAGCATCCTTCTAGAGAACTACCTCTCTTGCTTCAAGTCTTCTCTTCAACTTTAATTTAATTGTCCAGTATTAACTATCACAGAGAAGGGTTTGTATTACATAGCAGTTTAGCACTAATTAAATTTTCCTGTATCCTAATACTGAACTTTGTTTAGGTTGTGGAAGGGATATTTTTTTTTCTAATCTAATTAAACGTCTAAAACATTTGTTGTGACATTTTTTTTTTTAAAACATCTGTACTTTTTTGAATTTTAATATCCTCCATTCGTAAATCGTATATTCGGCTTTTTTTTTCTTTAGCTGAAAAGTAGACATTCCGTAGGTCACCTATAATAGTGTAATAATGGATATTCATTATTTTTTTTTTTTAATTTAAGATATATAAACATTGTTACGGATTGTAAGAAAGATGTTGCCACAAAACTGAAATAAATTGTTATTGAGTGATGAGATGGCAACATTGTGAAAAAGGTGAACAGTAAACACAGCAATTAAAAAAGAAACTGAAAATGTTGACTGGATCTGAACAAGATCAAATTCTTCGAAAATGAGATTGAAGAAGATGTAAACAAGAAAAGTTTGATTTATTTTTACGGATTATCAACATTTTGGAGATTATTTAAAACTGGGAAATATTTTTAGATTCTAAGAGATTTTTTATTTACATCGTTTGGACTGTTATCATCATCTTTATTGCCATATTCAGAACGTTTCGGCAGTTATGCGCTCCGACCTTCTTCAGATGACATACTTTGGAATTTTGAATCGAACCCTTTATTTAATCCACGGAGGTAGATTCCATCGTTTGTTTTAGATAATAATAGTTTGGTGATATAAGTTTTAATAATTAACCCATATCTGGCGGGGAGAAAAGGTGGAGTGTAATTGCCATTATAACTGTTTGTTTAATTTATATTATAATCATCGAAGTTAAGCAAAGCTGAGCTTGGTTAGTAGCTAGATGAGTGACCGTCTCAAAATACCAGGTGTCGTTAGCTTGGATAAGAGGATGGTATAACAGATAAAAAGCTCGGAATTGTTAATCGAAAAAAAAAAAAACACAGTTCCAATTCCCATTGAGTTCTTTATATTACGAGCAAATACCCTTGGGAAAGGTATGAATCTACTTCTCTCAGCTATGGGTTAATTAGTAAGATTTGTATCATTAACCTCTAGTTATCCCCACCACTACCAAAAATAAAAAAAAAACAAAATCTTACAAGTTCAAAAATATTTCCCGGCTTTAAATGACATGCAAAGGGTTGAAAAAAAAAAACAAAGAAAAGAAATCAATCTATCAATTTCAGAAATAAATATAAAAGCAATTAAACTGCGACAGCATTGACTTGAACAATACAATCTACAACATTTGATATCCTATATATTTTAATCATTTCACACAAAGCAAGGTGGTAATGTCACTAGGGCACGAGGGGTTTACTGAAAAAGAGAAAACAGAGTGAGAAGGAGGACAATAAAGAACAGCGTCCATAAAGAGAGAACATGGCAATTGGAGCTACATTTAAATCTTTAGAGATTGTAAATAGCAGGATTAAAACATCCCCTCCAAATATATACACATGGTGCCCATCGAGTTCGTGTGCACTTTAAAAAAATTAAAACTTTATTTGTATTTGCGATAGAAATAATTTGTAAAAAGGATTAGAAAGAAGTAAATCTATATTTTGTAAGGTCTTATAGAAGATTTATTTAAGTTTCCACATGTCCTCCATCATTAGCAATACAAAGGGTAATACGATTTTGCAGTTCACGGAAAACATTTGCCAACTGATTTACAGTAATGCATGAAATCACATTAGTTATTTTAGTTATACTTAAAACTAGGTACATTCAACTTGATAAAATTTTTACAGATTATTAACCAGTTATTGAACTCACACTCTTTGGGTCCCGTCACTAGCAATGGCGAATATATACATGGAATACTTTGAGGAAATGGCATTAAAATCTATATCTGTAAAGCCAACACTATGATAAGGTACGTAGATAACACCTTCATACTCTGGCCACACTAGGAAGATGTTCAGGTTCTACTGGACCATGTGAACTCAATAAGACCTTCGATACAGTTCACGGTGGAGAACGACAGTAAAAACGCTCTCCCATTCCTGGATATTCTAATATCTCGAACAGAGCATGGGTTCAAGACATCCGTATACCGTAAATAGACATTCACTGGACAGTATCTCAATTTCAATACCCTCCATACATACAGCGTCAAGAATGGGATCGTCCGCTGCTTACGACACCAAGCAAAAGACATAAGTGGCGACCCATAGACATTAGATAAAAAACTGGTCAGTATTAGTACCCTACCATATAACAACTACCCTGGGTACATGGAAGCAGCCCAAAACACTGGGATAGGCGGGTACAAGAGGAAGACAACAACACTCAGAAAAAAGTCAGCCTGTCTTATTATCAGAGAAAATAAAAAGGATCTGCGGTCCATATAACATCAGGACAACCTTCAAAAGCTGGACGACGCTTCACAGATATCTCCCAAGTAAGACCCCCCACCCATAGAAGAGAACATGACTAAAGACTGTGTGTACGCTATCCCGTGCAGCTGCGGAAAGAAATATAAAGGAGAGACAGGCCGCCCCCTCAAGGTAAGGCTTCAAGAACACTAGAAAGCTGTAACACGAGGGGAGGTGGAAAAATCAGGCATGACTGACCACATATGGAGGGAAAAGGGAGATCACCGCACTCTGTGGGATCAGGTTGAGATCATAGACAAAGAACATCATTGGAAAATTTGTAAACTTAAGGAATCAGCACATATCTCCTGAGCCGACCAAGCATAAAAATGAATACAATATGTTAACCAGTAATAAGGACTGCCTGAGAAAAGCGATAATAACCACAAAAATTACAATATGAGCTCTGGTAAAAATGGTTGCTGCTGTTTATAATACCCAGAAATCTATACGCAGATGTCCTCATGGCCACATGGCATAGTAGATAAAGGCGTTAGTTAGATCCAGTGACAGGACCCAAAGAGTGTGAGTTCAATACATGGTTAAGAGTGGAGAACTTGGAGAGGGGAATTAACAGGAGATAGCTGAAAAATGACACCCGTTAGACATGGCACGTAAAACTAGAACAATCTACCCCAGTGAGCGAAATAAAGGGTACAGTTCGACATTCCAACCACCTGAAGAAGGACGGAGCGTACAACGGACGAAATGTTGTAATAAATATGGCAACAAAGATGAGGTCAATAGTCCAAATAATGTAAATAGTGTACATAATACCTCATCTCAGAAATATAGACAGATGTATATGTACACACACACACATGATATCTACCTATATATAAGTCTGATTAAATACATTAGAAACATTATGTATGCTTACTTTTAATAAAATCTGTTCATGCTCACGAATAACCTTTTGTGTACTGCAATTAACTGATGTGAGAAATGTGCTATAACTATGAAAATTATTTTATTTCCGATTTTCCAAGTAATTTCGATCTTTTCCAAGATCATCTTCAGGCGTGTAAGTAGTAATACAAAACTTGTGTCTTGTTCACGGGTGCAAGTAGTAATAAAAATATTTTTAGCTAGCCATTACACTACTTTTTTTTCTTTTTCCTTACAAAAGCAACGGTTGATAGTCATGCTTTGCATTCATTAGAACGTGAAAAAATTATCCACTATGGAACATTATATATATATATATATATATATATATATATATATATATGAATACAGAATCCTTAAAAATCCATTCGGTAAGTTTAATATTTATTTCGTGGACTTCAAATATCCATCTCTTCAGGCCAGTTTTACATGAATAAATGGAATTCAGTTTATTCAGATACAAGGAAAAGGAATAGAAGAAAAAAGAGAAAAAAAAGGAAAAGTTTTAACATTAAAAGGAAAAAGAAAAAAAGGGAGAGAAAAAAAGAGATTTCAATATAAAGTTTTTTTAGAGGGAAGGGAAAAGTGATAGTGAGTGAGAGAGGAAAAGAAAGGAAAGAGAGATTTAAGAATGTCGACAGAGAGAATTAAGCAAATAGAACCAGAAATTATCTTTTCTTCCGGCACTGGACAAGTTAAAAATCAGTGTGGGGGGAAAAATGTTATCATATTCAAAATAGATACATTCAAATTATATATATATATATATATATATATATATGAGCCAGGTACTACGTACCTAGGTGTCACCACCTGGAATCATCAATGTGAACTGGCTAAGGAGGAATTGACAAGGAACAAATTTATTAATAAATTCACGGCTAAAACCTAAAATTAGCATAAGCCTTAAAAGACATATTATTTTTTTTTTTTTTTTTGTTCTGTGCATATTTGCGCGGTTTGAAATATACTTTTTTCCTCCCTCATGCCATTAATTCATTTCATTTTTTAATGTTTTAATTGTATGTAGGGTGTTTGTATGAGTCAATATATATATTGCAATAATTATTAAATTGTTCCCAGTCGACCCTGATGAGCTTGGGAACGAAACCGGTTGGTCTATTCTGTAAGTGTTATCATCTCTTATTTTTATTTTTCATAATGCCTTCAGGAAATAATTTGTATCTATTCCTTGCAATATTACGGTTCTGTACCTCCAACAATTTATTTAAATATATATATATATATATATATATATATATATATATATATTAGATTTCTATAATAATCAACTGCAGAGCAACTATAAACCCGATGAAATAACTAACACCATCCACAGATATCCTAAACCCGTCCAACAACACAAAGAAATAAAGTTAATAATATACGAAACTAAATTTAAATTTTATTTATTTTGTTTATCATCACTTACCTTGATAAAATCAATTACGAAATGCGTCGGCAAGGGCTATGTACTATTTTCCGATTTTCTATTTTATTCAATTTTTCTTCTGTACAGTTTTATTCTGAGAAATTTAACACATTGTCGACATGAAGATCAAAAAAACACTCTTAACCAAAAACAATGAACTAACATACATTGAAATAGATGAATAGCGGGTTACGTTATATATATATATATATATATGGATAGATAGATGCATATAGATATATATAATTATATATATATTTGTGTATTTAGGCAGCAAATTCTTTTAGAGATGTCTGATTGAATAAATTACAGACATTATGTCTGCTAATTTTTAATAAAATCTGTTCATACTCACGAATAACCTTCGATGTATTGATGTTAAAGGATGAGAGAAATGTGCTATAGCTGGTTAAATATCTTTATTTTCATTTCCCAAGAAGTTTCGATCTTCTCTCAAGATCATCTTCAGGGGTGAAGTGATACAAAACTATTTGTTGTTCATTACTATAAGTATTTATATAAAGATGTCCGTTGTTTTCCATTACCGTAATTTTTTCATTATGCTTCTAAATGCAAAACAGTTGACACTGTGCATTCATTAGAACGTGAAAATTATATATATATATATATATATATATATATATATAAATGACTTCTTTGAACTTGAAAAAGACTTCTTCTCTGTAACAGATAGTGTTAAATACGTAGGCGAACATAATAATCTACGGAGGAATATGAAAAAAAGACATTGCCAAGTGATATGTTCCGGAAAGGGATATATTTGAACGAAGTAGCTAAGTGGTTTTGGCTACTATAACCAAGTAGAATACGGTAGCAGTAATCGACTGGTACACGTCGTAGTGGCAGGTAAGAAATGTAGGTCAATGGCGTAGTCCAATGGGCGTCGTTATAGACTTAGCTCTCAGACTAAGGCTCTTGATACTCTTGATCGTACCTACACATCCGTCGGTATTTATGACGGACACCAGCCAATCATATTCCAGTGAGGGGGGAACACAGGTATACGCATATTCTATTATATCACCAAGATACGTAATACCGATAAAATCATCCCGAAATCTGATAAAACTGACAATATATATTACTATAACGTCGCCGACTACCACAACGCTCTATTTAAAGAATTTAATGAAATATGTAAGAAATTCTCAGCTGAATGGGAATATAATATTAACAACGAGATAGGAATTACAGCCACTAAACTTAAGATCGACGACTGGGTGCATAAGCTTCATAAACAACAGGCTTTTATTACCTTGAAGGACCATAAGAATGATTTCCCCAACAACCCACAGTTCAGATTGCTTAACCCTTTCAAGAATAATATATGCATAATCATCAAGGCTCTACTTGAGCGAGCCTGCAGTTACACAGGGTTCAACCTATGGAAGAATACTAAATATGCTATCAATTGGTTCTCTAATGTAAAAAATAAAAGTGAATACACCTTCATGCAATTCGACATTACCAACTTTTACCAGGCTATCACGGAAGACCTGTTAATGTCTGCTATAGCCTTGGCCAAGAATTATTGCACCATCACAGACCAGGATATCAGTATCATTATGCAAGCCCAAAAACCCATTCTATATCACCATGGTTCTATGTGGACCAAAAAAGACAATTCTATCTTCTCTATAGACATGGGACCGTTCATCTCTACGGAAGCTTTGAACTTGTTGGCTATTTAGTGAGAAAACTGGTCTCTACATAGACGACGGAGTTATTCTTCTACGTAACGCCAATCGACAACAAACTGACCGGTTTAGGAAACAACTATTCCAATTCTTCTAGGATCACGGACTTAATATCACTACTATCATCAATGCCAAGGTGATCAACTTTCTGCACACTACTTTCAATCTTTCCAGAGGAGTGCACATGCACTTTATAACCATATATACACTAGTAAAGAATTTAACCACCCACCACGAATACTAAATAACCTGCAAAAATCTGTGCAGCATAGACTCTATACTAACTCCAGCAACAAATACAACTTTGAAAAATATAAAACTAAATATGTCGATGCACTAAATAAGAATAAACACAATATTAAACTAGAGTACATTCCAAACACTAGTAAGAATACCAACAGTAAATGTAAGAATAGAAAATGCAATATAATTTGGTTCACCACCCTTTTTAACAGTAATGTCAGGCACAACATCGAAATCTTTCTAAAATTATTACACAAAAATTTCATTCACAATCCTTTACACAAAGGAATCTTCAATAAGAAAAACATTATGGTTAAGTACAGCTGCACTAGAAACCTTGATTAATATATAGCCTAACATAATAGTGTAACTCTAAACAAATACTTAAGCAACACTAATAGCAATGTTAACACTGATGATCAATAATGTAATTGCCGTAAAGGCACAAACTGTCCTGTGAATAACAAATGTATTTATAAAGAGTCATCTATTAGGCATAATATCGAAATCAAATTTTATTTTGGGTCAACAGCAAATAATTGAAAAAAATGTTTTTATCACCATAAAATGTCCCTTAATAACGAGAAATGTACAAATACCACAGCACTCTCAAAGTTTTACTAGTATATCAAAAGAGTTTACTACACACCGTTAGAAAATTGGGAGTTCATTGCCAAAATCAACCGTTTTCCGATGCAACCTGTGTTTGCTGGAAAAAGATTCATCCTCAAAAATCTGCTTGATAAGCGTAATGATCTTATGTTAAGTTGTAGTCACAGTAGGAGTTTTCTCTTAAAATATTGTAATGTTGGATAAATATATTATTCTTTTTTTATATTTATTTTAGGTTATATATCGATTACCTCCCTTTAACCATTTCAACGTATATTTCTTCTTAAATCATCGAACAGCGTCTGTTTTAAAATTTAAACTTGCTTCAATTCTTTTTTTTTTAATTTTTTTTTTATTTCCAAATGTCACATATCTACACCCTAACTTCAGTATTTAGACGCCAGTATTATTTTTATCTGGTTTTAAATTGGAGCTGTGAATCTACGTTCCTCCCATGAGTCCGTGTGTGTGTGTGTATATATATATATATATCGTAAATCAAGTTATACCTTGCCCTGAAGAGTTGGGTAAACAACAAAACTTAAGTGTGATATTCAACGTTATATATATATATATATATATATATATATATATATATATATATATATATAAGCTCTGCCTAACCACTGTTGACACCTTAAGGTAAATATTTATTTGCTTGCCTGTGTGTGAACGCTAGAGCGCGTATATATGATTGCTAATATCTAGTTATCTGATTTATTTACCTCTCTCTCTCTCTCTATATATATATATATATATATATATATAGAGAGAGAGAGAAAAGATTCAGAGAGAAAGAGAGAACTAGTTTCTATTCTTTAGAAAATAAACTAAATATTTATTTGTTTTGTATATTATTATTTTTATGCATTCATATAAAATATAACAAACTTAGAAAAATCAAGTGGAAAGTTTTCTCATACAATTTATTATTTTTTGTTATATGTCGTTCTTTATTTACGAATAAATTTCTCACAGAATGAGTGGCGATAAAAATGGCTTTGCAAATAAACATGCAAAGAACGCCGTGGAAAATCGCAGATACAAAGCAGTCCT
Source organism: Acanthosepion pharaonis (assembly GCA_903632075.3). Taxonomy (NCBI): domain Eukaryota; kingdom Metazoa; phylum Mollusca; class Cephalopoda; order Sepiida; family Sepiidae; genus Acanthosepion; species Acanthosepion pharaonis. The sequence continues at coordinate 16,555 of CAHIKZ030002902.1, forward strand.
TTATAAATAAACATAATTCGATAAGAGAAGTGTGAAGTACTTGAGGGGCTGCAATCAAAAAAGGAGAATATAAGAGGAGGCCATAGATTTTAAATGCAAGAAGTGGTGAGAATAACATTGGCAAAATCTTTTCGAGGGAAATTATGTTACAATATCTTGCATGAACATTTTACGTGATACGCTTATTCCATGTATCGCATACATTCAGTACATACGCGACCAATCGCTACACATCCATTCCTATACTTTCTGAATCCTATCTTTCCCTTCAATAAGATTTCCAAGACCCCGTTTCCCTATCCAGCTCTTTTTTTTGATATTGAGTACACAAGCTTTATTGACTGAAGTGGCTCCTTGTTCCATGTCCTTATCTCCCTTCCTTCAATAAATCAGCTGTATTTTTAAGACGGTGGATAAGACCTCAGAACTAAAAAAATTCATTTTTTTTTTTTTTTTTGCTTAGGTTTGATATTGAGTGTTTCGGAACTGCATTTTATCTGTTGGCATTCCAGAGATTTTAAGGCGTCCTTTCTCCTCTTGTTAAACAGTCTTTTTTCATGCATTTTTCTCTCTATATTTCTGAGATGAGGAATTCTAAAGCATCCTTCCGTAGTGCAACATTTCTGAGGTCTCTAGTTTGTTCCTTGTCCGTGGGGAAAGTGTCCAGCTTTCACTATTATTTAAGACGGTGGATAACATTTCACAATTCAATCACTTTTCCTTCTTTCGAACGGAATCTTTCCTTTTTTTTTATTTTTCACCCGGAGAAGGCTTAAATTTTTTGTGAAATTTAAGATGCGAAAATACTTCGGATCTCGGTGTCACATTTTCAACCCTCTGTTAAAACGCTTCCCAGATGTTTGACATTCTGAACCTGTTTGATGTTTATATTTCCAGTTCGTAACTCGCATCTCGGGCTTTCTCATTTGATTTTCTTCTGACAATTAAATGTCCACTTCCCAGATATTTTGTTTGATGTTTATTCGTTCTTCGATCTCTCTTTCTCAGTCATTCCTGTGGTTGTCCTATTAATGCGTAAGATCTCTCTGTCCATCAACGTGGTTGTTTCCAATTTTTATTTTACGTGATACGCTTCTTCCAATTTCAATAACTATGTATTTTTTGCTTTATTGGGGATCGACTGACGATCGCCTTATCATTCTGTTGAAACTTGGATAAGCATGGAATAATAATAATACAACACAAAATGTACGTAAACAAAATGTATTGAAACAAGGAAAAGGTACACAATATTTACAGTTAGTTTTGGTATATTCTTGGGAAGACTGTTCCTGCAGAATGGGTTGACTAAATCGCAGTCGGGCAGAGTCTCTGGATTCGATCTCTTCTTACTCCCCCGTCTTCCGGTACCAACCCATATTTATATGGTCGGTACTCCACTTATGTAAATTAGGTGTATCGTACCACAACACATTCTATGCGTATATACGATGGCGATGCTTAAAATGGCTTGGTTCACAAGGTCTACAAGTCTTGTGGGCCGAAATAGCTATTCAAATGAGGTAATTTTGGATTTCTATTGTTTGTAATTTATTTGCTATGATATAATACATTGACCTCTTTTTGTGGATTAATTTTAATATTATTAGGATTCTCATATATATATATATATATATATATATATATAGTTGCTTCTGAATAATAAGAGTTATGGATATTTGGGGTTCTGATTATATCCTTAAAAGTTTTAGATGCGATTCTAATTATTTTGATCCATAACAATAATAATTATATATAGATATATATATATATATATATATATATATATATATATTATGGCAGCAATTTTTCTTTCAAACATTTTTCATTAAATACGCCAGCAAGAAAAATTTTATTAATTTCTTTTATTTAACGTTTCCAGCGTCCTTACGTTTTTTTTCCTTTTTGTAAGTGTAAGAGAGGACAGAAATGTTCTACTATCCCATGCAATTTCGGCCAATTCTTTAACAACTTTCAAGAGGGTTTTGTTTTTGGTGTTGTTCGCTTTTCCTCGTGTTGTATTTTATTTTTGTGCAATTTTGAATAAGAGCGTTTACTGGTTGAAACAAAACTTTGGAAATGGCTAAGGAAGTGCCCAAAGCACTTGAGAGAATGAAAAATATGTGGAAATTTCTGTACTCCCGTTTACCTACAAAACGGAATGCTGGGAAAAACTAAATAAAAATTAATTAAATCGTCTTTATCCGCCATATTTAAAGAAATATATATATATATATATATATATATATATATATATATATGTGTGTGTGTGTGTGTGTGTGTGTGTGTGTGTGTGTGTGTGTGTGTGTATGTATAAATATAAACATAAATATATTTTGAACAATAAAAAAATATTAAAAAATTAAAATCTTCAGACACATTGGGTTGTAGATTAATATTCTTTCGTTTTTTTTTATTATTATTATTTAATTTAGATTCCTCGACTAGTTTCGGCCAAAATGGCCACCATCAGAAGAAATATTTCTGCTTGCTGTAGCAGTAAATATATATATATATATATATATGCGCAGTACTTATTAGAAAGCGCTCAATATCAGAGATAGAGCTAACATATTTGATTGGATTGATGTGAGTTTGTGACCCTGGGTTTCATGTTTTTGCGATCGTCAGACAAACTGATTAATTTTTTAAAAAATTGGTGGGGTTTATGTAGGTTGCGTGTATTAGTGTTGTTATGGAAGTGGTGGGGAATTGTCGTCGTGATGTCACTCATGCTAACGCAAACATAGATGTATGTCCGTACACCTGCTGAGGTACGCAGACACAAATACACACTCGCTCGTCCGCTGGGGCTCATACAGACATAAACATATGTGGACACTATGGGATTTGACATATGTATGTATACGTGTGCTGTTGTCAATAGACATACGCAGTTGTATGTTGAAATTCAAAGAAGTGTAGCGAAAATTTCTCGTGAATGCCTCATAAATGTATACATGTCAGCAATCAGATCATTTTTCTATTCTTCCGTTGAATAATATTTCCTCGCATGCATGTATATACGTATGGTGGGGTAAGTGTAAAATTATGATAGGTAACATGCTATTTTTAATTTTTGTTATTATTTTAAAGCTGGTTATTTGTTTGTTTTTGATGACTGCGTATATGTAACTGGTAGAAATTGTAGTTTGTAATACTTATTGGTTTTTATATGGTGGTATTAAATATGCCAGGAAGGAGGGGGAGTAGTATAAGTCAATAATTATAGTGGATTTATATGTTAATAGTAGATGTGATGTGGTAGTAATGGTGTTGGGGGGTTGGCGGTAATGATAATATTAGTAGCTAATAGTTATTGTAAAGTGGTAGAAGTGATTACTAATGGTGGTGCAATGATAATAACAATAAATGTAATTATTGTGATGGTAGCTTGAACTATCGACTGATTGTTGGTGTTTTTTGTTGTTGTTTTTTTTTTATCCGTTTGGTATAAATTCGGATAATAAGTATTTATTCTCATGCCTACATTTGGAGATTATCTCTGATCTTTTGTTTAGTAAATTCTTTTCTTGGGTATGGGATATTATTGCTACGTTTTCGTGTAGGCAAAGTAGGCATTCTTTTTGTAATGTTGCTGTAGGCAGGTGCTTTTTTCAATATTTTCTAGCTTATTGTTGGTGTGATATTTCTGTCACCAACTGACATCAATCCAACCAAATATATATATATATATATATATATATATTTCCCACACTAGGTATCCATTGTCTGCCATTATTTTATTCAAAAGCAAAATGGATTAACACATTTAATCCGAACAGCCTTGGCAGCCATAGACATTGGAAAAAGGACTAAAATATACGTGGAATGGATAAAAATTCTCAGGTTCAAAATCTGACCATATGACTAAACATCAGAATATTAATATTCCTTTTCTTGGGTGAGCATAAAATCTTTCGAAAATCTTGAGATGGAGAAAAAAAAACATAAGGATCAACACTGCATGGTGACTGTCTGGTTCACGCTATATCTATAAACTCTCCAATTCTGAGTGCTCTTCTATAAATATAACAAATTTTAAACATATATATTATATGATGGTGTGCTGAAAGTTTCATAAGCTGACTATGAAGGAGTGATGCTAGAGTTGTGAAATCTTGAATGCATTAATATTAATTCTGCTTATTAATAACTACATTGTTTCTTTCTGAGTTTAGATTGAGCCGGAATCGAGGGTCACCTGATAAGATTATTTGTTCGGGTATAAGGATATAACAGGAAGACATTTGAATCTAACACACTGAGCCAAAATACTGCGTCACAATACAAGCAAAAGCTCACCATCATACAAGTGACAGGCGTCTTTGTCTCCTTTCAATGTTAGTGACAATGTAAAGCTCTAAACAATACAAACGTGTAAAACATTACTTGTGTCTTTGAAGTTTGTTTTTTTTCTTTTAAAATTTCTATAGCTAAATAGATTAGAAGCCGTATTTTACTTTCCCTTCACTGACATTTTAATAAAGAATAAAAATAAAAATAGTTTTCTTTCTATCTCTGACGTTAATTGTAATTTCTGTTTTTCTCATTCTTCTTTTTTTTCCCCCGATCGTCAATATTCATCTCCGTTTATGGATTTGGTTATAAAATCAATTGAAAAAAAATGAAAGAAAGAAATATTTTCATAATACAGTCTTGCAGAAATATTCTGGAGATAAAAGGTTGAATTATTCCAGGAAACAATTTGATGTTTTTCTCTTAGATGGTGACAAGAGAAGACAACTCTTACACGACTTTTCATTAAGAATCTGTTAAGAATAAACATCTTTATCCCGCGGAGCTCCAAATAATATCATCTTCATTCAAAACTATACCTAGAATGAATAATATATAGCCATTCAAATAATGTATGTATATGCAAGTTAAAATTACCTTTTGAATATTTTAAAGCTCTATGAAAAATAATATGTAAACCAAACAAAAGGTTCAGAAATAAAGAGATTTTTCGAAAATCTGAAAGAAAAAAATAACGATTCGTATTCATTTGGATTAGAATGTTCTATACAACTACTGATATTATTGTAAACAAGAAGATTGGTTGAAGGAAGATTTTAGTCAGATACAAAGCTTCTTTCTTTTATAAAGAAAGTTGGATATATTCCGCAAACTGAAAATTATGCCCAGACAAAAACATAGTGACTATGATAGAATTTATCAAAAATTATCAACGGTTACTTTAAATTGAACATATTAACCCTACCTGGCAATCGAGAAACGGGTTAAGAGACATCTGCAATGAGGATTCTGCCACAAGGACACAAGAATACAAAACGTATCAAGGTTTGAACTCCTGACACTTTTTAATACGGTGAGTCACTCAAAGTAGAGGGTTACAGTTTATGCGAATATTTGGCGAAAATAACAGTTAACCCGCTCAAGTGTAGGGTTAACCATTATCTTGTAGTGGTTGTCGCGATCAGGAAAACATACTCTTGGGAGTCGGTTCCACAGAGAAGTGGTTTTGGCCGAATGGAATTTATATCTCATTAGTTGAATACGAAGGGAATGAGGATCATTCGATACAATGTGCGTAGCATGGTGGGTCTAAGCAGTGTAGATTACAACTAGTGGAACTAAAGAATGTGTTTCTTCTGAGCACGTTATATGGAAATGGTGATAGAGAGGCTTGTACTAACATTCTGTTCGACCAACTCGCCGGAACATCCAAGATACGGTTATTTTCTAAGAGTAGCTTAGATGTGGAACAAGGCCTAATGTATAGAGGCACTCAGTGAGGATTGAACTCACTATTCAGTCGTAAATGATCTAGCGAGACAAGGTTGCTAACCATTACACCACGTCGAAGTGGCAACAAAACATCCAAGAGAGATGATTTTGTCGTCGGATTTATTAGGAGAGGAGTATCGGCGTGAGATAATGCTTAGAAAGTCTAGTCTGACTAGCCATTACCGCTGAGTAAAG
>CAHIKZ030002902.1:27500-165407 GCA_903632075.3 Acanthosepion pharaonis
ATATGAGAACAATTTAAATAGAAAAACTGAAAGTAAATACAATGTATCGAAATAAAAATTAGAGACATGTCATAATAGATCATTCGATCTTAACTCAACAATGCTTTCAGGCAATTTTAAATATAAAATTGACATTTTTCTTGTTAAAAAGTTGAATATCTTTAACACATTCAACATTATGGAGAAACAATATTGAATTTTATATCTGTCTATATTTCTGAGATAAGGTATTGTACTTACTTACATTAATACATGGCCCAGTGGCTAAAAGCGTTGGTTGGATTCAGTGATTTCACCCAAAGAGTTGTCAGTTCAATAACTGACCACTACAGTGGAGAAAAAAAAACTAAGAGAGTTGAGTTAAAAGGGAGATAGCTGAGACATTCTGAAGAGGCATGGCACGTGGAACTAGAACAATCTACCTCCAGTGGAAATAAAGATCACCTGAAAAAAGCCGGAGCGTACAACGGTCGAAATTTCGAGAATATGGCAATAAAGATGAGGACAACAACCCGAACACTCTAAATAATTCAAATAGTGTCTTTTCCAGACATAGCATTAGCAAAAAAAAAAAAAAAATGAAGTCAAAATCCGCGAAGATTTTTCATCTTTTGTCAATTGTGTTCAGTTGTAACATATCAATATAGGTAGAAAAAAAGCAAACGTTGATAAGATAGCGAGGGTCACAAAGCACTGCCCGTGGTCCTCAATCAGTTTCGCCCACCCTGTTCGCAGTAGTACTCATTGGCCCTGATAGGGTGTGCCAATCAGATGAGACATTTTATTTCTGAAATTGTAGGGAGATGTGCACACCGCAAATACATAGTGTGACACTATTTAGTGGTCGCGTGAAAATTAAAAACGAGAAATAATTAAGGCGAGAAGCTGAAATAATTAAGGCGAGAAGAAGCTACCACGAAAAGACATACTGAGCGATGTTATTTTTTTTTTAACAAAGAAAAGTGGTAAAGGTTTTATTTTCGTTTGCGAAAAGAAAAAGTATATTTTTTCTCTCGCAGAAGATAGATTCGTAAGATCTCGGATCTGTCGAATTAATTTATGTTACGAGGCGGCGAATAAAAGATAGCCATCTGCCCATGGCAATAATGAAAATTTCAAATTGGTCAAGTGGCCTACAAAACAGAATGCGAAGAGATAATGTTAATCAGGTCGCGCACTGACCGAGAAAGACATCAGCTGAATGCCACCCAAGAAGAGAGGAAAGATTAAACCATTAACTATCCTTCGGAGATATCATTTGGTTTTGGGAAAAACACCTGCTTTATGTCAGAGCTGGCCATGATAAGAGTTTGTTGCCTGGACAGATTTTGGCGACGGAAGCACGTAGGCATTAAGGAGACAAAGAGATTCACTTGACCAACCCCAGTGATTATTTGACGAAAATCTCGTTGACGAATTCCAGATTAAATTCGTTTAAGATAGAGATTAAGGACCACACTAGTAGTCGCAGAAAAGAAAAAAAAAAGGAAGATAATTTTTTTTTCCTTTGAGCGAAATTTTTAAACTGAGGCCAGTCTAGCCATACCCACGCTGCTGGGCGTTCATTGGCTGAATGGTGGCGTGAGAGGTAGGCGAAGGTAAACTATGAGAAAGGAGGGGAGGCCTGTTGACGCCTCTGAGGGGATTGGTGTGAGTTACCACTGTGAGAGAGAAGAGGAACCTGCTGACGCCCTCTGAGGGGATTGGTGTGAGATACCAATATGAGAAAGGAAGAATTTGGGAGGACGATACCCTTAAGAACCCCTCTAAAGCAAAAAGTAATGGACTTCCAAAAATGGAAAGTGATAAATTTTTCTGTCCGAAAACAGAAAATCCTTGAATTTAGAATTATCGAGGAACCCCAAACCACGACAAGCCCACACCCGGTTTTGGTCGGCGTCCATATAAGCAGAGTCGCAGCGAGTTAGAATATAGTTGGAATTGCAGTCAGAGAGAGAAGTTAGTTGCAGTTGAAGCTGTTGAGCTCCGAGACCAGCCTCGCAGAAAGCTGACTGAAGATCCACGCATCCCGACTTCAACTTCTAACCAAAAACAATTTAATTTTGAAGAACGACTTAGACTCACACCACCAAAACAAGTTTTACGAATATCGCCTGAAGATACAGAAATAAACCAGTTTCTTAAAAAAACAACTTAAGATGTTAAGACTCGCCTAACAAACACAAAGTGTCACGAATCCATATTAGCGGTTTGGGAGAAAGATGCAGTCTTGTATTCAACAACCAGATATAAAAATATTTGTTAATCTCTTTTTTAACACATTTGAACTTTTCGAGTTGTTAATTTATTTTCTTTTACATATACTTGTGTGGTGTTACCTTTACTCGGACTCGGCTTGCATTGCGGCCCGGCGACTGATTAATTTCGTCTACATAAGATCAAATCACAACGTGGGTAGGTTAGACTAGAAATCAAAGCAGTTACTTCGGTAACCAGATGTTGGAGGCGAGCTGGGAACGACAAAGCTGATACCGAATCTAACCAGATTCCCATCCGAATCAGCAAAGGGTTAGAACGTCACATTTGGTGCCGCGACCAATACCATGTCACACTGGTCGTCACAGGATAGCACGGCGGCGGGCGCGGGGTGAGGCCCGGGGTGACGTCACAATAGAAAGCAATAGCAATCATGGCTGTCTACAACTTGCCATCATTTGTGGCTCTAAGTAAGGATTGTCCTTTTGCTGCCTCTTCTAATCCCTGCTCTGTCTACCATTTTCACAATTTTTTGAGCTAGGTTATTACTCTGTCTTTCAATATATTTTGTGAATGTCATTCTTCAAAACCTATTTCCTCATTATGTCTCCTAGAAACGTTTCTTTCTGATTCTAAGTTTTATTTTTGCTTCCGCTTACTCTAAAACTCCAGCGTTACATGTTCAATACGTGATACTCTCATCCTCCTTCTGTAGAAACATTTTTGTGACCTCAAGTCTCTTCTTAGAATATGTTGAACATTCACTGCTATATAGGAGGTTGATATTACATAAGGGGTTTCACGCACGTTTCTTTGCTTATAACGACATTTTCCTGTTTCTTAATACAGGAAGTCCTCGACTTACGTCGGAGATCCTTTCCTACGGCGCCATGTAACCTGATTTTCGACGTAGATCGGAACACATCTACATAAGCACCCATGACTCTCTCTTACGTTTGAAAGCCATAATGAAAGGTAAAAGTTCCAAGAAGATCGACACAAACGAGAATCCAACATGACGCGCAGCCGGAGAAGAAAGAACACGTAGCGTGACGAGGTATTGTATTATGAAAGATGGTGCCTAACCCAAGGACCTTCTGTATTTTAGTTGACTTTGGGAAGGCACTTTCGCCATTCCGATGTGTTTCGGATTTTGGTGTCGCCTTTTTCGCTGTCTATTAAAAGACTTCCTTGATATTTAATTCTTTGAACTTGCTTTTGGTGTCGCCAATTCTTTGAACTTGCTTTTGGTGTCGCCAATTCTTTGAACTTGCTTTTGGTGTCGCCAATTCTTTGAATTTGCTTTTGGTGTCGCCAATTCTTTGAATTTGCTTTTGGTGTCGCCAATTTGTAGTTCGCATCTCGAGACGACACGAATTTATAATGTCTTCTTAAAATTGATGCTTAGTCCTTTCTTCTCGTTTTCCTTACTGCCTCTGTAGAAATTCATACTCAATTTCTGTTTGTTATCAACACTGCATCATCTGCTTATATTCTCTTAAGATTGTGGTTGCCAAAAGTTAATCCTGGTAGGACTTCTAACTCCTTCAGTATTATCACAATGTAATGGTCCAATAAGTTCAGCGAGAAGACACATGCAAGTCCTCAATGTTGGTGGCTGGAGGTGTTCGGTTAGAATTGTTTGTGCCAACAAACAATCAATACTTATTTAATGCAGGTGGTAAAACATGCATAGCTAAAGTGTATTTGTTAACATCACCATAATAGTGACATTGCTCATCGTATTCCATGAACTGACAAGACACAGTGTTGTACGATGTGTAACCGTCCAGTTGTTTCAAGCTGATGGTAACATTTAGTTAAATGTAGCTCACATGAATCATAGTTGTCAATAAGACACTGCACTGTTCGGCAGAGATACCGTAATATTACCGGGTCAGTTCACTGGGAAGAGATCGGGTTATCCGGTCCGCCGAAACATGTAAATAACCAGTGATCGCTTCGAGGTCGGAATTTAAACTTGGTTCGCAGATTCCTCAGGATATCTTTCCATAGTTCGAGCTTTTTTTTTCTAATTTGTTCTGATTATCGTTTCTTTTCAGATAAAATAAAACATCACGCTACCCCATCAAATAAAGAGGCTGACTGTAAACATTGCCTTGAAGATAGTGTATAGAAGTTTAGAGATTGCTCGCTTCCTGGAAATTATCCGGTCTTTTGTTGTTGAAGTTTGCAAAGGGATGTAAGCCTATGACGGGGATTGTACATCATTGATCAAATATGCCTGCCAAGTGTCTTAATAGCATCTGAAAACAAAAATTTGTAGGAAAAATGCAGAAAAATATCAAGAACCTCCGAAGGTCAATTAAATCGATTGCTAAGGAACTCAAAGTTTCAAACGACTATCAGAAGAATTGTATATGTCTACCTACGATACAAGTCATATGTGATGCGGAGAAGTCAGTTCAGGTTTGCAAAGAAATGATTAAGAGCCTGATCCGGTCAAACTGTTTGTTGAGACAAGTTCAAATGTCAAGAGCCTTCATGCTTTCATTTTTCTCTGACGAGAAAAACTTTGTGATCAGGAACAAAAAAATCAATAGGCCAAAAAATCCTCAAATAGCTATGCAGTCACCTTGAGGACGTGCACAATGTTTTCGGTAACTGTAATGGTTCTGGGAATCGTGATCAACATGAGATGTACTTTCTCTTTCCCTCAGGGCTTTAGGGCCAGTGCTGCTGACTATAATTAGGTGTTGGAGAGAGTAGCGGTCTTTGGATAGAGAGCGTGAGCAAAAGAAATCTGTTTACTTACCAACATGACTCGATGCCATCCCATAAGGCTTACGGTCGCAGCACGTTGAATCTCCGGTTCCTACACGATCACAGAAGTTAAGTAACGTCAATAACGAGATAGATAACCGCTTGGGAATACCAAGTGTTGTAAACTTAGATGTGCAGGTGGTGTAATGGATAATGCCTCGGAGTTTTTAATTGGAGAGCTGATTTCTAATTCTAGTTGGGTTCGATATATTCACTTACCCTCAAATACCCTTGAGAAAGGTATGAATCCACATTTCCCCCAAGATATGGGTTAATTAGTAAGATTTTATCACTATTATAATCTCTAAAAATATTTTCTGGACTTAAATACCTGCAAAGGGTTGATTATCCGTAGAAAATAAATCAATCAATAAGACGATCTAAGAATGGATGAGTTATAATCGCTATTATCACGTCACCCTAAATATATGGCTCCTTAGCCCCCCCCCAAACTGTTGGCGTAGTTGATAGGTAAGTCAATCAACGCTACCATAATACAAAATCTCTGATTTCCGCCATAACTCGTACAATGTCCAAAATAGTTAAAGATCATTTGATTCATGTAAGTCAACGTTTCAGATTTCATTTTAAACAGACATTGATGATAATGGCAGATTCCTGAAGTTTCCCCGTATTATTTATGAGGTTTTTTTATTTCTCAAATTAGACTCTTCTCTCAGGATTCAAGCACCGTTCACTAAATTTATGCAAATGTTCTCAAAGAACAGAGCAGCCCTGTATTTTCCGGCAGCATTGCTTTCTTTTGTCAAAAGACAAACTACGTTACAAATTTGATTGTTCACTAACACCGACACGCCTTTTCTTTCGCGTTGAATGTGTTAGTGCTTTTTTATGCAAAATAATTGAGCATTCTTGAGTTTTGTCCACATGTCTCCATCGTATTGGTACTATTACAATGTTATAGTTTGACTACTCTCCAACTGTGCATGTAGTTTAATTGTTATCGCTAACTAAATCAAAATCAGTGTGTTCAAATTCCAGCCTCGTCTGTTCCTTTCACTTTTGTACTAGTGCCACAGAAAAAACAAATCTTTTGTTTACCACTACAGCATCTACGTGTTAAATAGCAAGGTACATTCGATTCTCTCGACTCAAATGACCACCAATATTCGAGGGCTACTCCAAATTGAAAAACTTAAAAAAGGCAACGGGAAATCAATTCACTATTTTCCCCAAAAGTTCTGGTAATTCAGAGATAATGAAATAAAAGTTATCTGTGGAGAGCCATGATTGCCTAAGTCCTGAAAAAAAAACATGGTATTAAAATAGAAAACCCCCTAATCGAGTCCTTATATTTATAACAATTTTACTCACAAGGCCTGAATCAACCTGTGGTTTAGTTTTCAGGTACCTTCCAAAGATAAGTTTGTCTACTTCCCCTTAGCTGATAACCTTATTCATCTCGCTGACCAACCGTCTATAGTAAGATTCGAACCCGGGTCTCAGTCAAAAAGTGAACCTAACCACTTAGACACGCCTGTATTTAAGGAAATGTTACTTGATTTTAGAGGTATTGAAACTTAGGAGCCATGTTTTACTTCGATTGGACAATGTCAGAAATTTATAACTTATTCATATATACTCGATTTCGTTTATATTTATAAAGCAGATGGTGTTTCCGAAAACTGTTCGCAATGGGGAGTGCGTAATTATTTCAGTCACTATGAAAGGCAACTCCATCTGTATTGTGTTTCTCTCCATAAAATTATCTTTTCCTTCAGCAAGAACACAATTCTATCTGCTTCGTCAAATTCAGATGTGCAAAGACAGAACAAAAACAAAGAATGAAAATGAATATTTTAATAAGTTTTAATATCCAGAGGTAACAATCTGTTGAAAATGCGTGAATATATTTAATATTGTTCTTAGATAATTCTGAGAAGCGGTTCATTCCGTTGTTCGCTGACAGTTCGTAGCGCGAGCTACAAATGCAATCATATTTTGCTGCCAAGTCATGGATTTTTCTCTCGCTTCTATAATCCATAACTACTATGTGCTGTTTCCCTTCAGGACGTGAGCGGTCAGGACTCTCCACAACTTCCTATCCTTTTTAGCTCTTAATATATTTCTTTGTTCCTTTAGTTATTTGCACAAGCACTTTATGTAGGTTAGTAAATTTGGGTGCAACGTGTAACGTACCAACACAACTCATTGAAACAGCATTTATGACGTTGATGTTAAAGAAACTAAATCGTACGTTTTCTGATCGATTTTCCTTCTGTTGGTGATTTATTCAAACGGGTACAAAGCTTTGTTGCTTGATAGAATTGTAATCTCATAATATTAACCAAGTTCTTAAATAGCCTAGTCAGATCGAGGCTGTCAGCTGGATGTCATGCATGGCACCAAAGTCGCCCGGAAATATTTAAACGATCATGGCTCTCCCCAACTATCTCATGTAATCTCTTACCATATTTCTTTGTACTGCTTTTTATTTACACAAGCTTTTCAGGTAGGTTTGTGACCTGCGTAGTGAGATTTATTCTTGAATTTTGGTGCAACGCGTGCAGTACAAACATAACACATTAAGCCGGACACTAGGACGTTGATTTTAAAGAAACTAGAGCGTAAGACTTCTGAACGATTTTCCTTCTGGTGATCAAGCAGGTACAGAGCTTTGACAGAAGTGTAATCTCTCATAATATTGACCAGGTACTTAAATAGCCTCGTCACTCAAGACTGTCACCTGAATGCCATGAATGGCACCAAAGTCAGCCGGAAATATGTAAACTTTCAGTTGTATACAACCGTTTTCTCTTATCGTTGATTAAAATGGGTTTCTAGTGAGTGAAGACTGTAGGTCTTGGCGAGGACTATCTTCCTTCAAACATTGTGAACTGGCGCTACAATATTACAAAGAAATAACAAAACAACTAAAATGAATAGTACATTTAACTCGAAGAGAAAATAATGACGTAATCAAGATGTTGACGTTCCACATTATTTTGAATAAAAATTTAGGCAGGAAGTCAGGCATGTGTACTGGAAAGAGCGATAACAGTTAGTGGACTTAATAAACTTTTCTCCTGAAAATTTGTTTTAACAGAAAGATTTTATGAACTTCAAATAAAAATATCACTGGCTGCTCGGTAATTGAATGTCGTAATGTTTCCTTATAAGGAAACGGCTAATATTACATTCAATTACCGAGCAGCCAGTGATATTTTTATTTGAAGTTCATAAAATCTTTCTTCTTCTTTACAATGTCCATATCTGAAAGAACAATAGAGTAAGGAGTAGTGTTTTGACGTTATTTTATTTTCTCCGGCATGGGGTGCAAAAGCCTGTTTATTTTATCTTATTTTTCTATTATTTCGGTGGGCAAACAAGGCTTAAAATAAATAAAGCAGAAGTTAAAACACTTTTCCAAACTAATCAGATTCTTCCTCACTTTACTGTGTCTCTTATAAATATGGGCGATCTTAGCTCTTAGACGGTTTCCAATCCATTGTAGTGATTGCCAATATTAGTTGGGTTTTTTTTTTTCGCTCTCTCTCCCAATCCCCGCTCTGCAATCCTTTTTCCACAAGCTCGTTATTTAGGTTAGTTTCCCTCTAAGCCTCAATATCTCCAGTGAGTGTCAAATTTGTCTAAGTATTCTTTCCTTGCTATGTCTTCTAAAAATGTCAACTGTCTCTTTTAATTAAGGCATAAATATCCTTTTTGTTTCCTTAAAACTTCCACGTTGATTACATGCAACCTGTACGGTATTATCAGAACCTCCTCTGACAAAAAATCTCTGTTGCCTAAAATATTCTCTTCAGCTGTGAGAAAACTGTTCCAGCAGCCACTGCCATAAAGCCAGCTTGCTTCTTTACAACACAACAGGGCACCAGTCGTAGCTGAATGAAAAATTATGGAGCAAGTACCGGTAACGGTCTATATTTTCTATTTACACTATTTATATTGTGTCCTCATCTTTATTGTCATATTCACGATGTTTCGTCCGTTGTACGCTCCAGTCTTCTTCAGAATTTGTCTATATTTTTGAAATGAGGTCTTGTAACTATTTACATTGCTCGGAGTGTTGTCCTCATCTTTGTTGTCATATTTCCGACGTTTCGACCGTTATACGCTTCATTCTTCTTCAGAATCTGTTTATGTTTCTGAAATGATTTACACTATTTACAGTGATCGGACTGTTGTCCTCATCTTTGTGGTCATATTCACGACACATGGTCCAGTGGATAAAAGCGTTGATTGAAGTAATCCAGTGACATGACCCGGAAAAGGCATGACATGTGGAACTAGAACAATATACTCCAGTGGACGAGAGAGGGTTCGGTTTGAAATTCCAATCACCTGAAGAAGGCCGGAATGTACAACGGCCAACACGTCATGAACACGACAACAAAGATGAGGACAATAGTCAGAAGACTGTAAATAGTGTAAGTAACAGGAAATTTTAACTTATTTCGCAGAATTTACACTTTCTTAGACCACCACGTGATACACAGGTGCTTTTTTATTTTTGGTGATTCTAGTCTGTAAGAAAGGCGAAAAATAAATAAAACATTATTGAAGATTCTGTTGAGATTCTATTCCACTTTCAACCGATTTGCTTTCAACACGACAGGAGCCCAGTGATAGTTGAGGGAATCAATCACCATTATCTTTCAGTCAATCCTTGATTAGTGCTTGAAGGTTTAGTTCGATTACGTCTATTCTTATTTCATGCCCATATATTCATTTAATTATCGACCAGGCAAAAGATTGCTGCAAAAATTTTTTAAAAATGTCGTAAAGGGAGAAAATGTCTGAAACAGAGCGGAGAAGGATGTTCGAAGTGGAATCTGACAGCCGAGGTCAAATTTATGTCTTGTCTGTTGCGTTCACTTTCGTACTAATATCCTTGGGAAAATGGGTTGAATAGATCTCATTTACTCTCTTCAGCTATGGGTTAAATAATTAGATAGTATTGACTGTCTCGCCTGGAATTACAGTCAGTGCAGAAGGACTACTATTCTGAATTGAAAAAACCGTAGACAAAACAACGAGAAATCAGTATTCTTCCCCTAGAATTCATGGCAAATCCCAAATAACAAGGAAGATTCATGATCGCTTACGTCTTGAAAGGAACAATATATTATAATCAGCTACATATTAATTTTCTGTTTGCTGTAAACTGAACTCTACACTAGACTCCAAGACTCGTTTTTCGGAATCTTCTAGAGAACGTAATCAATGCTGAATTGGTTAAGCACCTCTCCTTGCAGGACCTTTTTTTCAGAAAAGCAATATGGATTTTGTTTCTCCAGGTCAACTGCTGGTGTACTGACGATAATTAGAGAAAGAGTCCGTCATCCTCTTGAAGCCCGGGTTGTAGCTTTGGACATCTCGATAGCGTTTGACAGGATTTGGCATAGAGGTTTTCTCCGCAAGCAGAAAAGTTATGGTATCTCCGGACACATTTTCGAATTGATGCAGGTGTTATTAACGCAGGTGTTCTCCAGGGCTCCATCTTTGTTCCCAATTTGTTTTTAATTTTCATTGATGACCTTTTCTATGGCATCAGCTTTCAATCTGGTATCTAAGTTGATGACAACTATTTACTCCTGTCTCGATAGTAAGACTGATCAGTTCAATAAGGTCAAAATGTCAGCCGACGTCCAAAACGTCCGTTGTTAACTGGGCCAATAGATGAATTGTTAATTTTAACGCCTCTAAAACTAAACTTCTCTCCATTAATCATCTGAGAGAACCTTCTTTGCCTTTTATCAGCATGGCTGATGCTAACCTTCAGAAAAGTGACTCGTTTCGCCTTTTCCGGCTATCGTTATCAGCTCATACGGAGGGGAAAATTATATTGAATCCATTGCTAGTTCAGTTGCTAAGGATGTTGGTTCACCGTGTCGTGCGAAACAATTTTTCTCTCCAGAATCTATCAGACATATTTATTCGTCCATTCTTAAAATATTGCTGCCACGTGTGGTCCAGTGACTCTACTATTTACTTTGAGATCCTTGATAAAATTCAAAGAAGAATCAAAAATATTATCGGTACTTATCCGGCAGTTCGGCTTCAGTCACTTGCCCACCGCCATAAGGTTGTTTTTCTCTGTCTTTTCTATAAATACTTTCACAGTAATTATTAGGATAAGATCTTCGATATGGTAACTAAACTTTTTGAATTTAAGCGCAGTACTTGAGTGGCGACGAGATCTCGCAAATTGACAGTTGAGCTGGTTTGATGCAACTATAAATTCTATGCTAACAGTTTCTTTTCTCGCACTTCTTGCTTGTGGAACTCCCTTCCGGCTCCATGCTTTACAGCCAACTTTAATCTTCAAAAATTTAAATACAATGTCAATCTCTATCTAATATCCTCCTGATTACTCTTTTTCTCTTCCCGTTCATTAGTAATTTTTCGGAGTTTTTTTTTATTCTTCCACATCCTGTCACCCCCTTCTCTCTTAGCGGCTTTACTGCCTTTCTTGGGGGTGAAATCGATTTTTAAAAAATTATGTTAATACATTATACTTAATTTTGCATATGTATTTTTGAACAATAAAACTAACAGATGCTAATATATATGGAATGTTAATCCCGTAAATTGTCAAATTCTCGTGCTGACTCAGCTATTTCTGAAGTTGATTTCCAACAATGAAAACGATTTACCGACAAAGATTCTTGCTGCATTGAATTCTAGAAAGGCAACAGATAAATCTTTTCACATACTAGATCTTTAATTACTTTCAGAAAAAAATATTTTATATTTTACAATAAGAACCAAGAACCGTATTTGGGTACAGAAAATTATGGACGTCATTCAATTATTTCACTCCTGAATTATTGAAGAATGTTTTGCTTAAAAGTAATCATAGATTAAGTGTATAGTAGGGTAAAGCGTGAATTTACCTGAAACTTGTTCATTATTCACTTGTCGCTGCACAGGCCAAAGTGGTTAAGGATTTGACAAGATATCATTTGGTTAAAGGTATAAATATTTATCAGCTAAAAATATGGGGGAATTATTCAACACAATAAAGGATTTTTAAGAAAATTGCAAAATCTTATTGTTCGTTTTCGGTTTTGAAATGGAAATTTTCAAGAGAGGTAGGTACTTTACAGTTGAAAATCGGGCAATATAATTTATTCATTAATAAAATATATTTTAATGTTTTTATCTATAGAGCGAGGGAAAAACAAAACTTGCGCAAATACAAACAGAGCCAGGTAATGATCATATATTTCATTTAGGCCATAAAGAAACTATGGGTAGATTACTCTCAAGTTGTGTTGTTGCTTTGCATGCTAGTTCTCATACTAGGGCCTTGTGCTAGACTAAGATAAGCTTAATGAATAACTATAAATTAATTACGAGAATCGTTCCGTAAATCATACCAGGTTATTATAATGTTGGTCTATAAGGCCAGAGGTGAATATTGATGATATGACAATAGGGATTGAACCTTCCTACCAATAAACTATCTTTTTTTTTTCTGCTTTTTTTAGTCTTAACAGGTGGGTGACATTCTGGCAAAGTTGCGTCTGACATAAAAGTGCGTTATGTATAAAGCAGACGTGTATCACAGAAATCATTCATTCAGAAAAATTACACCCACTGACATTCATCGACCTTGGCTGGGCATTTACAACACGGAAAGAGTAGTCGGGTGAACACTGTTAAGCAGTGGTCAATGCGTTTAAGCAGTAGTGAAAGCGATATGTGGATCGACTCTGCTGGTACAGAATTTTACGAGCACGGTTTACAGACTTGTACACCGATTCCATTAATATACAACCAATGCTAGCGATTCTATCCAACAATGTTATTGTGTTAACTGTAACTATTATAGGGTTCGTATCAACAAACAGGATGTATTACTTTTGGAATTCGTTTGTTAAAATACAAGTGCAGATTTCATTGAGATATTTAACCATTTTAGAAACACTTAATTGTCGATGATCGAAATGGATTCTAGCTTTTGCAGAAAATCTATTCTTGTTTTTTTATGATAAAAAATAAAGTGTTATTTCGCTCTTCAGACACGCATAGATAGATAGATAGATAGATAGATAGATAGATTTTAGTATTTGGGAAGCAATCCCTCTTTTTATACAGGTTTCATTGAAGATGACTCACAAGACACTGCGATTAAGTTTTTTTTATACTTTTCTTGCGTGCGTATAAGAGAACTTTTTTTCGATAGTTCTTGCACATTATGTTTCAAACAGAAATCTCTTGTAAGCACACAAGAAAAATATGATAAAAATATTAATCGCAGTGCCTTGTCAGTCATCTTCAATGAATATATATATATTTTATTGAATACGACAGACAAATAAATTTGACTTAGTTTTTTTCTATATAATTTCTCATGTGATCTAATAATGTTTTTTTTCTTTTCGGTTGATAAATTATATAAAAACTGTCCAATTACTTTTTTCAACCGAGCGCTTTCGGCTATACATTTATCAATTTTCAAGGTTGAAATATAAAAACTGTTAAGAAAAATATTGTTATATATATATATATATATATATATATATATATAATGTATTCATTTTCAAAACACAGTCAAGATATCAAATATAATAGCATCGTCTACATGCAAAAAAGGCTAAAAATAAGTGAAACCTTATTAATAAAAACAAAAAAATCAATACTCAATAATATCAACTATGAACATGGACAAAATATCTTGACCGTGTGTTGAAAATGGAAACATATAAATGCATACAGCAATCTATTTCTGGTTAACAGTTAATATATTTCAACCTAAAAAATGGTTAAATCTATAGCCAAAAGCGCTCGGATAAAAAGAACAATTTAACAGTTTTTATATAAATTATCTGAAAAAAAAGAATTATTAGATCACATGTGAAATTGTCTAAAATATAAATAAATAAATAAAACCACATTGTTGTATTCAATGAAATGTGCATGAAAGAAGGACTACTACCTAAATCCAACATATATATGTGTGTGTGTGTGTGTGTGTGTGTGTGTGTGTGTGTGATTAAACTAATTAAAAGGTAAATAGTAAAAAAAAGAAACCCTATTTATAAAAACAAATGAAAAAGAAAAATAACTGGAACCGATCTTATCAGAAAGCAGCAGTGATGAATGCCTATTGTATAAAGAAACTATAAATGGAAACTAAACCAAGAAAAAGCTGTAATAGTAATAATCAGCGATACACCTAGAGATGTCGACTTTTACACGGAGTTTAACACCAACATCGATGAACAGACGATTAAGTTAAGTAGAGAAATAGAATAGTGCAATTTAAATGACTTTTCTGGCAAGATTGCTAACAAAACAACCGTCATTGACGAGTGAATTAAAAAGTTGATTCAATAGAAATGTAATTTCCAGAATCTAAAACAAACGACTAAAAATATAAAGCCAGACGTAACAAGAGTCATAAAAAGATTCTTTAATCAATAACTTCAATATCAGTACAAATCTATTTCGTCGTGATGTCAAGAATTATTTAGAGATGTGTCTTAATCTATTTAATTCCGTTTCATCAAAAGTGCTCTTCTGTCTCCATCTGATTGAAGTCATATATGGTAATCCTTAAAGAAAATTTAACGACATCGTTAAATTCCATCACTTCTTTTTTCGTGAAAATAAATATAAAGTCACAGATCTGACTGAGATTGTGTAAGTTGATCGTATAAATGGTCATAATTGATATGGTTGTTAAAGTTCACTGTGCATTGCTGACATTGAGAATGGTAGGACTCCAACCCCATCTCTTCTCTAAGTTATAGGTTAAATAGCAGGGTAGACTGGGCTCTCTAATCTGGAGTTTCAGAAAATCAAAAAGAACAGAATGGGAAACTGCTGTAGAATCTTTCCCAAGAAGTCTTGGGTATTTACATTTCAAGAAAAGGTTTGACACTTGAGAGCCGTGGATAGCCATGAACGTCCTGAAGAATCAGTATTTAATAAGAAATGAAAGCTAGCAACAAGTCTCAAATTTTTCGCCCTTTCGTCTACTGTCGTTACCTTAATGAAGTAAATTGTAAATTATATATCTTACTTATTATAAAACGCAGGTTTTGTGTTTGTGTGTGTGTGTCTGTAACGTTTATATGTTGGATCGAATTTCCTACATTTTTTAGCCGATTTCAACAAAACTTCACAGGACTACATAAAATTACCTTGTGGTGGTTCTAACGGGACCGAAAATGAATAAAAATACAGTTGTTTTTAATAAAATCAATTTGAAAACACGATTAAGACACATCAGTTTTGAGAATGAAAGGGGAGAACTTTTCACTGTTTTGAAAATGTAAACAAAAGAGCATAGCATGATGAAAAAGACGCCGAACTTGACGAAAACAAAATTTTATCGTCTAATGTTCATATTATTATTAAAGAGGAAAGATCAAAAGTATTTTGGGGGAATTTTATTTTTTACATTTTTTAATCGTTCCTAGCACGTCTGAAATTTTCGTTAAAAATATTTTTTTTTTTGGTTAAAAAAAAAGGACAGAATCATTTTCAATCATTTTTTTCGATTTGATAAAAAAGATTAAAATCTTACTTTGATATTCTTTTAAAAGTCAATTATCATTTTTTTCAAAACTGATTTTAATAAAAACAGATATTACACTGTTTATTTAAAATATTTTGAACGAAGTTTAACTTAGCTTCTACGCCGAAAAAATGTAATTTGAAAATAAAACAAAGCAGGTACCTTTCGCGTCGCTTGACTATTGACGAAAGGCACATTCATGACGTTTAGATAACTTACGGGAGGAGAATTCTTTCTACGGATGGAAGAAAGTGAAATTATTTAAGTGAACAAATTATTTACCTTGTTACTTTTAAGGAAAACTTTCAGCACTCGAATTTTTTATTTTTTATTTCTTTATTTTTTTGTACTGAGCATTCATTTTTACGTTTACGATGTTTTATGGAAAATATAAAGAAATTAAAAAATTAGACTGTTAATAGTGAGATTAAATTTCATAAGAAAAAGGTATCTAATTAATTTAGGTACCTTTCTTATGAAATTTTATCAGAAGTGTACATAAAATACTATAATTTTATGTACATTTATTACATTTTACTGTGTTATTTGTATTTCCATTCATTTTATTATTAATTTTGATATTTCATTTATGGAAAAATGTCATAACTGAGATTAATATAAAAATAAGATCATATAAATTAAAGTTTAGCAGTAGTTAAATTTCATAAGATGATACTGTTACTTGTAGGTACCCTTCTCAGTTGAAATTGAAAACTCAAATTAACTTCTCCATACGTGTTTCATAAAAAGTAAAGGGCTTAAAGCGGAGAACAATGCTGAACTCAAATAATGCAACTAAATTGTATTCAAGTATAAAAAAAATAAAGTATATATATATATATATATATATATATATTATCTTGCACACTTTTTTCTTTATTTACATTCAGAATGCTTTAAAAATTCCATTTACAAGACAATTGTTTATAATAAAATTCTATTCACCAATCGATAGACTCATAATGATTGTAAACAATGTTTTTGTTTGAATTTGGGTTTGACCAATTCGTAAAAAAAAAAAAACTAATTAAGACATGCATGTCCGTCAACCTTAAACAATAATCTTTGTCAATTTAATTTTCAGTCTTTATGATGGTCGATACTTGATCTATCTCTTACTGTTACATCCCAGGCAACGCCGGGCTCTACTGCTAGTATATATATATATATATATATATATATATATATATATAAATATGTAGAATCTCCAGACATATTCGAGGGTCAAAGCAGCTCAGTCTCTAGTAAGCGACATATGATTTAATTATATGATTTGATGAAGGCTTTCTGCAGAATCAACCACACATTTTGAAGGACCCCGGTGTACTACGTGCTACAAGGCCCCCTCCGCAGGTTTTGAATTCAGTGTTGTCCTTCCTCTAGGCTATAGAAACCCAGTCTCTCCTGCTATTTACCCATAACTGGAGGGAGAAGAAAAGGATTAATATTTTTCCAAAAGGGTATTAGCACGTAAGTGAATTTAATGAATTGACACCTCAATCCGTGC
This sequence comes from Acanthosepion pharaonis, assembly GCA_903632075.3. Lineage (NCBI taxonomy): Eukaryota > Metazoa > Mollusca > Cephalopoda > Sepiida > Sepiidae > Acanthosepion > Acanthosepion pharaonis. Next base: position 44,522 of record CAHIKZ030002902.1, read on the forward strand.
CTGCCTTTTTTAATATATATATATATATATATATATATATATATATATATATATAATAAATTAATTGATTTAAAATATGTTTTTTTTCGCTACACAGTTCTAACCATGTTTCAAAAATGGAAGGTAAAAGCCACGAATTTAATTAAAGACATTAGTTACATTTCATCCTCAAGCGAATTTTGGAGTAACCATATTTTAAATCAATTAATTTATAATATTAAATCTGTAAATTTAAATTTGAGTAACTATTTTTAAAAAATAAAATATCTATAAGAACACCGGATTATATATCTTGCTGTTCTTTCTTATATATATATATATATATATATATATATATATATATATATATATATATGTTGTGTGTGTGTGTGTGTGTATAAAATCACTCATGTGGTTCTATATTAAACAGCCAAGTCATAAGGTAGAGAAAGGACAGAACTGGAGGCTGGTTTTAAACGGTCCTTGATCTAATGAGAACAGTGGGGCATTTTACTTTCAGTTCGAGTTTGAGCTAGCTACTACGCCATTGTTGTTGTTTTAAGTAATTCAAAGAATTTTTTTCCTTTAATTTGGAATATCATTTAACTTATTTAAATGAAATATGAAACTTATTTATTTTATTTTGAGTTGCTATATTATTTTGGGTTCTGTAATTCACTACGCAAAATGATATTAAGGAATATTGGTCTTATTACTCATAATTTTAAGCTTCTTATTTAACATTTTTCACTTAAAGTTTAAGGGTTTTCTCGGAAAAAAAAACCGCGCTTCGCTTCTTCCATGAGGCTACGATTTTCTGAAGACTTTTTACACGCTTCTGTTTTTACTGCGAATTTATTTATGTGAAATTACAATGAAATGCTATTATTTGTCAATGGTCAGAAAGTTATTTTAATATTTTTCTTTGATATTTTTATTCATAAGAGTTATTTATTGATAAAATTTAATTCTTTTATGAGTCATGTGTGTTTTTGTTTTAAACATTAAAGTATTTTAGTTTACTTTAAAGCTACCATTAAACGTAAACTCAAATGTAATATTTTTGTATCACAAATTAGTGAATAAACATTTTGAATTTTTTTTTTACATAAATTCGATTATACGTAATTATGCTTAAATTCTAAATATTTAATTCAGTATTTATGTTTGATATTGTAAAAAGTGTGAATTAAATTAATCCTGGTACTCAGTCATTTTCCAGGGTTTTCTAAAGTTTTTAAAAAGTATGGTAAAAAGTTAGCTTAATAGTTACTCACTCAACATTTTTTCTGTTAAAGTTCCCGAAAAAAAAAAAAAAAAAAAAAAAACAGTTATGCCTCAAAAACGAATTCTTTTTTATGCTTTGTATATTTGTTTCTAAAAGTAAAAGTATGATTCTTTTTTACCACATTTTCTTTTTGTTATAGAGCGAACTGTAATGATTTATTAAAAGTAAAGAAAAAATGACATGAATAAATAATATTACATAAAGTTAATGACTAATTTTTAACAGACTGTTATATAGGAATAAAGTGTCGCTGCCGACATCTGAGTTTGAAAATAGATCGCCAGTGAGCAAACACAGGTGATCCCATTATTGAATTAACTAGACCATGTGACCAGAGAGGAAACTCATAAGTAGGAAGTCGCGTGATGTCTAAATGGTCTCCATTCTAGTTTATCCTCTATTACTATATGGATCTTCATTTCTAGTCTATCCTCTATACTATACAGACCGCTATTCTCTACTCTGATCACTATACTATTTCTCTATTCAGATCGATATACGGATTACTATTTGAGCGAGTATTATCGAGCAAGTACTATTAGTGCGTGATTATTCGAAGGCGGCTGACAACGGCATTGTTCAACGGCGTATTATAGTTGTATCTGCGATTAAAAAGTCTTTTTTACAATGAGCATTACGAAAGTGACAAGTATTCGTTGATATCACAAAGTTGGCAACGAGTGTTCGCTGACATCACAAAATAGACGCACGTCTATTCGAGGACGTTTTTCTCTACTCTTGTTTTTAAATATTATTCTTCGAAATTTATTAAAAATAAATGAACATTATTCTTTCACAAAGTTACTTCAATATTTTTCTCTAATATTGTTGTAATATTTTTCTCTACATTGTTTGCCATGTTCACCATAGTCTATGAATATAGAATACAGCGCAGTACGTAATCTGTTCAATGAAACAACGTTAAAGAATAACACTCACGAGTCGGACACTCAACTGAATCTGACTATATGGCCAATGCCACCAGCAGCTGTTCCGTGATTCTTCAGTCTTCGATATCAAAGGCTGGCAGTGAATATTCGGGAAAAACATGGCCGCCTTTACACACGTCGCATTGAATATTTTGAGCCTTCTGATTGGTTAACCCTTCTATTGGTGAACTATAAAATGAGTCAGCTCATTTTGGCTGGCTCACTAGTACACCAGGGTACCCAAAACTTCTAAAATACATAAACAACAAATGCATTCATAGAATTGTTTTTATTATTTATATTATTTATATTTGTCTATAAGGTAAAATAAGCAAACACATATTAATGTTTAGTTCATTTTTCAAAATTTTCCCTTGAAGCGTAAACTAAAATCAAATGTCATTCTTATTACAAAATTAATGAAAAAGCCATTTAAGAAAGTTTTTACGTAAAAATTTAATGCCATAATAAAATTTAATATATTTAATTCGATATTCTAAAAACGCGATGAACGAAATAATCATGCTGCTGCTTTCTGCTTAGTCATTTTTTAGGTTCTTCTAAAATATTAATTTATTCACTCAAGTTGAGCAAGGAACTAATTTTTGACACAAGAAGGCCGAGGTTAAAATGCACTGAGCTGCATCGTCCCACCACGAGGCATTGTCTCAAAAAGAGCCAAAGCCCTTTCCCCTTGGCATTTCCCTTGCGAGGCACCTAAGGCATGCCTTTAAATCGAGTAGGGAGGGTTTGCTTGGAGAAGCACCACTTTGGGTGTGATCCAGGCAATAGCCGATCTTATGTCGACAAGTGCCAGAAATTTAGATACTTAATTAACGCGATAATTAATTAAAAGATTAAGTAATATTTTGCAAACCTTTGTTATCAATATAAACCAAAATCAGTATACAAAAACATCAGTTTAAAAAGTAGATTGTCATGTTTAATGCAACCCTTTTTCAACTTATTGGCATAGAGGGGAGTAAAGTTGTGATTAAGAGTATAATTAATTTGGCTTGAAAAAGAAATAATCATGCTTTTACGAAGGTTAATGTATTATTTCAGATATTACTTAGTTTAAATCAATGCCCCAGAAGTGTTGTGTCGTTGCTTGCAAAACAAATTACAAAAGCCAGAAAGACCAAACTGTGTATGAGATAAATAAAATATCAGTTTAACGTTTTCCAAAAGACAAAGATGAGAGCAATGGAGAAAATCAGTTCCATATACCAATCTGAATGTTACAAACAATACAGTTATTTGTCAACTATATTGGTCTTCAAATTTTTATGCCATAGAAGTTCATGGAAAATGAACCCACAAAAACATCCACTGTCTATATGGCCAGGTGTTCCAAAGAGTCAATACCAACATCATCTGCTGCTCAAAGGGATAGAAACAAAGACTTGACTAATGCTCCAAATCACATTGATGATGAAATGAATTTTTTTTTCAGAATTAAATAAGATTAATTATACAAATTTGAAAGAAAGTCTTATCAACAACAAAAAAATCTATGTCCACTTTTAACATTTATGTCTGAAAATATTTTAACAGTTCAGTCGTCAAAATTTACGGATGATATCCCGCTCTTTAAGTTGAGAATTTATAAAAAATTTTCGGTTTGAAACTTTTCATTATGGGGTTAAGCATTATATGAGCAGCCTGTCCAAAATCCATATAAATGCAGTTGATACTTGGTCAACAGTGAAAGAAATTATCCGATATTTAAATTCCATGGCTTTTGATCACAAGAAGGATATCTTGTATCAGCACTTTTCAGCAATGGCCTCCAAAATGGTTGGAATGAAATACAGCTCCGATATAGTAATGCTTTTGAGTATTATACAACATAACGTTCATTGGATAATAGATTAAGTCAGGATTTTCAATTACCATCATTAGCAACATTAAGATGACATCAAAAATTTGAAAACTCAATTAAAAAATCTTTTTTTGCTGTCTTTTTTTTAATGCACGTAGTGCCAATCAAAAAAGGTATGCATAATTCTCCATGATGAAGTATATATCAAGAAATTGTTAGTATATTACGGCAAAGAACTATTTGGTAAGTCAGTTGTCAATCCATCTCTACTTGCTCAAACAGTACTTGGTATAATGTTGATATGTCTAAATGAGTGTCCACAATTTCTTACAAGATTCCAATTTCAAAATTAAAATCAGCCTTTTTATTTGAACAAATTTAGTTAATTCATCACATCTGTATCAGCTGATGTAAAGGTTATTATATGTGATGGAAACCAAGTAAATCAGGCTGTTTTTAAAAATATATCCCACACTCCTTTAAAAACCTTACTTAAGTGTAGATAAAAAAAAACATTTGCTTTTTAATTATGTTCATCTATTGAAAAATATTCGCAATTTGTGGCTCACGGAAAAAAACAAGAGAATTAATCTTTGATGATAATAGAGTAAAACGAGTTGTAAAATGGGCACATCTTAAACTGTTATATTGTTTTGAATCTGAAAGATTAGAAAGACAATGACTTCTACTTGCTTCAGAGTGTTTTCAGAAAAAAAAAACATATAATGCACATCTTACTCAGTCTAGAATAAGTGCGGATAAGAATGATCCTGCTATTTTCATAAACAAAGTTTTAACATGGTGGAAAATTTTAAATGTTAAGACCCTTCAAATTGATAAACTACGCAATGGCCCTCTACAACCTGAAATCAGATCTCCGAATGACAGCCGACTTGATTTTATCATTGAATTTAGTCAAATGGCTCTTAATATGGCTGACAGTCAAGGGAATCGTAAAAACAATTATCAAAACACACTGCTACGACCATAAACCATATTTACAACGAAATTATGAGTATGTCAACATATTTTAGCTACAAGCCATAAATATGTGCTACTTGGGCAATTTACAACCCGATCCATTAGAAAAAGAATTTAGTAAACCTCATCAAGGATCAGGTGGTAACTATTTTATAAATGTCCAACTGTGTATTGAAAAGCTGTATATTAAGCAGACATCTTTACTTTTAAATCAAAATATAAATATTGATGCTTTTGATAACCAGTTCACCAATCTACATCCTTGTCAGCAAGGTTGACAATCTGGAAAATTTAGAATCGTCTCTTTATGATTAAATAAAATAAAAATGGCTCCCGTATATAAAGCTGGATATATTACAAGAAATGATAATCAACCCAGTGAATATGAAACCATATTTTATTATCGAACAAAGTTCGAATACTAGTCGGGAATTTCAACGACGAGATAATTCACAATTCTAAAATAGTATTTACCTAGAATTCAAGCCATGCATGATCACAAGACGGTCAACTCTCATATGACAGAGTTAAAAAAAATACTGCACATAAGTATTTAAAAGCTGACAAAAATGGACAGAATGATTCATATTGATTAAATGAAATGATGTCATAGATTCTTCTTCTTCTGTGTGCCGCGACCCTTCAGAACTTATGGCAAGATGATATTTTGAATACGAAAAGTCGATATACACAAACCAAAGACAATATTCATTTAACAGAAATGTATCTTCATAGAGCAACAGTTATCAGCGGCTGGCTTACAGAATAAAAGAAAAGATACTTACTCAATACTGAATTGAAATTAGTTTTGATCTTAGACGATAAGTTTAATTAATTTAACATACAAATATTATACAGTACCATTAAACGTATATGACTACATATTAATATATTGAGATAATCTTAACATAAGATTTTAAACAGAATTGAATACTTAGAATCATGATAAATACGATTGGCTACTGAACGACATGAGTGCGTCTTAGTTGTGTGTCTGTCTGCGGACAAAGGTGTCCGGTACCGGTGAGACAGCTGTCAGTGGCTTTACCCTACTCATTGTAATAGAAAGTAGGTATCGGTAGCCAAACCGGTGCCAGCGAAACCAACGATTTTTGGCCATGGCCTGGGCGTACGCGCTCAGGTTCCCCACAGTTAACTCGACATTCTGTCACATCACGTCTCAGTGGAGGAGACGGGGTAAATATATACTCCCTGATTTTAGTCTTTCGCCCCACCATATTCATTCTATGTTTCGTCTGAACGTGTCATATCATTTTATTGAGATTACTGCAAATTAAATTACGTGTATCAGAAATACAGACGTTCAAAGATGAAAGCAAGCTTCACAAGTTTCAAGAAATATCTTGTAAATTAAAATTATTTTTCTGATGAAGACGGTTCATTGGAAAAGTCAAAACTGAAGTTTTCAAAACTGTCCTACATTCATATATATATATATATATATATATATATATATATATATATAAAAGGAGCGATAGATAAATTGCTGGAATTATATATTTTTAATTTTGCCGACTGCAGAGTATAGTAAGGTCAGTTAGACACCATCTATGAGAAACACATTCCGCCAGAAATTTGGAAATGTACTGCTTGGCATTCGCGCCGGAAGTTCCAATATGAGCATTTCAGAGAGTTTGGATATCAATCTGAGAACAGTGCAGTCGATTCGGAAAGAGCTGGATGAGTCTAATGGTGATTACGAAGGTACGACAGTTCGTAAAACTTTCTCTCTTTCTGATCGTTCTAAGAAAAGAAATCCCGGATTTATTGAAGGCCTCAGACTCAACAAGAGAGCGGTTGCTTGAAGACCCTCTGCCTGGAAATATGACTAAGCCCATGCCACACAAGCAGGAGAACCCAGTCATGACTGTCAGTCAATTTCTACGACCCTATCATCCCTTACATCTGGCCACCTAATTCCCCAGACTACAACCCCCTTGATTAATGTGTCTTGGTGAGTGACGAACAAAACTCCTTGTAACACCAAAGATGAACTGGAGGCAAGGATTATGGTAGCATTCACCAACTTAAACAAGGAGACTGCCCAGAAGATTTACACGAGATTCCGAAGTGGTCGTGGTTGAAATCAATGGCGATTTTATTCAATAAATTTACTCTTTAGTATTTCAAAATATTTTTGAGTAATTTTGGCAAGTCTACCTGTTAAAATGACATGTCAGTGTTATTTTCATAGTTGCATAATTTATACGATATTTTATCCATCGCACTCTGTATATGTAGTAATATGCAAAATTAAAGTTTCGATAATTTAAACAGAATTTATCAAATCCAAATAAATCCATGTTTTTATTTATTTGAGTATATCTATTCATGCTTTAACTTCCTCCAAATATTTGACAGCACCTTACCTCGTCTGTCTCTTGTTCGTTCCCAGAAAATTTCAATATAATACAAGGGGCGGCATTCATACCTGTCATATATCCCTCCCAAATAATAAGACATCTTCACCACTAATATCTTACTCTTATTTGGAAGGTATTTCTAGGAGGTATATGTGGGAAATATTTCTGTCGCTCCCTATATAAACTCTTGTCTGCTTGGATAATCTTGTATTTGGCACCCAATTAGGTGATCGAACCAATAATAATCGATTTAACATTATATAGCAATAACCAAGAAATATCACCGATTTGAATTTTTGCCATTTTGTGCTAGCTGTATTAAAACAAAGAATAAAATGTGGTAAACAGATCTAGACCACACATTTATATAGAGACTGGTAAAAAAAAGAATACATGTTTATTTTGTTACAGATTTAATAGTAGAAGCACGCAAAATATACAGAAATGAATGCAAAAATTCCAAACCAAGTTCCAATATCCTACCTATTCTATCATGGAATTCTACCTTGGAATGTGAACGGCTGTAGAGGCTTTTTCGTTACTTTCTGAGATATGGTCAAGTCGTCTCTGGAGAAATATCATGTGAGTATCTATATGTGCTGCAATTTGCGTTCGCCAGGTTAATTAACTCTTGGATAGTAACCACTCTCTTCTCCGTCATGCAGTGTATCAGCATTATGACATAGCTTCGAGTGGCAATGAGCCTGCACTAAACTACGTGTACTACAATGGCTCGCCTTTTCGGATTAAAGCCATTCCCCTTTCTATCTAAGATTGTCACTAACAATAATAAATATTCTTACAGTGCTTATATTACGTGCAGCCTTTCCATAAATATATATTCATTCCTGTGAGTACTTATAGGATTCTCTGATTGCAAAGCGTAACTATTTGACAGTTCTTCGTTTTCTACATGTGGCCAAAAAAACATTTTGAAAGAGGATTATGGGTAGAAAAACATTTTGAAAGAGGATTATGGGTAGAAAAAAAGAAAATAACTGAACAATATTTCCTGGAATTCTTCACACTTTATATTTTATAGCTAAGAAAAAAAAGGAATGTTCATTAATATTTTTAAAATTAAATTAAAACAGAAATTACAATAGAGTCTCTAAAGTAATTCACAGTAGCAGCTGACCTGCCACTGAGCATCCTTTCATTAAAGTCAGTTTTTCCTTTCACTGAGGGATAGCCTTGAACTCTACTGACGGAACACATAACTACGCTTTTGCTGCTTTTGAGTGATAGTATATACCAGTCTAGTTGAAGCTTAGGGGTTTCTTTCTTAGCCATGTGCAGGTTACCTCTTTCATAGAGGTAACATCTCTTGAGTATCTCAATTAGGAATGCGCAATTGATGCTGCCGTAGCTCCAGGGGCTCTGACATGGAAACCATTCTCTGATTTTTCATCGAGTTTTATCAGAATTCTGTGGACCGACTTTACAGAGATTTTAAATAGCCAAAAGACTACACTAAATTGAAGGCATTGTCATGTCTCACCTAAAGATTTCCACAGAGTTTTGCAATAGCGATTCTTCTGTCAGCTCAAAGTGCATGTCTATCTGGTACTAACCCCATCAGTAGCTGGCCGACGAAGTCTATTATTAAGATCAGTGCCATCTTCCTCTCTAGGATTGTCATTAACTCTTTTTTATGTGCCGTGTACTCTCAAAGACGCAGGCGACCATGCTCCCCCACAACTTCCTGTCCCTTGTAGCTTTTAATAAATCTTTTTCCTATTTCTCCTATATCCTGTTCTGCCGTTCATTTACTTAAGCTCACCAAGTAAACCATACTCTGTTTTAGTCTCTTGCCTTCAATTTGTCCTGTGAGTATCAGATTTTCCAAGCCCTCCTTCATTATGTGCCCTAGAAACCTCAACTGTTTCTTCCTGGCGTTAAGTTTCCTTTTTATCTCCATTTTCTCTAAAACTTCGTCGTTGCTCACTTATTCGGTTTATGGTATCCTCAGCATCCTTCAGTAGAACGACATTTCTGTTACTTCAAGTGTTCTTAATTTCTGAAGAGATTGTCCAACACCCACTGCCATACAGGAGGACAGATAGCACGTAACAGTTTAGTAATCCTTTCCTTGTTTCTAGCGAAGTTTTTCTATTTCTTAATACTGTGCTTAGCTTTTGGAAAGCATCTTTGGCTTTCCCGGATTTCCGTGTTACACTTCCATCATCTACTAAAACACTTCCTAGATCTTTAAACTCGTTTGATTTTGGTATCTACGATTTGCATTTCATATTTGGGCGCATCCTATTTCTAGCAAGAATGCATTTTCCTTCGTGTAGTTAATGTTAGGTCCTTTCTTCTCGCTTCAATTCCTTCATTGGGAGTTTTTTTTAGTTTCCTTTCTGCGCCTGTCATCTGCATGTCTTACGTTGTTAAGATTTGAGCTGCCAATAATGAATCCTGGTAGGACTTCTAGTTATCTCAGAGTCACCTCGCTGTATAGCTTGAATAAGTCCGATGCGCTTACAACTACTTTCTACAAACATTCACTAAACTCTAGTGCTTCTTTATAGTACTTTCTCCTTCTTAAAAAGAACAGAAATGCTACGAAACTGCTTTGCTTCCTACGCGTGTACAGAGTGGCTGACATTTTGAAAAAGAAAAGAAAAACAATTATATAGTAATTTCTCGAAAATAATACGTATTTTTTATTATAAATTACAAATGATAGAAGGGGTGCGTATTATAAATAGGTTTAAACAAAAATATTTTTTCGTTATTGATTTATAATAATAAATACGTACTTGCTCTAAAATAATAAAAAAAACTATATATATTATTAGGAAGAGACTTCGCCCCTTTGAATCCCAGTGTTTGAAAACAAGGCACATCAAAAGTCAAGGATTTGGTCAGCATTTCCAATACAGCTTGAAGTATAGATGTTCTTTTTTTTTTTTTAGCTGAATAACAAAACGCTGAAAATTCAAAATCTTATCTTTGTAGTCATCATGCCAACGTTGGGCTATGGATGTTCTTCTAATAGATATATCAAAACTCTTCATAAAAAAGCACCAGTTTGAATATGTTTCCAGGACATATGGTTTTCATAAATTCTTTTCCCTTCATCCTTATTTCCACAGTACTTACGGAACATCCACTTGATCGTCTTTCACAAATTCAACTAAATTTTGTTCCATATCTAGATATTGAGATTTTCTTCCTCTACTTATAGCTTTGGCACTTGATTTACGCTTTTTTAGTTCATTTTTATTCTTTCTCCATAAACGTATGTTAGTCTCATTCAACTCATATTCTCTAGCTACAACTCTGTTTCCTATTCTTTCTGCGAATTCTATTAATTTTTTGTTTAAAATTTGCACTATAACTCGTTATGACGAAATTTTGGCGGTAAAATAAAATGGTATATTTATCGGGAAAACTGCATGATAATTTTCAACATTATTTTAGCTGCTTAGTTTCGATTTTATTCTTAATGTCAAGGTCGACAAAATGCCTTCGAAATTTTTTTTTTTTTTGACAAAATTTGTAGATGAGCATTATACATTGGGATAGATATATTTCTTAACTTTTGGATCATTTGTTGGGGTGCTAATTATTTTCGAGAAATTGCGAGAAATAGAAAGAGAGAAATTCGCAGATTTTTATCTAACATTTTTGACCCTAAAGATAAATCGCAATTTTGTCAAAAATTATTAAAATATTTCAAAGAGTGTTGTGAAATTTAATAATAGTAATTAAAATGCACATGTTAAAACAACGAGAGAGAATAACAAACAGTGGTTGAATAACAAAAAACAAAAAAGATTTACATTAACCTAAACTGGTACTATGGGTATAAAAAGTATTTAACGCTTTATTGGAGTTCAGTCGAGAAGAAATGTATATAGCGACTAAAAGGAAACACACCAAAGACTGTACATTATATAATAAATATATAAACATCAAAGGCTAATTATATTAAAAACTATTTTAACTATCATCGCTAAATTCAAACACCCATTTTTCTTTAGCAATTCTACTACAAAGTTTACATTAATCTGACAAGTCGGAAGCAACGAGTGTCCAGTAAATACGGCATGTTATTCTTTCTTTTTATGTGCCGTGTCTTTTCAAGACGTAAGCGATCATGGCTCTCCACTACCTCCTATTCTTTGTAGCTTTCAATAAATCTCGTCCCTCTGCCACCTCCCTCACGTTCTGTTATCCAAGTATACCATGCGTTTCTTTCCCTTGTCTCTCTTTCCTTCTATATGCCCTGTGAGTATTAGATTCTCCAAGTCCTCCTTTCTCATTACGTGTCCCAGAAAATTTCATCTGCCTCTTCTTGATGTTAAGTATAAGTTTCCTCTTTGTATTCTCTCTAAAATCTCATCGTTGCTCAAACACTCGGTCCATGATATATCCATAGCATCTTTCTATAGAACCATATCTACGTTGTCTCGAGTTTCTTCTTCATCTTTGAGGAGACCGTCCAACATTCGCTGTCGTAAAGGAGGACAGATGTCACGTAACAGCTCAGTACTCTTTGTTACCAAAGAAATCCTCCTGTTTCGCAATACTCTGCCCAGCTTTTGGAATACATCCTTGGGCATACGTCTTCGGATCTCACCGTCGTACTTACCGCCCTCCATCAAAACATTTCCCAGATATTTAAACTTCCGCACCTGCTTGATGTTAGTGTCCCTGACCTGCAAGTTGCATTTCGGGCTCATCCTTTTACTGATGACCATGCATTCTGTCTTCTTGGAGTCTATGTTTAGTCCCTTCTATTCGCTCTCCTAAGCTACCTTCTGTGAGGAGTGTTGTAGTTCTTTTTCCGTGTCTGCTATCAGTACTGTGTTATTTACGTATCGACAACGCTTATTTAAATTTGGTACAAGGCCACAATATGGGAAAACAAATCAGGATCGAACTCGCTTAAAGAACACCGATCTCTAAGACTAGATTTCAAAACAGTTCCACGTTGGGGCATCTTTAAAATCATAGTATTCTAAAAACCATTTAAAAGTCGTCACACTCGATTAAACATTCATATAGCATCAGATATAAATTAATTCTTGTTTTATTTCAAAAACATCGTTCAAAATAGTGATAAACAATAAGACAAGTCATCACATTATGCTAAAAAAAAAAGGATGTTTTGTCTAAGTGGTTTTCAGACGACCGTTCATCAACGGAAACATTTTTCCTTTTATCGAACAAATTGATTGGCCGATGTTTTATTTACGCGGCTGTCGACAATTAAGGGAAGTTTATTCCATTTCTTACTTAATAATTCAAGCAGATATTTCTAAATGAAGCTGACCGAAAAGTCCGTTCCGTTTATTAAGCAAAAATGAAAGACTTTTTTTCGACATTAATCTTATATACAACATGGCGTGTTTGAGCTGGTTGATTTTAATTCATGTCAACAATTGTTGGATTATTTAATGTAAACATTTTTCTTTTAAAATTATATTTGAATCCATTGGGGATAGGTAAACTTGGTTGTTTATAGATGAGCTTATAAGCACTTCCTTGATTTAGGGACACAGTTCAGTATTGATCGTTTTATATTTGATTACGCAGACATTATTAAGTTCGAGAGGGGTCACTTCAATGTGGTGTAATAAGTATTAAGCTTGTCTCGCTAGATCAATTACGACTGGGTAGAGGGTTCGTTCCTCACTGGGGCTACATACTTGCGGCTACATCTATGCTACGCTTAAATAATCACTAGGCACATCGATGTGGTGTAATGGTTAACAAGCTTGCCTCGTTAGATCCGTTACGACTGAGTAGCTCCCTGTTTGCAAACTTGTGTCACGCATAGAAATCAGTATCTCAAGGATACATGGCACAGTGGATAAAGGTGTTAGATCCAGTTACAGTACCCAAGGAATGTGAGTTCAATACCTCGTTAATGCGGTGGAGAACTTGGAAAGGGGAATTAACAGGAGATAACTGATATCCATTAGACATGGCACGTGGAACTAGAACAGTCTACAGCGTGAGAAATAAAGAGTTCAGTTTCACATTCCAACCACCTGAAGAAGGCAGGAGCGTACAACGGCTGAAATGTTGTGATAAACAAAGATGAGGACAATAGTCCGTATAATGTAAATAGTGTGCATAGAAAATTACTAGGCACTTTTCACGTGGTGTAATGGTTGGATCAATTAAGACTGAGAAGTGAGTTCGATCCTCACTGGATGCTCCACGCTTTCGGTCATATGTCACATCTAAGCTTCGCTTAGGAAATCATTTCTTTGTTCGGGGGATAGCTACCGTAATTCCCCAAGCATAATACGCCTTCATCTATAATACGCACCCCTAAAATGTTACTGAAAATGTAGGAAAATGCTTCTACTCACACATAATATACACCCCTTGATGGGCAATCGAACCCTATAAATTGTATCTCTCCAATTTCATTACGGCCAGTGTTTCCTACTCTTATTCAAGCTGTAATTTAAGATATTTCCATGGTCCGTCGCATAGCCGTAGGTTTTTCACAAAATATGGTTTTAAACATAGAATAATATTATTCTAATTTATTTTTATGATAAAAATGTAAAATAAAATAAGAATTAAGTATTGTTAGGTACATATGATTGTATTTGACATCCTTATGGGGTCGCAATCGCCGAATGTTAATGTCAAATTGTCGTATGCAACTGAAATCGACCTATGAAACGGCAATTTTTTTTATCGGTGTGCATAATACGCACCCCTAATTTTGCTTATATATTTTTAGAAAAAAATGCGTATTATACATGGGGAATTACAGTAAATATTGACCATTTATATTGAAGTTTGTAAGCATTTACTTGGTTTAGGGACGAGTAAATATTTGTCCTTTATATATTTGTAAGCATTTCCTTGGATCCGGAATAGGTGAATATAGGTCTTTTATATACGAGTCCCTAAATATTGATTTGTTAGGTAACTCCTTTTGCAGGGTTTTGTCAATCTGCCGAGGTAATGTAAAGATTGGTAAATAACATATGTTTTTGTTTCATTATCTTTCCAGACACGTCATAATTCTTTCCTCCCATAGCGTTTCATCTTTCTCAACAAGGAACGGCTCACTCTTTTGCAATTCTCTAGGAAATTCAATTATTTTTTCATTAAGACAATTCTGTAAGGTCCTGAAGACGAAACATCTAATGAATACGGCAGTTGAAGCAATTTTTCTAAACAATATTTGCTTTCTGAATTTCGACAATACAATTACCGCTCACTGTTATGAGAAGGGTCGCTAGCTCGTTTTATAAACCACAATATTAGTGCTGTTCGATTCACACTGAGTGGACGCCCTTATACTCTGCTCTTGCGCCATATAAAATATTAGAACGCATCAGAGTTCACTCATGTTTAACAAACTCGTTCAAGCAAATTACTTCTGTGTCGCGAGTTTGATCTTTATTAGTTTCCTCCACAGTTTTAGTCTTAGATAAGTTTATTATATACTTAGAATACCTCGTAGTATTTACCAAATTTTCTAATAGACTATGGGCACCTTGACGTGGTGTAATTGTTAGCAAACTTATATCGCTAAATCGTTACAAATGAGTAGTGAGTTCACTCCTCACTGGGTGTTCCATACTTTCGGCCTTGTGCCGCATCTAAGTTGTGCTTAGAAAATCGTTTCGGGCACCCCGAGGTGGTGTAATGACTAACAAGCTTGTCTTGCCAGAACAATTACGACTGAATAGTAAGTCCCATACTTTCGGCCTTGTGCCACATCCAAGTTACGCTTTGAAAATCTAGCGTGTAAATTCCTCTTTGGAGGGGTGTACGCATTCGGATACTTACCGGTCACAGGGATCCGTCCCTGTGCTGGACGTATCATGGCTATGACCAGTTTGGACCAGCGACCCGAGTGAAAACACTCGGGTCCCCACGTCAAAAACTGACCTTGTGTCACAACCTGACTCAGTGCGGGGTGGGTCAAGTAAATCTCAATTGTCTAATAGACTAGTGTAGTAAGTTTGATTCTCAGAGGATGACTTATACATGTAGTCCAATGACTAAATACCAAGCTTGTCTTGTGTACAATAAGAACTAATTTGTTTGTTGAGCGGTATATCAACCCCTTATTGGCCATGGCGAAATTTAATTTTCTTGGAAGCTTTAGTAATTTCATTTACAAAAATTTGGTAATTTTTTATCTTTTCAAAAATCTATTGCTGGTAATTTTTACATTATTAAAATGTATTTATGAAATTTTTCTGTAAAAATGTATTTTTATACTTTTATAGTGTTTTGACTCGAGTTTGAGAGTTTTGCCTGTTGTTGGGACCCTAATAACTGCTACCAACTCGGATCAGGGTGGACTTGGGAACAACCACAAATCCTCAAAACCTCCAGATAAACTACATCCGGCAGCAATGCCTGTTATCGTCATACCCAGGACGTAGACAATAAGAAAACCGAATATGTGAGGAATGACGAAAGAAATGAAAACGACACTTATACTTAACATCAGGAAGAGGGAGTTAAAATTTCTAGGGCACATAATGAGGAAATAAGACTTGGAAAGTTTGATACTCACAGGGCCAAGTGAAGGCATTAGGTACAGAGGACAACAACGCATAACCTACCTAAAGACCTTAAGTAAATGGATGGCAGAACAAGTTTTAGAAGAGATAACAAAAAGACAAAATTTATTAAGGGATAGAAAAGACAAGAAATTGTGGAGAGCCGTCATCGCCAACGTCCTGAATGGACACGGCATACAGAAGAAACGAGTTCAATTTTCAATGAACGGGGGTCTCCTGTTCTTTAACATTACACAGGCAAAAGCAAAGCTTGGTAAAATGCTGTAGTTTTGTTTTGTTTTAAATAAACGGAGGCGAATCAAATAAAACGCGATGTTGATTAATCATCGTAATTTTAATAAACGTACTCACCTCAAGTTTATTCGAGAGGCAAGAGTAATTTTAATTTCTCATTCTGTAATCTTATCTTCAGAATTAAAGGTTCGAAAAGCAAAAATAGGAAGACCAAGTAATGCAAGCGTGTTTTGGTCTTATACCAAAGTAAGTAAACGTTAATAAATAAAACTCTTGTTGCATTGTTTCATGAATTTTCAAAGAAACCAATTTTCTCTAAATTAAATTTATTCTAGAACTCGTTGAACCGGGAAAGTATCGGCATTTTCATCGTGTAAATTCAAAATAAAACAAGATGTTTATTTAATTTTGTTAAATTCTGACCATGAAGCCTTGAGATGCGTTAAAACAGTTCACTGCTATTGCTGAATATTAGATATTCACATAAAGGAAAAGCGGGTTTGTTAATAAGAGCTTTTATCAAGGGAAATGGAATCCCGTTGACCTTGGAAAGACTTACAAAAAATTAAGGTTTGTAAAGTCGTCGAGATTTGTTCGCAGGTGCTTTGCTGATTTCAAAATTGATAAAACCAAAGTAAGCAGGAATCTACATAGTCGAAAATTGAATTCACCATCATCTAAGCTACTTCTGTCGCGAGTTCGATCCTGAGCTACATTTTTGTACATTTAGTTTTAATAAATATTTTTTGTTGAAAAGGGACTTGTTTCGCGATGATTTATTCTCCAATACTGGCACAGGTCGGCTAATGATGATTTTCAAGATGCGTAGAATTATGGCGTAAGGTAAATCTTTGTACAACCATTTTATTTACGTTTATTCTTTTGTTGTGCTAAACTAAAATTAGTAAAAATCACCTCTTGGCTAAGAACAATTTCCCCATAGTCTCTGGGGTCAGTATTCGAAACAAAAATGTTTATATGACATATCCTTTCCGGACGTGGGTGATCACAGCTCTCCGCAACTTCCTATCCCTTGTAGCTCTTAGTAAAGATTTTTTTCACCGTTCCTCTCAGCCTTGTTCTCTTAGTCATTTACACAAGTTCGTTAGACAGATTACTTTCTTCTTCCCTGTTGCATTAAAAATGTCCTGTGAATGCCAACTTCTCCAAGTATTCTTTTCTCAATGTGTGGTAGAAATTTTAACTGTCTTTCTGATTTTATATTTTTTGTTTCCATTTTCCTTAAAAGTTTCTCTTTAGTCACATGTATAGTACATGGTATTCTCATAATCCTTCTGTTGAATCGCATATGCGTCTGTGAGATTTTTCAGCATTCACTGTCATATAGGGGGGATTGATATCACATAACAGTGCAGCACTCTTTCCTTCGTTTACAACGAAAAAGTTTTCTGTTTCTCAATACTTAGCTTTTGGAAGTCATCTTTCGTAGCACCAAAGCGCTTTCAAATTTCGCTGTCCATTAAAACTCTTCTTAGATATTTCAATTTTCGTACAAGACTTTTAGTTTTACTAATTCTTGGAAAATTTGATACTCGTGGGATATGTTGAACGCAAGCGGAACAGAGAAAAACGAAGCATAACCGGCCTAATGAGCTTATGTAAATGGATGGCAGAACAGAGTTTAGGAGAGATAACAAAAATTATTAAGAGCTACAAAGGACAGGGAATTGTGGAGAGCCATGATCGCCAATTTCCTGAAGGGACACAGCACATACAAGAAGATGGTAACTGTAGATTTTATGGTATACCGGATGTATCAGCAAAATTGCCCAATTGTTAGATTAAGCTTTGAAGCGTTTTATCTTAGAAATGATTAAAGATATCTTACTGGAATTCTCCGAAGTTTTTATAACATTTATGGACTATTTTGAATAATAAGAAATTTATTTAGCTCTAAGTTGAAATTATGATCCATCTTGCTTCCCAGTTAGTTTATCACAAATTTAAGCGCAATTTTAATCGTTATTTTCTGTGTTCTTAATTCTCATTCGTTTATTCTTCTCTCTCCTTCGTAGTTTTTATCCATAGTCTCTAACATTCAGTAACCACTTCTGTTTTAGTGGCGGTGCTACCTAACTTGGGGAGAAATGATTAAAAAAAAAAGGTGGCTTGGAAAATATGATACTCACAGGACATACTGAAGGCCAGGGGAACAAAGGGAAACGACGTATAACTTACCTAGCGAGCTTGTGTAAATAGATGACAGAACTATGTTTAGGAGAGATAACAAAAAGACAAAAATTATTAAGAGCTACAAAGGACAGGGAATTGTGGAGAACCATGATCGCTAACGTCCTGAATGGATACGGCACATTCGCTTTATAGAAAGGAATTATCCTCGTGGTTTTGACAGCTGGTTTCCCCAATAGTGACACAGTTCAGCAAGTAAAACCTAATAAAGATTTTCAAGGCATGCAAAATTCTGGCGTACACATAATATATCTACGTCCGTATTTTTTTTACGTTTGATAGACTAAGCTTAGTAAATATAAACACGTGGATACTATTACTTTTTTTTTTCAATGGTGTCTGGAGTCGGTATTCCAACCCAGGTAAAAACTAGAATTTCGAATCCTGATTTTCAGGACTGACATGTGCTCGAAAAATGAAAGATTAACGTTACACTGTCTTTCTATTCTCTCTCTCTACATATATATATATAGTGTAACCCGGATATAAGAGAGTTGTCGGGACCGGAGAAAAAGTCTCTTATATCCGGGTTTGGTCTATTTTATATACATTAACACAGGCTCTAATTTGGGACCAGAGAAAATCTCTCTTATATCCGGGTTACACTATACATATATATATATATATATATATATATATATATATATATATATATATATGAGAGAGGATACAAAGAAGCTTAATAAAACATCTATAAAATAAGCACTTAGACAAATGATTAAACCAACGTAAGTAGAAATTACTTAAATGGCTTCGATCCTCATTGAGTAACGTATCGCAGTGCCTTTGCAGTAGAGAGAACTAAGATGTGTAAAAATGTATTTAAAAGCTTATCTTGGTCTATTAATGTCTACAAGTTAACAGCCCCTTTTTTACGATCGAACTTACGTCACAGTCTACAATACTAGTTCTTACCGTAATCATAGTTTGTTGATAAGTATGCTTGTCTAAATTTTAAAATAATAGTTGATTTACTTCTAGAATCCGTCAAATTAACACTGACCAAATCAAAGGTATCTGGTTTCGATTAGTTCTTCAAAAGTTCGATCTTCTTTTGACGGTGTGAGGAATTTCTCTGTTTGCAGACCAGACGTTTATATCGCTGCCATGAGTGTTTTTCCTCTAAGTTCAGTTGGATTCATTTTCTTGTTTATGATGATGCAGCCACCGACTAAATTCGATGCCGGATTCTGTACTGGGTAGCTTTTAGAATACCTTCTAGGCCAACCCTTAAAGGATGGCACTGAATACAAAACCTATTTTGGTGTCTCTCAGGATGAACCCATTACATACAGGGTGTTACGACATATCAAAATTTTCTGATGAACATTAAATTCGAATCAGCCCTCTAGTATTATTTGACGTTAGTCCCATGCTACAATATTTATTGAACGTAGCTAAGATTGGCAGAAGGCTCCAAGTAAACGTCACCCAATGAGGATCGACTTCACTATTCAATAGTAATGGTAAAACAGGTGAACTCCCTTCTCATTTCCCAACGCTGAAATGGCTACGATATATTATTTATTTCCGTTAAATACAGAAAATACAACAATTTTTAAAGATCTATCCCTTTTGCAATGTTCAATATTTCCCATTTACAAAACTAATATTAATGTTAGTACTAAAAAAGCCCCCCCCCCCAAAGCAACAATCTTAAATTGTGGGAGAAACATCAGATGACAAGGCGAAATTAATGCGAGACTTAAAAAAAAAAAAAAAACATGGACCACTCACCCACAAGCTCAGATGGCTACGATATCCAAGACGAATGTTCTCACTCCGATGACGGTGCCCAAATGTAAAAGCCATTGGTAGGAAATTTTAAAGATAAACGTTTTCAGGTTCTATACTAAAATCAACCTAATAATCAAATCAATTCTACTCTACAGGAAACTTTAGCAACATTTAAAAAGCTGTAATAGCATTCCCTACGCATCTGTGGTTTCGTTCTCTACTGGATTTCAATTATCCGCGATGAACACTATAAATATTTTAAAATAGTTACTTAACCATATGTTAACATTGTCACAACATTATTACCGTGAAGTTTTACGACACATCATTAAAATATTGTAAAGGGTGTTCCAATAACTTAGACAGATTTTAAATATAAATTAATTGTAAGCTTCTATTTTTTTTCTTTTTCTTTCAGATTTAAGTCTTTGGCAATTTCAGCTATGGAAAGATTAACATTAAAACAACGTGTTAATGTTATCGAAGCCTATTACGAAAATGGCGTTCAAACAAAAATTCATTTCGCACACTTCGCGATTTTTTTGGTTAACATAACCGACTAATGAAGAGTGCAATTGGAAACGATGTAACGTTGTTGTGGAGAGGTTCAATTCCTTTTCGGCCACATTCTCGTGCACTACAGCAATGTTTTCAGGTGAATAGCATAAACGAGCACGCAATGGTGTTTTCACATCTGCCACCAACCCAGTTTGTTTTTATTTTACGAACAATCTTTCCAAATGCACTGTTGAAACTTTAACACGTTGTTTGATTGTTAATCCTTCCATAATTGAAATTGCCAAAGACTTAAGTTGTTAAATCTTTAACAAAATCACTAGACGGAACACTCTTTATAAGGAGAAACAATAGTATTTACAAAGTTTGGCTTTAAGACAAGATTGAAATCGAATCAGAATTGAATTTTAAAAACAAAATATTATGGAAGAAAAAATTGGGTCAGTGGCCATCCTGGGTATGACGATAAACTACGTTCAACAGCAAGGTCTCTGATCAGGAGGTTTTGAGGAGCGTGGAACCACCTCTTAATTGCTGATGTTTCCAGGTCCACTCTGACCTGGGGTTCTAGCACCTGTTATGGCTCTAGCTATGGGCAAATAGTTGACCCCAAAACTGGGGTCAAAACACTATGAAAGTCTAAAAATATGACTCAATACCAGAAATACTTTGTAAAGATTTATTACCAGCAATTCTTTTTTTGAAAAAAGCTATACATTTTTGGAAAAAATATTACTAGAAATAGATTTTTTGAAGGAAACATTACTAGCAATAGATGTTTTTAAAAAAATATATTACCAACAAAAAAAATTTTGTCGGCATTAAATAACCCATTCAGGTTGATATGCCTTAAAACAAACCAAACATGAGTCAGTGGCTCTGTCATAATCAACAAAGTTTGGATCATATAAGTTGCAACACTGTCAATAGTCTCTACTATCAGTTTGGTGCAAAAGTAATGTTAGTATTTATGAAATTTGTAATTCTCTCTATAGTTAAGAAATGTCACAATAAATAATTTATACCTTTCTCTTTCAGGTTATGAAAAATATTTTTCATGATCTTCCGCGATATTCACATCCATGTTTATCCCATCTAAAAATAACTTTCGACATATTTTAAAGTATGCGTTTGATAAAGGTGCCAATGCAAGTGCAGCAAGTCTATTCAGAGCTCTTATGAAGATGATGAATTGAATGAAAGAAGTTGCAGGAGGTGTTTTCGCGTTTCCTAAGTAGGAATTTCAATTTGAAAGACGAGAAAAAAATAGTGCCGACCCCAAAACTTTTTTTTTACCAAAGAGTTGGAAGCTGTTGTCACAGACAATTCCACCATCACGTCAAGGAAACTTGCAGAACAATTTAACGTAGACCATACACCTTTGCTATGCCAATTAAAAAGGCTAAATGGGTCCCACAAGAACTGTCTCCAGAGAATCTGCAACAGCGTGTTGCTCGTTGTGAATCATTGCTTTCACAATACCTTCAGGCAGCATTTTTAGGTAGGCTTGTTACAGATGATGAGAAGTCGATCCTTTAACATAACAATAAACGCCACCAATCGTTGATCAGTCGAGGAGGAAGATCAGTTCAACAACCAAAAGGAGGACTTCATCCAAAGGAGATCATGTTGAGTGTATGGTAGGATGTTGAAGGACTTGGACTTTACGAACTGTTAAACAATGATTAACCAATTACAGCTAATCTGTACTGTGATCAACTTCGTCGTTTGAAAACGGCTTTGAACCAAAAGTGGCCTTACTTAGTGAACAGAAAGGGGGTTATCATCCATCAGGATAATGCTCATCCTCGCACAGCTCAGCTAAAAACCCTTTGGAAGAGCTTGGTTGGGAAATATTACTTCATCCACCATATTCTCTCGGCCTTGCTCCTTCTGATTCTTACTTGTTTCGGGGACTTTGGAAGGTCTTAGGTTGACATCAAGAGAAAATGTTAAAAATGAGTTAGATTCGTATTTTGCTTCAAAACCTATGGGATTTTACAGGTATGGCATTTTTTAGGCTTGTTGGCAGATGGTATGATGTTCTAGACAAGAAAGGAGGTTGTGTTAACGAATAAATATTTTCATTATCATGGGCATTCATTTTTAATACAGACCTTGAACTCGGACTTTTTTTTTGCACTAACTTGATATATACCAAAAAAATCTGTTATATTTTCATTTTGTTTATTCGAGTAATAATTACCTAGAAGTATTCTTCCTCCACTCATCTTTATCTTAATATCGTCATTATGTTCTGGATTCTTCTGTCTAGTATCGTTCTTCCTTAATTCTTCAGCTTAGTAATTCAACTACTGCAATATTGAGAGAAAATATTTTTCTCCTCAGTTTTAATTACCATCGAGGTTTTTTTTTTCTTTTTAATAATTTGCAGTTCTGAAAAAAATGTTCCTCTTTCACATCTCTTAATGCCCATTTATTGATTTGATGTTATTTTTTTTGTTTTATTTGTTTTATTTTTTTGTTTTATTTTCTCAATTCAGACTCGCATAATTGTGATCTCGAATATCAACGAAGCAGAAAATTAATTACAAGCGATAATTAAGTTATTTGTATTACTCTACAAAAGTGAACGCGAGAGCGAATATAAAAATGTAACATTAATACACGTAATACTTTATTCTATAACATTTACAGTTTTTGTGATTGTTTCTTTTAATATAAAACAGGAATGTTTAAAACAACAATGTTTATTTCATTCTCAACCATTCTGAAAAGAAAAGAAAAATATTTCCGAAACTTTTCACCTCGACATTTTTTTTTTCAATATTAAGTTATTTTTAATACAATTACTACCATATCTGGTCTGGTGCACCTCTTGTATATCTCAGGATTCTTGACAAAAACCAAAGAAAGTGTCTGTAATGTAATCAATCTTAACCTGCTATCTCAACTTCAATCACTTTCCCACCGCCGTGGCGTGGCTTCCTTCTGTCTTTTCTACAAATATTTTCAAGCTTTCCTCCTTAGTTCCTCGACTGCTGAAAATGCTGGAAAAAGCTCAGGGTGCTATTACACTTTCCCGCACCCCACTACCAGCACTCAGTATGGACTGCATTACTTGAAACAGCAGTTGTAGGGAAGACAATAAACATTCAGAAGCGGTCGAGGACCAGCTATGGAAACACTAAGAAAGTATTTAGTAATTTCCAACCCAAACACTGTAGTTGGCTGAAATCATTTTTGCCGTGATGTATGCGTTGAAGATTTCATCAACCACCATCAGAGGGATAAAGAAAAACAGGAAAAAGTTTTAAAAATGCAGGTTTGATGTTCTGAACATTATGCACAGAAAATAAGAAACAGAAAAAAAGTAATGAGAGAAATAAAATAGCCACGGGAAAAACATGGCGGAAGGTGGGTGCGAAAGTGTAATAGCGCCAAGGGTAGTTCATTATAAGTATTTGACTCCTCCAGCTATAATCTATCTTTGCAAAAGCCAGATCAGACCAAAAAAAAAAATGGAGGACTGCTGTCATATCTTGGATGGAGCCGCCTACTCATCATTGACTGTCTTAACAGAATTCAAAAGCGTCTAGCGGTCTTTGTGGGCGAGAAATTCTACCCTGACAGACGAAACGTCGCAAGCCTCTTGCTACCCTATCGCTATTTGCATTGTAAGTATTCTGACAAGCTACATTCGTTGGTTCCACCCTTCCTGACCTTTGCAGCTGGGACCCACCATACACAAGGATAAACCATTCCCTTTGTATTTCATTAATAAGAAGTAACTTCCATTGGACAGCCTCTTCCCAAGAACTGCTTTGTGGAACAGGCTCCCGACAGGAAGTTTTCCCGATCACTACATCTCGAGGGTTAAACGTTATCTTTACTACATTGCGTCTTGGACTGCACTTTTTGACTTTTCTTACGTTCATACAACACCATACGGTAATCCTCTACCTTGAGTATCTATTGAGAAACTTGTATTAGCTGAATATTTGTAAAAAGAAAAAACTTACCTTTTATGAAGGATCAACTGGAATTTTAAAGACACTTAAAAAGCTCTTCTGTAATGTATCAACGGATGTATAAAAAAATCTCTTCACTAAACTTTGATATAAATAGTATTTTTAGTGAACAGTCATCAAAACATTGATCAAACGAAAGATTTTGATTATTTTTTTAGGATAACAAAGAGTGTTCTTAAACAATGAAGAATTAATATTTGCTTTGCTCTGAAGCAAAGGAACCGTTAGACAATTCGTTCGAATTTTTTTTTTTTTTTTTGGTTTTTTCTCTCTGCTATATAAGCCTAACCTCTTTGATGTACGGTCGTCCAATTTGGTTTTTACTATCATTGGATCCAAAGGAAGGTTTTAACGTAATTTTTTCGGTTGTGATGTGTGAATAGTCACGCTGCCATTTTTTTCTCACTCAGAAATATCTTCTGTAATAATTAAAATAGCTCGGTGTAAGGTTATAATTTCTCTTTTATAAATAATGTCCGGACAGGAAAAAATATGTATGCGTTGAAAAATAAAATTCACAGGGAAATATTTTATCTAAAAGTATTTTTCTGCTTCTCCTAATATTTCTCTTTGGAAATGTGTCAGGAACAAATCAAATCTGTTTTTTGTTTTATTAATGCAATAAAACAATTATAATACAAAGGGACAAGACGAAACTCCAACAACAATAGTTCGCAATATGAAGATCAGAAAAAAAATCTATAAAATGAAGTAGATGATTATCGTTCCTCATTCATCAGAACTCGATCGGGGGAAATTAAAATATGGTGAACACTGACTAAAAAGGTAAACGTGACTAAGTAAATACACACGTATCGATAAAATATTGATACAGATATATCTGCAGACATACTAAGTCCTAACAGCCAATCCTTTTATTTGCCTAAGCATGTTTGTCTTGATTTAATAGAAATTGTCACGAGGACCTTTAAGTAATAGTTGAAATCCGATCATGGCTCTCCGCAATTTCCTCTCCTTTGTTGCTATTAATACATTTTGTCATTTCTTTTTAACCCCTTTCTGCCATCCATAGACACAATCAAGCTCACGAGGTTGATTATGCGTTGTTTTCCTCTATCCCTCTTGCTTTCAATCTGTTCTGTGAGTATCAAATTTTCCAAGGCCTCTTTTCTCATTATATGCCCTAGAAATTTGAACTGTCTATTTTTTTAATGTTAACTAGAAGTGTCCTCTTTGTTTCCATTTTCCCTAAAACTTCGTTGTCGTTCACATTTTCGGTCCACTGGATTCTCAGCATCCTTCTGTAGTACCACATTTCTGTTGCTTCCAGTCTTTTCTTCATCTGTGAGGAGTTTATCCAGCCTTCATTGCCGTATATGTAAATTGCTCAGTCATTCGCATCCGATGATGTCAGTCTATTAAGGCGGCTAGCTAATCCTCATTGCAGACGTCTGCTCAGGCACATTAGAGTTTGTTCAACACCTAAAGAGTCCACCTGTGGTTTTACACCGCATCTATACTGAGCGAACCTTAGTTACTATTTCTGAGAGAGAGAGAGAGAGAGAGAGAGAGTCATCTAGTGTGATTAACAGTCTGAACCAGTATAGCACGCCCAAACCCTCGGTCACGATAACTTGTGACTTCGTGCTAGCACAAACACCGACCTCTCCCAAGGATTCCGTCTACTCACTTTCACTCAGGTAAACACGTGGTATGGATTTCAGATATTTTCAAAAAGGTGCAGCACGCTGGGATCCTCCAGACCGATAACATCTAGAAGTCACCTTCCTTACAAATCTACCATGTTGAGATTCCAACATGGGTGAGATTCGACTCATGGTCAAAATCGTACGTTCTAACCATCCGGCTACGCGCCCATATAGGAGGACTGATACTACATAATCGTTCTGTACTCTTATACAGTTTTAAAATGTCCGTTTTTAAGGCTTTAATATAAAATTTATAGGCCTGCACAGATTATTTGAAAATAATACTAAAGAACAATACCGGTTTATATACTTTCGGAGTTTAACGTATCCTCTCTTCAGAGTAGATTTCACATGATACTGAAGACCTCAACAGGTATCTTTGACATATTTGCTTATATAATAATTCTACGTAATTCTTCCTACGTCATTAACCTAATTAACACGTTTCTTGTTAAGCTAAGTCAAATAATTATTTGATAATCATTACATTCTCGTCTTTTTGTCTCTACGTTTTCGCCACCCAAGCTATCAACCCGATTCTTCCAATGTTGAAAGCTAATTGATAACTATGAAACGCTTTCACCCCTGTAATTAGATTTCCTTTGTTCTTTTCATAATGTAAAAGGCTTTCGTCGGATCCTAATTGATCCGTTTTAAGTATTTCCTATGGCTTTGCACGTGGTGGCCTAATTTCTCAATTTTTTTTTTTTATTTATTATTCAGTATTTGTTTAATCATTGTCAAAACAATTCACCTATTTCTTCGGCACCTTCCTTAATCGAAATATTCCTAAACCTAAGCGGAATCCATATTTTTATTCAATGTATATTCCTTTATTAAACAAATTCCTGTGTATATCTATCGATTTTTCTGTTCTTCCATTTATCAGTATAAACCTCTTTTTTCCTTACCAAGGGGTCATTTCGTTACACTCGTTTCCTCGACTCTATTTTCATTACTGTTAAAGGACATATTATCGACCCCCCCCCATTTCTTCACCACGATCTCCAAAACCTACCGTCATCGAGCTGAAGCTAAAAAATTAACAACTGATATTTCATAGGCCATCTTGTGGAGCATGAGAAAGCAAGCACACCATGGTTGATGGTAAAACGGCTTTAACTCTAAGTAGGTTTAAGTAGGTTTTTATTTCGTCAATAGATCTGACTTCTGGCCTTTTAGAAATTTACGAGTACAGACGTTGAAAAGTAGATTTCCGACTGCGGACAAATATTATTTGTTAAGTTACTCCCGATGACCAAAGGGAACCTTCAGGCTCGAAGATACCGGCTCTGGTTTGATCCCTTGAGTGGGATGGACTCCACCGGGTCAACTCGCCCAAAAAACGCCACGCATGAATGTGCGAGGGTTGATAAAATTGCATCGGAATTATAAAAAAGAAAACTACAACACATCTCCATTCGGCATTTAATCTCCTTCAAATTAGCCCCCCTCCTGAAGCTAAGCATTTTATCCAGCGTCGTTTCCATTGAGAGAATTATTCCTGAAACTATTTGGGGTGGGGTAGCGAACAGCTGCCACATCGAATGCTCTTCGATTACCTCGGCGTCTTGAAATCTTGTTCTTTTCGAGTGGGACTTGATTTTTGAAAAAGGAAACGTCACTAGGAGCGAGATCTGGGTAATATGGTGGTTGTTTGTCATGGGGAATGTGTTAGTTGGCCAAAAACTGTTGTACAAGCCATGGACACTGTTGAAACTTCTGTGGTGTGGTGAGACGACCACACTCTACACACTTTCCCTCCAATCACAGCTATAAACAAGGGAAGTGAGCGACACAGTTCAAGGTCAACATGTGCCAAGATTGACTCTGCGTACGTTAGCTTCGTTACCATAGCAACAGTTCCGGTACTTTGACTATACATCGTATACTCATCCGGTTTTCAACGCAAATATCTGTAGGGAATTGGTCAGACGCTCAGCTGCTCAGGTACCCTATGACTCCACCCGATCATCGGACTGATGATTATGATAAGGAGAAGTAGTTTATTTTTTTTGTTTTTTTTCGTTAAAGAACGCCTTTTTTCTACCATAATTGGAGGAGGGTGAAAAATGGATTCAGGTTTTTCTGTCAATTAAGTTGTTTCTTAAATTTTAAAAAATGATGCCTGTTTATTTTCTGTCTCTGGCTCCAAATCTCATAGGATATGCGATGTAATGTGGTTTAATGGATAACGGCTCGGAATGTGAAATCGAAGAGCCGAGTTCGAATTCCAGTGAGCCATGAATCAAAAGAGACATGATCGTCCAAACGTACATCATGTATGGCACTTGATTGACTGATAAGACTAAGTTTGGCACGACAAGGCCGACTGTGTACGGCACTCAGAGAGATATAGAACGCCCAGCAGTAACAATAACGTCAGGGTGTAGGCGATCATGACCCACCTCTGTTATTTTTTTTTTTTTTTTTTTATTATTTATAAACAATCATCAACTTCTTGGAGAGAAATAATGAAGTGGTTTCCCGTTGCATTTCTCCACGGTTTTGACCTAAAATAAGTCCTTCGCCTAGATTAACAGTCAATCAAGGCTAGAGAGCCCAGTCTACTCTTCTATTTTCTGCATATTTTCATGACTTCTTTGGAAAGTTAATGGAGCGGTTTCCCATTGTATTCCGCTAAGGTGAATGCTAATCAAGTCTACGCTGCTATTTAACCTATAAATGCCTGGTGGTGGGGACTATCAGTGTGAAAGTGAATGTAACCAACAAGACCGTTATTTGAACTCAGATCGCTTTCCACTTTCTGCGCCGATAAAATATATAATACACCTACACTCTCCAAGAAATATAATATAAAATCATATGCCATATTTTTCCGGCATGGAAGACGCACCCTAATATAGTAAAGGACTTTCTAAGAAAAAAGAAATCATTCTCATGCAACAACACATTAACCATGCGTCACGTATTGTTTACATTAATCACTCATCCGATTTTGTTTATATGGCAATAAAATACTAGTCAAGAGCAGAAAGGCTCCTGCCGCAATTAGTAAACAGAGCATGTTTAAGCTTGTGTCTCGGCCCCAGGAAGGTTTATAGACTTGAAAGTAATTATAACAGCTAAGTACTGGGGTTACATCATATAAAAGGCTGAATTAGATATATAGCAAACATTATAGTGTAGTGACTCATCATACAAATCCACATCCCTATCAGTCAAGCCAATTAGGTGACCGTCCAAGGTTACTTGAGCCTGGGCACCGTCTTACATTCGCCATGGAAGACGTACACGTATTTTTAGAAAAAAAGTGCGCCTTGTAAGCCGGAGAATACGGTATTTTATATTTTTTGCTGTTAATATATATATATATATATATATATATATATATATATATATATATATATATATATATATATATGTGTGTGTGTGTGTGTGTAAAAATATATAGAAAATAGGAAAGAACTCGTTAGGTAAATAATCCAAAGTTCTTTAGTATTTTTGTTATTATTTTTTAAAAAAATCTGCTCGATAAAAAAGTAGAGCATAAATATAATTATTTATTTAAAAATATGATTCCAACGCTACATAAGAGTTCTCATGTTTCAAAACAAGAGCCGAAAACTTCAATATAATTATTTGAATTAAATTGAATTATATATACTGAATCAGTATTAATAAAGGTCCTACTACTTTCGATACGAATGGCTATATCGATTATAGCATTTCGATTTTACTTGCCTATATTTCAGCGATGGGGTATTGTAACTACATTATTTAAATTATTCGAACAGTTGTTCTCATCTTTGTTGTCGTATTCACGATGTTTCGGTCATTGTACGCTCTGGCCTTATTCAGGTGATTGGAATTTCGAGCCGGACCCTGTATTTCGTCCACCATGTATTTCTACTTGCACGTTCCATGCCTCTTCCGAATATCACTGTTTCCGTTTCAGTTACTTCCCTTAGTAACTCAACTCCTTAAGTTTTTGTATCCAACTGTTTCGGACCAAGTCAGTAGATTACTTCAACCAAAGCTTTTATTCAAGGGACCATGTGTCAATCTCGTGCGTTCTCATAACAACTGAAAAAAAAAAATATATATATATATACCCCAAACTTGCTCAATGTAAGAGACACACACGATAAAGGTCAGATGTTTGAGAGCAGCAAGACATGGTCAAAATTTACATATAAGTTTTTGTTACATACATATTTTGTAACAAAATTTTATATAAATATTAAGAAAGTCGTGTATGCAATTTATTTCATGTATGCAGTTTTATTTAAACTACTTTCTAACCACGAACATTAAAGATACGTTTTCTTTAGTTCAATGTAGGCTCACTTCATATCCAGTAAAGGATTATAAAGCTTGACACTTTTCTATTTATGTTTTATATTAAATGTGATGGAAAAAAGAATATCAACAAAATGTTAAAACGAGCCACATATTGAAGGCCAAAAACCGCGTGTGGCTCGCGAGCCGAGGTTTGGTCAACGCTGATATAGACAGACAGACACTTGAAGATCATTATAAATGTAAGTAAAACATATACACAATTATAGCTGTTTGCTTAATGATATAAAATCTCATATTTTATATAAATTCTTTGAATTATATTATCGATTTCGAAGATATATCAGGCTAAAATTATAAATTTAAAAATATTCATATTTAATTAAATTTATTAAATTATTATATATTTTCCATTTTAAAACTAAGGGAGGTAATTATATTTTGTAAGATTTCATTGATATATGCACACACACTTTATTATTATTATTTTAGTACATTTTTATTCATTTAATATATTTAACGTAAATCATAAAATTCAAATTTATCCTAAACTAAACTCGTGAGAATATAAAGGAGGCGAGGTTGATTTTGTTGTTATATTTCTGTTGTTACTAAATCTGCTCATATGAAATATACTGTGAGAAGAACTCATCAGATATAAATTGTATATTCTAATATTGGATAATTTTGAATTAAGATATTATGAGAAGCTATTAAAATATTCTTACATAAATTGATACATATGTTTATATATATATATATATATATATATATATATATATATATATATATATATGTGTGTGTGTGTGTGTATATATATATTTTATGTAAGTGTGTATATATATATATATATATATATATATATATATATATATACGTACATGTATTCATAAATGCACTTAAATATTATGTTAGCACACACATACATATTTTATTATTACCTTATACATTTTATATAATTTCTTTCATTTATCATATAGACATATTTCAGTCCAAACATATGAAGATGTACAAATATATGTCAACACACGGAAATATATCGGCACATAAAAAAGGTATAGACACCTACAGACACACACACACACACACACACATATATATAACCTAACGTACTTTACCAATTTAGCCACAGAGGAGCTTTACGTTTGGTAAGGTCGATTTTACTGTTCCATTTCATCAAGCGAATTTTGGACTCCAAAATTCGCTTGTGGATGAAATGGAACTAATGATTTTAATTTAATTACAAAATAAAATTTGAAGCTTATAGCTTCCATTTTTGAAACATGGTTATTACTGTGTAGCGAAAAAAAACATTTTAAATCAGTAAATTTATAATATTAATGCTCTGTAATTTTAGATTGTGGACTATTTTGTAAAAATAAAAATAACAATAAAACACCGGATTATATATCTTACTGTTCTTTCTTATATATATATATATATATATATATATATATATATCACTGTGACTCTTTTCCTGTCTTTATCTGTGAAATTTACTCAATTTAGTATACTGAAGTGATCCTTCCAAATTTCTCTTATGTTTACGTTTGTATTTTAGGTCTCTTCAAAACACCTCTGTAACAAAGCAGCTTTTTCTTTAGGATCATGAAAATTATGCTGAACATCCCTATAGAAGGTTCAAGTTCAGAAAACCGTCACCTTATTCGTCCTTCATTTCCACGGATATTTTTCCGTCTTTTTATTAGCAGCCATCTGCTTTGGTGACATCGTGGGCGAGAAAATTTCGTGATAATACTCGCTCGAAAGGTAACCACCTTATTGATCTGAATAGTAATCCGTATATTGTGATATTCACTAACCGCCCCACGCGGCCTGATGTGGCACAAGACCAAATTTATTGTGGGTTATACGAGCACTTAGGCTCGCCCAAAAGGGCCCCGTAGACCCCGTAAAAAACGAGGTCGTGTAGTTGTCGACCACCGCAGACGAGACTCTGCCCTTCAGCACAGCCTCGTCTGGGTTCCTCTCTGCCTGCATATAAGAGCCGGACAAGCACACGGGAAGACTGAGCGAGATGATGCAATTCTCGCAGTGTCACACTCCATCTAGCGTGATAGAACTATATAGAAATATGTACTGTTTAATAATGTAATACAGTACGGTATATAAAATATATCATAATTTAATAATGTACACACTATTTAAAACATAAAATATAAGAATATAAAATACAATATAAAATATATCTGCAAGTAGACTACAGAATAAAAACACAGTATAATAAAGTATTGTAATACAGTACAATCCTATAGTTTTATATTATTATATATAAAATATATAATAATATAATATATAAAACATAAAAATATAAAATACATTATATTTAGATAAGATTATATAGTATTCAGTGTACATTTATATCAAATATCTAGTTTGAAATGAAGTGGCGGGAATCCCATTCTTAATTTCCTAAGGTGAAATTAATTCGTAAGTGGAAACAAATTTTCTGACAAATATTTGTTCGTATGGCGAGTTTTTCGTATGTCCTTTGATTTGATGTTTTTAAAATTAAACTAATCTTGTCTTACCCTTATTTTAAGGTTTTTGATATAGTTCCTTTGTTCGGTTAACACTTTTGTAGATCAAAAAAAAAATGTTTTAAGCTTCCATGGCTTCTACTCTATTTGGAAGTGAATATGAAGTAAAAAACAATTTTTCATAGTAGAATTTTAGCGGTACGAAATTTCTGATTCATATTGTCATTATTTTGGGCCGAGTAGTTAGAACGTTCACATTCTGACCATGAGACCCGAGTTCGAATCTCACCATGGTCGATTTGTCAGAAAGGAGACTTACTGATGTTATCGGACTCGAGGGGGTCAATCCCAGCGTGCGGTACCTTTGGAAAGTGCCTGAAAACCATACGACGAGTTGACCCAAACCGTGTGACTGGAATTGGGGGCCATCGATAGTTATGCTAGCACGAAGTCACAAGTCATCGTGGCCGAGGGTTTGAGCGTGCTGGCCTTGTTCAAATTGTTGATCACACTAGATAAGACGCTCTTTCCCAGAAACTGTAACTAAGGTCTGCTCAGCATAGTTGCAGTATAAACCACAGGTGGACTGTGGGAGTTGATCAAACGCAAATGCGCCTGAGCAAGCGTCTGAAAAAGGGATTGGCTAACCGCCCTAGTGGATGGGTATCCTCAAATGCGAGTGTCTATATATATATATATATATATATATATATATATATATATATATATATGTGTGTGTGTGTTTTAAACATAGACTGAATTTTGTCTACAAAACTAAACTTCTGTCGTATGATCTTTAGACATTTTAAAATATTTGGTAAAAATATTTTTTTAATTCATAAACTGCCTTACTGGTCTGCGAATGTTATGAATTAAGGCAATTTTAAGGATGTTAAAAAGAAATCAATTAATTCTCAAACATTAACATTGACATTACTGTGCAGGAATGAATATGGTTACTGCATAGAAATAAACTCTTATGTTATAAATGACAGAATAACTCTTTCGGATGCTGTATCTGAGAAGTTTTCAAAGGGGACAGTGTCTTTTTGCATTTCAGTTCTATTCCGGTCACTACAAAAATGAAAGTACACAAGAAACCTCTAAGCTGTATATAATTTTGTAATCTAAAGTAGATATTAACTATAAACGCCGGTTTTCAAATCCGTATATGCAATAACATTGGAGCAATGAAAGTTCGCTGAAAACCCTATTTATTAAAAAACATGCAATGAAATTTCACAATACTCTTAAAACTTAAGAGATCTATTAATTGTGATATATCAATATATTAGACGTGGGAACAACAGCAACTCGATGGTGATTCCAAACTCCTCAAAACCTCCAATCTCCCGATCAGAGTCATTGCTGCCGGAGTTAGTTTATCGTCATACCCAGGACTACCTGCGACTGAGTCAACATGAACTGATTTAAGTGGAATATATTGGAAAGTAGATCATTTTAAAAATAGGAATATACAAAAATTTGCAGACAGTATGTCAAAATATTATATAACCAAAACGTGATTCTTCAAATCATATTTTTTTTTTAGCAAACAGATAAGTGAGGATGAAAACTTTTACAAATAATTTTTATATATTTTAATTCATTTTTTTTTTCAGAAATGCTTGAAAATAAAAAAATTTTAAAAAAATCTACCTCCGATTTGTAAGCGAATTCACTTCAGCAATATTCTGGAAGATGTCGGCAACGTGACATTCCGAGGTCAGTGTCTTCGTTTTGTATGTTCCGTAAAAGTTAAATGTTCACACGATCCAAATAAAAGTTTTTTTTTTTAAGATATTGCTTGCGAAATGCCAACGGCAACAAGTTGTTCATGCGTTGCTCAAACTTCTTGTAACTTGACACATCAATAAAGAAAAAAAAAAAAAACAGTCTGTACAATTGAAGTATAAAAACCCTGCAGCCAGCCACAGAAAATACCAAGAATGTTTTTCTGTGTTCTTCATGGAAAGCTTTGATGGAAAACCATTTTTATTCAGAAGACAGGCAACCGCTAAAGACTTTTATCGAAATATAAAGACAAACTTTAATGTTGCCAGAACATGCGTGTGCGTTGGAAATTCTTTTTTGAAATATTCGATTTGTTAACGTGTCTGAAGTGTGTACATATTCTAGAAGAGCAATGTTCAGGTAGCAGACGAAATAAAACAGAAGCAAAATGAAATGAAAAGCAAAAAAATAAAAAGACAAAAAAATGATACTACTTTTGATACAACCTAATATATTGAACAGTGCAGTGTATTTTTATTAGGAAGCGACCCTCCGCAATAGTGAATTAAACTCATTCCGCTGAAATCTGTAAATCAAGAAACAGAGTCTATTCTCAAACGTTATCTTGAAAGATAATACAAGATTCTATACTTAGTTTCGTATTCTGTCAGACTGAAAGGTGTTATTTGAAGACACAAAAAACAAGAGAAATTAGTTTAAGACAAGATAATACTAGATTTTAACACTCAGTTCCGTATTCTTTTGGAGGAATATGTTTTAATTGAGGATTGAAATCATGAAAAAAAGAGGAATTAGTTTGAGACAAGCTAATACGAGATTTTAAGACTTCGTTCCGTATTCTGTTGGAGTAAGATTTAATTTCATAATTGATTTTTTTGTGATCAAAATTAAACCAGAAATACAAGAGGCGTAGTTTAAGAAAATATATGAGAAATATAATGGTTAAGCCCTAGAATTAAAGGGTTAAAATTGTAGTCATCAGGAAAACATCCTCTTGTGAGTCGGTTCCACAAAGTATCTGTTCGTGGAAAGAAAGTATTCGAGAAGAACTTACTCATTAATGGAAGACGAAGGCAAGGAGAACGGTTCGCCACGCGTGTGTGTGGTCGAAAGTACATGTCACGAATAAATATCGTCATAGGAACGGCGAGAAACAAGAATAAAAAAAAAAGAGAAATTAGTTTGAGACAAGATAATAGTAGATTTTAAAACTCAATTCCGTATTCTCTTGGAGTATCACGTTTTACACGAAGACAGAAACAAGAAAAATAAAGAGAAATTACATGTAGACAATATATATCTAGATGTGGCTTAAATCCTATCTATCGACTGGAAAAATATCAATAATGTCCATCCTTTCCGTGCCGGAAAGGAGAATCAGTTGTGTTCACTTCGAACTTGGAGAAAGTATGAATGCATCATTTTTCATGGGGACAGACTGGATTATCTTGCCTTGCTTGTCAGCTAGTATAGGAGAAGCAAAACTGAATTAAAACGTCCGTGGTTTTTGCGACCATATAAAAATATAGAAGTAAATCCAAACAGAAAACACGGATTATTCTCCATAAAGCAGTTTCCTTTCAAGAATGACTTCCTTCCCGCAACTCATCCACTTATTCCAACCCCGAAATATAATATCCTACATTACCCTCGGATCTTGTCAGTTTGGCGAGATTTTGACCGACTGTGGAGATACCGTTATCTCACAAGACAGATGGATGCGAGAAATATATGGAATATTTACAGAAAATCCTCTATTTCTAATTTTAGGAATCCTTTCGATTTATGAAAAGCTATAAATTCATCATTAGAAATAAGCTAATTTTGGAGTGTCATGTCTCTGTTGTTGAAACGGGTATATACTTAGGGGTGTAGGAGTCGATTTGGCGTCTACAGTTTCACAGAGTCCGAATCTGATTAATGGCTGCTGTGATTGACGCTTATTTACTGTTCATATATTTAACTTATCTGCGCGTGTAGTTAGGCAGGAAAAAAAAGTCGAGTTGTCGCCAAAAAATTGTATCTTCCACGATTTTTGATAAGAAAAAATGCTCAGTTTCTTCTTTCATCAAAGATAAAGAAACAACTTTGCAAATAACAGAAGACGAAGAGAGTGAATCATTTCTAATTTCTAAATGATTCGAGCAACTTATTTTTTTTTATTGATCTTTCCTTTTTTTCTTTTCTTTTTTGATAACTCTTTCTTGAACTGAATCTTTGAATTAGGCTGCATCAAAAAAGAAAGTCCGAAAATAGACACCTCATCTTATACATTTCAGTGTCCTTTTATTATTATTGAGACTAGTATGTTTACGAAGCGTTCTAAAAGGAGGGGGCGCGGATTTACTGATTATCACACTGATATTTTAATGTTTTTCTTTATTGCCGTCAATTTGTTTTTTTTTTTTAATTCTAAAAGACCACGTTAAATGTATTTTTACTTTTCAATTCTTTTATGCTGTCTCTTCATTTCGTTATTACATTTTCGTTTATTGTCTCAGTTTTTTTTTTCTTTATTAATGCGACAGATTTTATCAGTTTAAACGTTATTTTTAGAGGATACACATATTTGAGTAGACACTCCGTTTATTTATTGAGCAGTATATGTATTTATTTTTGTTTACCGGCCTGAATATTTGAAAAATCTTATTTAAAAAAAATATGCGATCTCCGGCAGGATTCCAACCTGCGTCGCCCTGTGCAGTGGAAACCGTCGATACCGGGAAAGGTTTGGATTTAAAGCACTACTCTGCTTTGCTTGATCATCGACGCACTTCGTGACTGAGCGGTCTAAATCAATTTGGACCTAATGACACTCTTCTCTATTTCTCTTGCAAGTATTGTCCGTAAAATTCATACATTTCTTTTGAATCTTGTGTTATATTTTATAATATAATTATTATATTCCACTCAGCGATAGGAGTCATCTTTCTGTTCCCATAGTTATTTCGAAAGAGTTATACTGTTTCCGTACTATCTATTACTAAAAGCGACTTCAGTGCTTGTAAAAACATTTTTCCTCCAATGACGTTCTGTCGCTCCTAAATAATGTCATATATAATCGACAATATACCAACTGTTCATCTTAAACAACATGCCATTGTAG
Organism: Acanthosepion pharaonis; assembly: GCA_903632075.3. Classification (NCBI taxonomy): domain Eukaryota; kingdom Metazoa; phylum Mollusca; class Cephalopoda; order Sepiida; family Sepiidae; genus Acanthosepion; species Acanthosepion pharaonis. Next base: position 82,418 of record CAHIKZ030002902.1, read on the forward strand.
CAATAACCGTCTTAGGCAACGTTGCCTAGAATCTTCAAATACAATATTGTTTACTGAATTAGAAATTTAGTCATAAACAGGTAGACACTGTTTACATGTCTAAATCGTAAAGAATTCTTTAAAGCTTTACGATCAAGGTGGTATATTTCATTCGAATAACATTTTAAAATCTTGTGCATGTCAGTCTTAACTGCACGCAAAACTTTGCTTTTTACATAGAATTGTCTCAGAAGATCATTTGTGTTAGCATAAGGCATGTATTGTTTTAAATCACTTCATTCAAATTATATATATATGATTTTGCATTGGCCGAGAGCTGGGGTTTTATCAGAAATATTTACCCTATTATAAGCCTCTTGTGTACAGGTCATCAAAATTCAACAATAAAACATTTTTACTATTGTTAAAAGTTGACAGTTGTAATAATTATTTGTACTGAAATTTGTAGACGTGAAGAAACGTTTGCCAATTTCAAAAGTAATTGTTAGATTGCAATAACATGTTGTCAGCACTTGATTAAATAGTTAAATAAAAATCGAGAATATTTTTGTTGACGCTTGCCATGTTTCAGTGTAAAATGGCGTAATAACAAAAGATAATTAATTTACTTTTGATGTCTGATGCTTCAGGTTGACCGACCTTCATTTTATAGAAGTTCTGACAACTTATATTGAAATGTCAGTGGAATGGGTTTTATACGCCATAAAATATTGTATTTTGTTCGTGGACATTGTCGGATTTTTGCGAAAAGATGGAGTTAAATAAAACACGTAACATAAAATTGATTTCTACAAGGAAAGAGAAAATGAAGAAATTTGCTTTTTAATTAGTAACTAAAATTTATACTAATGAAAATTTTACGAATCTTTCCTAAAGTTTAGTTAGCCAAGCCAAATATATATTACAAAATCGATATCAAAAGCAAATTTAGTTAATAATTAAAGAAAGGAAGGGTAATTAATTACAATAAAATGCCGTAACACACAAGTAAGAAAAGCTTTCTCCAACACTGTTTAAATTGGAGATAATGAGACAAAATAGAAAAATTTTTACAGACAACGCGTTTCGCCTCCGTTTGGTAGGCATCTTCATATAGAAATAAGAGACAAACTGTCTGCAAGAAAACTGCGTTGGAATTTTTGAGAAGGTAGAAATAAATAAACTTATCAGATGCTAGAGCCAGAATGTGCTTCTTATTTTTGTATTGAAACAGTCAACTGCATTTGAAATTAGCTCACTCCGAGCAGACCTCGGTTTTTCTCTATTAATTCATAAGAACAACCTTTTTACAGATGAAGAAGAAATTTGCGGCAAGAGAAATGTAGTTCTACAGAAAGATACTGAGAATGCCATGAACTGACGATTTGACTGACAAACAAGTTTTAGAAAAAAAAGAAAACAAAAAGAACACTTATACTTAGAATCAGAAAGAGACAACTGAAATAATGAGGAAAGTTAGTTTGGAAAATTTGCCACTCACATTGTCACTGAAGCCAAAAAGCAGCGAATAACAGACCTAAAAACTTTGTGTAAATGGTTGGAACAACAGGAATAAGGGGAGATAACAAAAAGACAAACCCTAAGAGGTACAAAGGAAAGGAAGATGTGGCCAGCCATGATCGCCTACATCCTGAATAAACAATGTATTTTTACAATATATTCATGTATTTTTACATTTTATTTTTTTTATATCAATGTATTTCTATATTTTATTGCATCAATTTATTTTTACATTTTACATTTTTTTATATGTTCATATAGGAAAAAATGTCGCTGCCGACACTGTAGTTTGAACATAGATCGCCAGAGAGCAAACACAAGCGACCCATTTTGGATAAGTAGATCACGTGATGGCAAAGGAAATGTATATATGGGAATTAGCGTGCTGAGAATGCCATGGACTGAAGATTTGACTGACAAGGAAGTTTTAGGAAAAACAGAAACAAAAAGAACACTTATACTTAGAATCAGAAAGAAACAATTGAAATGGGGAATTTAGCGTCTAATTGATTGAACGCCATTTCTATTCTATCCTCTGTTACTATACGGATAACTTTTTCTACACTTTTTCTACACTATCCTCTATTAATATACGGACCTATTCTCTATAATATTCACTATACTATTTCTCTATACTGATCACTATACGGATTACTATTCGAGCGAGTGTTATTCGAAAGAGTCTGACACCAGCTTTGTTCAACAGTGTATTATAGTTATATCTGCGATTAAGAAGCATCACAAAAGTTACAATGAGTATTCGTTCGTATCACAAAAGTGTCAAACAAGTGTTCGTTGAAATATATCAATGTATTTTTACATTTTATTTTTTATATCAATGTATTTTTAAAGTAAAAAAAAAAATAATGATTATTCTGTAATTACAACGCATTTAATGGATGAAGCACGCTTATTGTATCACAATTAGCACAAAGTTTAATCGTCAATATTTTTATAGTATCTGCCATAGATATAGCGATAAAGCAGCGAGAAGCTAGCAATTTTTGCTCAGTGAGGAAAGAGGTTGCAAAGTTGAAAATAATTCATCAAACACAAGGCTATGTCATCGCTTTAGAACTCTCTCAAGCCTAGACAGCGGGGATTAGACAGCACCAGCCTCGATATGACAGCAATACCCTAAGGAGAGAAAAGGTTAGGAAGGAAACCTTCCTCCATACTGGAAAGAAAGAAAAGAGCTACTGGATTTTAGACACCTGTTTTCTTGAACAATTAACTCGTCAATAACACTGTCTGCCCGGTCAATGAATACTGAATGTTTCTCTATAAGGAAACTGCTAATATTGCCTCTCTCTCTCTCTCTATATATATATATATAAGCATTTCACCCTAAACAAGGCAGGAGGGACACTAGTAGAGTACGCAAGGGGCTACAGAAAATGAAAGTAAGGAAAAGACTGGGTATAGCGGAGTTATAGAAAGAATAAAAAGAAAAACGGTGAAGGATAAAAAGAACGGAAATCAAGGCACCAGAAGATATCGATTGACATTACATTGAATTTTTAGAAGATTATAGTTATCAGGGAAGCAAGTAAGAAGAAAGGAGTTCCACAGGGAAATACGAGAGAAGAAATTTAAATTTTAAAAAATATTTGTTTATCGAAATGTTGGCGCAATTAGATATTTTACTGGGATTACAGTTTTGCAATTTTAAAAATTATATTTAGCATTTAAAATAAAAGGAATTTGCATATATATGTAAAAAATATTTTAAAATGATGAATATTATTATTTTATTAAGCATGAAAGGAAATTAATTGTTCTTAAAAACCAAAGAAAGAGACAGTAATTTACATTAAAAATTAAGCTGGCTAACGTATTTAAGCATGTATTTATTTTTAGGCCTACATGTAACCATCAATTCATTTCTCTTTGGTTCTTGCTACCATATTCCAATGTGATAAAAGGTGTATTACCATAATTCTTTAATTGCCAGAAATATTTAAAGAGAGCAGTTTAATTATATATATATATATATATATATATATATTTATATTTATTGATGCACTATAGACAAGTTTTGTCCATTTATTTTAAGTAAGTTCCTTTCATATTGTCTGATAAGCTTAATAACATTATCATTGAAAGACGAAAGGAAATCACCATATTGATACATGTTTAAATGTAATCTAAGCTTTCGGCTTACATAAGCCATTATCTAAGATCAACCAATACACAGACCAAACAATAAGGGTAGTCTGTTTTTGTTGCATGAAAATTTCAAAGCAACGACTAACTCGTGTATACGAGACGTGGAAGCGAAAATCGCGTCGCAGCTCGTGACGTCACACATGACCATGCGAGAATGAAAACGAGAAGTATTAAGTATGGGAAGCCGTTGGTATAAACCAATGGCTTCTGTTATCAATTATAGCCATTTAAGAATATTTGTGGAGATTTCGTAGTTTATTTTGTTCAGGTTAGGTTTCAACTGTTTTATATATATAGCCTCAAGAATTTTTTAGTTTTTGTTTATTGTTTTCATGTTTAAATATATTAGGGTTTTCAACAAGGATTTTCCGGAATTGTGTACGCGACCAGGCATGTTGTTTTAAATGCCTAAAAATGTTCAAGTTATCATTCAAATGTAGAGTCAAACGTCGTGAAAGCGAGTTTGTGGTGTGAACAACATAAATATTATTTAATCCATTGGAGATACAATCTCCCAAAGGACAAAACATTAATTAAAAACAGTGCTCAATACAAAACTAGAACAATAAATATTTGTTTATTATGCAGTGTAGAACATGCATATACTCACTACAAAACTGTACATCCTGTTTCAACGTTAATTTTTTTTTAACGTTACATAAGTTGGGAGATCACGATCCTACTAAAATATTGTATTCCGAAATGCAATTAATGAGATCTCCCACCTATGAAATGTTAAGAGATTTTTAACGTTGAAACAAGATGTACAGATTTGTAGTCGGTATATGCATGTTCTAATATAACACTGGCTAATAAACAAATATTATATATATATATATATATATATATATTATTCGGTCTGTTATCCTCATCTGCATTGCATATTCACAGCGTTTCGGCTATTTTACGCTCCGGGCTTCTTGTTTAGTATTTCGAACCGAACCCTTTGCTTCATCCACCGGGAGAGATTGAAGGCACGGGCGTACAACAGAAAAACGTTGTGAATATGGCAATGAAGATGAGGATAACAGTCCGAATAATAGAAAAAAATCATAATACTTCATCTAAGATATATATATATATATATATATATATATATATAATTATATAGTGGGGTAAACAAATATTCGTACACATACAAAATTTTTAATTTATTATATTTCCAACTAATGAGTAATTAATGAATAAACGTACTTTTCATATAATTAACAGTACACAGATGCATAATAAATAAATATGCACAGAAAATAGGAAATAAAATGATTTAATAGAAATAAATCCCATTTATCCAGTTTAATGCGCGAAAAAGTATTTGTACAATGCAAATTTCATATTTTAAAACTCTTAAATTGCATTAATACTCTAGATTATTTAAGTGGAATATTTTAAAATGTAATATATTACATATATATATATATATATATATATAGTTATTTTTAGCCTAACAGAACATTCGGTAATTGATATTCGTGCAAGAATGTTATCATCATGCCAAGATGTAAATAATTGACACATTCGAAAAAAAAAAATTAAAAAAAACTGATTGTTAAGGTCTGGAAAGAAGGTAAACGTTACAGAAAAATCTCAGATGACCTGAATATTCCATTTACTTCCAACAGTTCATTCATTGCACGGTAAAAAAAAAAAATCTAAACTGTTGAAAACCAAAGAAAAGTTGCTCCAAGGAAGATTTCCGCAAAGAAAATTCATGCGTCAAATTAAACAAAATCCAATGATTACTTGTCAAGAGTTGCAGGATGATTTGCTTTCGTCAGGAATCTTTGTCACTAAACGGACAATAAGGAATGAAATTCATAGGAACAATTTAAAGTCACGCTTCCCTCGGGAAACTCCATTGCTATTGAAAAGACACATAGATGCCAGGCGGAATTTCTTTCAGAAACATAGGGATAAGGAAAAATCGTATTGGGAAAGTTTATTATGGAGAGACGAAACCAAAATTGAGTTGTTTGGACATAATTTTAAAAATCATGTATGGAGGAAAGATGGCGATGCCTTCAAACAAAAGAACACAGTTTCAACTGTTAAATTTGGTGGTGGCAGCATCATGGTTTCGGGATATTTTTCTGGAAAAGTTACTGGCCTCAAATCAATAATAGATGGTAGAATGAATGCTACAGAATATCAAAATATTTTTTGAAGCAAATTTAACGATTTCAGTTGAAAATTTTGAGATTCCTCCTGATTGGATCTTCCAACAAAATAATGATCCTAAGCACACTGCAAAATCTACGAAGAAAGGGCTTTCTAAATGTAAAGTAAATATCCTGAAATGGACATGTCAATTCCCAGATTTAAACCCAATCTAGAAGCTGTGGCGTTATTTGAAAATACAAATATAATCGAAGGCTCCAACAATTTTCTAGAATTTGAAGACCACATGCGAAGAAGAATAGAACAAAATACTAAATAAAATTTGCAAATCATTAATTGAGAATTACAAGAAGAAATGATGTAGAAGTGAATAATGGCTATTCTACAAAGTATTAAATGAAGATTATGTGTTCTTTTTTGTATTGTACGAATACTTTTTTCACCCATTAAAATGGATAAATGAGATTTATTTCTATTAAATCCATTTTGTTTATGTTTTCTATGCATATTTAGTTATTATCCATCTGTGTACAGTTAATTATATAAAGAAGATGTGTATTCATTTGTTGGAAATACAATAATTTAAAAAAAAATTGTATGTGTACGAATATTTGTCCCTAGATAGATAGATAGATAGATAGATAGATAGAGAGTGAGAGAACGAGATTAGATCTCGTAGAGAGATAGAAAGTTATAATAGACATATATAGTAATGATGTGGGGATATGTAACGATATAAAGAGATGTAGATCCCAAACTAGCTCTCTATGACAGATTAAATTCTCCAATAGGGAGAAATGTATCAGATGAATAAATGCACTTTGAAAACATTTTTTTACCGGCATTCATCTACTCACCACTATCTCCATTCGTGCCGTTTTAATATGCAACAATTCTATGGTTTCAATCTGTGTCAATAGTTTTATGGTACAACGCTGGCCTTTCTAAATAGTACACTGGCCAGTGAGCCTTTAAGTGCTACCAATCCAAATATTACTACTCCGCCTTGACTTCCTGTTTTCTCACTCGATTTTTGACAGACGCAATAGTCGTCTTTTAGCAAAGATTTTCTCGAGTCAAAAACAGCGACATTCATCGTGACTTTATAAACATTTTGGCTTCCATCTCTCAATTGGACGATATTTTCAAACCGATTGCCTCAAGACAGTGCTCTTAAAAGAGATGAGAACTTCTGCAAATGAAATCCTATCGATTTGTTGATTCCAAGGAGAAATTAATGAAAACTGAACTGAAAAGCCGATGAATTAATATCTCTCAAGATAAACATCCAAAAATTGATATGACTTTCAGAAAACTGTCACAGCGAAATTGTATGCAGAATCCAGACATCTGTCTCTCTATATAATAAGGATGTGCCGGTGGTGTAATGGATAGCAACTGGGAATTAATAATAGGAGAGCCGAGTTCGAATTCCAATCACGTTCTTACAGATGCATGACTCCTTCCACGGGCATGTGGAGGATTTCTTCTTCGATCTGCCGTTAAATAACTCCGCTAGCATCGGGAATAATTTCAAGTGCGTTTGTGAATCTAACATTTCCAAATATCTTTGGGAAAGGAATAAATCCATCACTTCTCTCCAAATATTTGCTAAATAGTAGCATTTGTATTTAGAAAAATCATAATTATTCTCAAAAGTTTTTAATGCAAAATTCACTTGCAAAAAGAAATTAATTGTTCTTACAAACTCCAAAATATTTTTGTGTTTTAAATAACCCAAAAAGGGTTGGTAAGCCGGAAAAAATCAGTCAATAAAAGCTCTTTATACTAAACTTATTGTAACCGGATACAATACTTCATGGAAGGAAATCAAGATGATATTGCTTTTCTTTAAAAGTGACTTTAAAATAGATACTTTTCCATGTAGAGGAGAATTTATAATATATATATATATATATATATATATAATAAAGCTTTTAAATTTGAGAACGTTCATGAATATTCATCAGGTGTTTGAAAGGTAAGTCAAAACATGTGGAGGACATAAAGTGTCAGAATTCAAGTTCTGGTAAAAAGTAAGCGAGTATTATTCAATATTTTTTAGACGAATATTGTTTTCTGGAATAATTACTACTTTCTCAAGCCAACATCCACGATCACAAATATATTGAAAAATCAAAGAAAACATCGTTTCTGTCTTATAAAATGTACAGTACATACGTCCACCTCATCCCATAACAATTTAATCACAATCTAAACAATATACAACTAAGAAAAAAAAATTCTTGAAGATTATGACATAATGTTATAGTTTAGATTTAGTACAATTCTGCAAGTATTGATCTCACTACGCAATGGTAAGTGATTTGGCGAGACAATGTTGCTAACCATAACATGACATCGAAGTTGCATATCTATGACGCATGGGCACCTCGAGACGTTGTAATGGTGAGCAAGCTTGTCTCGCTAAAACAATTACGACTTAGCAGTGAGTTCGATCCTCACTGGGTGCTCCCTACTTTCGGCCTTGTGCTACGCTTTAAAAATCACTATGACGCAGAAATTATTCACTCAACAAGTTTTATTAAATTTAACCGACGCGATCAGTCGGTATAATTTCTATTATATTTATTGCATCAGATACATTGCCTCAAACCATATTCAGGCTATATACCAACAATCCTTACGCGAACTCTATATTTAGACCAGGAATAATTAGATGGAGAATAATGGTTCGTTTTTTTTCTCAATTCTTTCTTTACGGAGTAATGCCTAATATTATATATAGTTTATTTTGATTATTTATCTATTCTTTTAAAGTCATTATTTGAATTATTTATTTATTTATATTTTCGTGGGTTATATTTTTTGTATTGGTAATCAGGTTTATTATATTTAGGTTATGGAGTTTTATTTAGTCGTTTGAATCACAATATGGTTGTAGATAGCGTAGTAGGAAATCGCTTAGTGTTATAGACAGTGTGCGCATAGTAATCAACAATGCACGTATACGATCTTCAAAACAAGTAGCACTCCTCTCCTAGCGGGCTGTACATAATACCACTAATGTATGTAGGTCACGCGAGATCGACGGATGTTGAAAGTAGAGGAAACCGTAAAAATTCTCCAAATTGTACCGAAGCCTGAAACTGTCAGCCAGCATGCAATGTTGATTCCTATGTCTACAGTTTCTCTCTCTTTAACACACACACATATATATATTATATGCACGGTACTTATTGGAAAACGCTCAATATCAGAGATAGAGCTAACATATTTAGTTGGATTGTTGTGAGTTTGTGACACTGGTTTTCACGCTTTTGTGATCGTCAGACAAACTGATTAATTTTTTTTAAATTTAGGATTTATGTAGGTTGCGTGTATTGGTGTTTTTATGGAAGTGTGAGGAAAAATTGTGATCGTGACGCCACTCATACTTACGCAAACGTACATGCACACCCGTACACCTATTGAGGTACGCAGACACACATACACACGCGCTCGCCCACCGGAGCTCACACGAACACAAACATATGCGAAAAGTATGGGACTTGACATATATATGTATATGTCTGCTGTTGTGTACATACGTACGCATTTTGATTGCTGAATTTCAATGATGGCATTTTTAGCCAATAATTCTATTGAATGTAGCGATGTCAACACGCAGACGTTTTCTCTATTTTTTCGCTGAATAAGATTTCCTCGCACGTATGTATATAAGTATGGTGGGGTCTGTTTAAAAGTATGCTAGGTAAAAATTGCTATTATTTTTAATTTTTTAAGGCTGTTTTTTTTATTAATTTAAAGCCGGTTTATTTGCTAGTATTTGGTAATTGCGCATATGTAAATGGTAAAAATTCCAGTTTGTTATCCTTATTAGTTTTTATGCGGTGGCATTAATTTTGCTGGGGGGGGGCTAATTTACGTTTATGGCGATTGCGGACTAATATGGCAATAGAAATTGTGATGTGGTAGTGATGGTGGGATGTTGATGATAATAATAATTTTAGTAGCAGATAGTTATTGTAAAGGGGTAGAAGTGATTAGTAATGGTGGTGAAATGATAATAACAATAAATACAATTACTATGATGGTAGCTTGAACTAGAGAGTAATTGTTGACGTTATGGTATCAGAGGTTTCTCTTTTCATGTTTATAGGGTCACTGGTGGTTTATGTGTTTTTTTGTTTTGTTTTTTATCCGTTTGGTATAAATTTTCATGCCTACATTTCCAAATGTTATCACTTCGCGTGTGAGCTCCGGTGGGCGAGCGCGTGTGTATGTGTGTCTGCGCACCTCAATGGGTGTACGGGCGTGCATGTATGTTTTTGTAAGTATGGGTGGCGTCACCACGACAATTTTTCCTCCCACTTCCATAAAAAACACCAATACACGAAACCTACATAAATTCAAAATTTTAAAAAATTAATCAGTTTGTCTGACGATCGCAAAAGCTTGAAAGCCAAGGTCACAAACTCACATCAATACAACTATATATATATATATATATATATATATATATATATATATGTGTGTGTGTGTGTGTGTGTGTGTGTTAAAATTTGTTATATTTATAGAAGTGTACTCAGTATTGGAGATACAATACTTATAGGACTTGATAATGTGGACAGTCACCATGCAATGTTATTAATAATTCTATCCACTCTCTCATATATATACATATATATATATATATATATATATATATATATATATATATATATATATATATATATATGTGTGTGTGTTAAAGGAAAAGTGATACCCAAGGTTTAATATGAATTTTTGCAAATGAAAATTTTTCTTGAAGCTTTTATATTAGTTTTAATTTCAAGCTAATAGAGTAAATTTAATATTCACAATGAATAAAATACATTGCTGTATTTCAAAACGAATTATTTACAAATCTGTCAGGACAACGTAATTCTGTTTATTAAAAAAAATCTTTCCAAAATAATAAATATTTTTCTGAAACTTAATTTGAGGAATATTATAAGACTTAAAATTTAATTACTTTTGATTTAAAATATCGCATAAAATCATTTTAACACGGTGGTGTGTTTTTATAAAGTCTTTATAACGTCCTTGATAGACTTATGTTTGGAAATTTTTTCCTAAGAGGTCACATCCGTAACAATTACTTGAATATATCAGGAACGCCTTTTTTATATATTTTTATTTACTCGGTAATATAAGTATTTAAGAAAATATTCTAAGCAATCTAATAATTTATTGAATTTTAATTACTTTGGCTTTACTTACAAAGACTCTTGTTGATGAAACGTTAGAAAATTATCAATAAATGTTAAATTTACTATATATCGCCCATATTTTCCGATAACGTCACGTTTGGACACTTGTATTTACAAAAATCAACACGTTTATGCACACAAAATATATTTAAAATTATTTTTTTAAATACTGAGGTTCGTTGAATTGTAGTTAGCTTTACCAATTACGATTAGTAAATACACCCTTAACTTATTAACAATATCACTTAACAACTGCACATAAATGCAGAGTTTTAAAAGATTAAAACTTTATACATTTAAAAATGAAAACAATTTTTGTAAAAGTTCCTTATTCTACAAGATTTTTTAGAGCAAATTTTCTGTAACTGGGGGTCCAATTTGTCAAAAAATTTCACAATTTGAATTATTTGTGGACTTCTTAAAATTAACAAACATTAAACGCTACAAAAAATAACTCTTTTTGTTAATATATATATATATATATATATATATATATATATATATATGTTAATATATATATATATATATAAAATTAAAATAAAGATTTAGAAAAGTATATTTCATTTTCGAAATTTTTTAATAAAGAATTTTACGTTGTTATGACATTTTTCAATATGGACGATTTTACAGTTTTCACTGATAATAAAAAAAACTGCTTACAATAAATTTAAATATGTTTTGAAATGCAGCAAAATATTTTGCTTATAGTAAATATTAAATTTAATCTATCAGCTTGACATTAAAATTAAAATAAAAACATGAAGAGAAAGTTTTCATTTTCTTTAAATTCATTTTAAACCTTAGGTATCGCTTTTTTGTGAGGTATCGTTAATTGGACATAGATTCCCAAATAGAAGTTACTGGAAAGATACTATAAAGATATCCAATAATTCATTTTATATCATTTCAGTTTCAGATAATCAAAAAGTTTAAAAAAAAAAAAAAAAAAACGATTTTTCTGATATAAAAAGCCAGTCATTTTTTTTTTTTTTTTATACGGACACTGTATATGATCTCCAATTAAAAAATATTTTCAGTCTGTTTCTTGAAAAGGATCTCAATTTAATTTCCTTTCTTCGCTCGAACAACTTTCAATGGCTAACATCGAAATGTTAGTTTTGTTTTCCATGAACGTTCGTTTAGTCTGACGTTTCTGAAATCTATCGGCGACGGGTTAAACAACAATCGTTTTCATTTTCTTTAAATTCATTTTTCTTTGAACTATCATTATTATTGTTTATTTAACATCCCGGTTAGCGACACAGTAATCTGCGATTAAGACGAGAAACTCGGAAGATACGCTGTTCAATCGCTAGCGTCGGCAAGGCGAAGCTTGTTAACCATAGCGCAACAATATAAAAGGAAATCTTGGACGAGAAAATAAATTCATCAAAGCATAACATCTGCTGAGAAATAGATAAGTTTGTTTTAAGCCAGAAGAAAGATTTTCATGTTTTGAAAATGGTAATAATATTTTGTATTTTAATTTTAACCCTTAGTGTTTGATACTGTATAGCAGAAAGGAATGTTAGAAATCCTAGATAAGCTTGAAATATTTGAGAAAGATATGGGAATAATTTACACGAAAACAAGCCGCCTGCCTATGGATAGAAAATGAATTCAGTATATACATAGAAACAAGTAACAATGTATTCAAATATGAAGGTGTTTTTTTTTTAAATTATAAAAGTCACAAATACAAGGCTCGAGATCCCAGTATAGGAGACATATTAAAATTGTATTGATGAGTGAGGTGTATGGTTAGGATTGAAGATTATAAGGATTCTTCATCGTTGTTATGTTCTGTCCATGGGTTTCTTAATTTTTGTCGATAGAACCTAATCTGTTAATCCAAGCCCATTTGTGTGGAAATTATCAGCATCCATTGCTATAGAGGAAAATAGATATGGCATAATAGTTCATTAGTCTTTGTTTTTGTTTTTACGATATATTAGTTTAACAAATTGATATCATGTAGCATACGATGGGCTGCACTGGGGATAATTTCGCCTGACAACATAAATTCAGATAAGTGTCGCTGCCGAAACTTGAAAAATAGATACAGGCGATAAAAAAAAAAAAAAACAGGAAACGCATATTTCGCTGTATCTAATGAATAGCATTTCTACTCTATCCTCTGCTACTATACCGACCGCCATTTTTTTTCCTTGATACGGATTCTCTATCCTCTGATACTATACCGACCGCCATTCGCTACTTATCCTCTGATACTATCGACCGCCATTCGCTACTCTATCCTCTGATTTTATCGACCGCCATTCTGCCTCTATCCTCTGATACTATACCGACCGCCATTTCTATCCTCTGATACTATACCGACCGCCATTGCTACTTTTCTGATACTATGACCGCCATTCGTTTATCCTCTGATACTATGCCATTCTACCGACCGCCAACTCTATCCTCTGATACTATACCGACCGATCCTCTGATTATAACCGCCCAATCCTCTGATACTATACCGACCGCCATTCCACTCTATCCTCTGATTATAATGGCTAACTATCCTCTGATCTATACCGACCGTCCTTTGATACTATTTTTCCATGAACTCTTCGATACTATACCGACCGCCATTCGCTCTCTACTGATTTACCGACCGCCATTCGCTACTCTATCCTCTGATACTATACCGACCGCCATTCGCTACTCTATCCTCTGATACTATACCGACCGCCATTCGCTACTCTATCCTCTGATACTATACCGACCGCCATTCGCTACTCTATCCTCTGATACTATACCGAATTCGACTCTTTTTCTGATACTTACCGAATCATTCTATCATCTGATTCGACCGTTACTCTATCCTCTGATACTATACCGACCGCCAAAATCTATCCTCTGATACTATAGCGATACAGTACTCTATCTGCGATACTAAGACCGCCAAATCCTCGACCGAATACTATACCGACCGCCATTCTAATCATAACCGCCGGCTGATACTATACCGACCGCCATTCGCTACTCTATCCTCTGATACTATACCGACCGCCATTCGCTACTCTATCCTCTAAGCCACCGACCGCCAACTCTATCCTTGGACCGCCAGAAAATAAATTCATTAATAATCCTCCGAAGCATAACATCTGCTTTTGAAATAGATAAGTTTGCTTTAAGCCAGAAAAACCGCCATTTTCATGATACTTTTGATATGGTAAAATACCGACCGCCAGTATGATATATACCGACCGCCATTCAAATTTATACCGAATTTGATTTACCGACCGATATCCTCTGATACTAAACCGCCATTCGCTACATATCCTCTGATACTATACCGACCGCCATTCTTACTCTATCCTCTGATAATACCGACCGCCATTCGCTACTCTATCCTCTGATACTGGAATACTCTATTTACGAGAACTGATAATACCGACCGCCATTCGCCTATGGATAGCCAAAATATCCTCTGATACTATCGACCGCCATATACTGATAGAAACAAGCTACTCTACTGATAATGACCGCCATTCAAATATGAAGCCATTGTTTTTTTACCGACCGCCAACTCTATCCTCTGATACTATAACCGCCATTCGCTACTCTATCCTCTGATACTAACCGACCGCCATTCGCTATCCTCTATCCTCTGATACTATACCGACCGATTCGATCCTCTGATACTATACCGACCGCCATTCGCTATTCTATCCTCTGATACTATGAGGTGTATCCTGGCATCTATCCTCTGATACTATACCGAATTTTCTCTATCTGATAATACCGACCGCCAACTCTATTCTGATACTATGAGCCATTGGCTATCCTCTGATACTAACCGACCGGATGCTATTCTGTAATAAGTCTTCTTAATAACCGACCGCCATACTCTATCCTCTGATACTATACCGACCGCCATTATCATCCTTGATACTATACCGACCGCCATTGTTCTGATCCATGGGCCATTTCTCTATCCTCATTTATACCGACCGCCATTCGTTCTATCCTCTGATACTATACCGACCGCCATTCGTCTTCTTTTCTATCCTTTGATACTATTCGCTAATCTATCCTCTGATTATACCGACCGCCATTCGCTACTCTATCCTCTGATAATTCCATTTCTATCCTCTGATACTATACCGACCGCCATTCGCTTATCTAGCATCCATTGATACTATACCGACCGCCATTCGGAAAATAGATATGGCATAATAGTTCATTAGTCTTTCTTTTGTTTTGTTTTTTACGATACCGCCATTAGTTATATCCTCTGAACTAAATTGACCGCCATTCGCTACTCTATACTCTGATACTATACCGACCGTAAGAACATGTAGCATAATTTGCTACCTATCCTCTGATACTATACCGACCGCCATTCGCTCTCTATCCTCTGGACTCTATCCTCTGATACTATACTGACCGCCTGACAACATACCGACCGCCATACTCTATCCTCTGATACAAACCGCCATTCTTTACTCTATCCTCTGATACTATACCGAGGACTCTATAAAGTGGCCGCTGCTGATACTATGACCGCCATTCGCTTTACTCTATCCTCTGATACTAGATCGCCAGTGACCGCCAAATCCTCTGATACTATACCGACCGATCCCATTCTATCCTCTTACTATACCGACCGCCATTGCCTTCTCTATCCTCTGATACTATACCGACCATTCGCTACTCTATCCTCTGATACTATACCGACCGCCATTCGCTACATTCTATGATACTATACCGACCGCCATATCCTCTGATACTATTGATACTGGACCGCCATTCGCTACTCTATCCTCTGATACTATATCGCATTCTATCCTCTGATACTATACCGACCGCCATTCGCTACTCTATCCTCTGATAATACCGGATCGCTATTCTACCGACCGCCATTCGTCTATCCTCTGATACTATACGACCGATTCGCATTATCCTCTGATACTATCGACCGCTATATTACTATTCGGATCGACCGCCATTCGCTACTCTATCCTCTGATACTATACTATACGGACCGCTATTCGCAACTCTATCCTCAAATACTATACCGACCGCCATTCGCTACTCTATCCTCTGATACTATACCGACCGCCATTCGCTACTCTATTCACTATACTATTTCACTATACGGTTTACTATCCGAGCGAGTATTATCGAGGAAGTACTATTAGTGCAAGTGTTATTCGAAGGCGTCTAACACCAGTATTGTACTATAGTTGTATTACAAAGTCTTTACTAAAACGAGCATTACGCAAGTGACAACGAGTATTCGCTGCCATCACAAAAGAAATAGAAAGAGACACCAAAACCCGAAGGCGCATTGGTATAATGAAAGTTAACTTCAATACGATAAGCAAAGTATTAAGAAAAAGGTAAATTTGGTTAGAAACAAAAAGAGTACTGAACTTTTATGCCATATCGGTTCTCCTATATGGTAGTGAAAACTGGATCATCATTGCACAGATGAAGTAGAGACTCAAGCCAACAGAAATGTGGTTCTACAGAAGGATGCTGAGAATACCATGGTTTGAACATGTGTGCAACGGTGAAGTTTTGAGAGAAAATGGAATCAAAAAGGACACATGGCACCAGAAAGGAAGTTGAAATTTCTAGTGCACAATGAGGAAAGAAGGCTTGGAAAATTTTACACGCACAGGACAAGAATTGAAGCTAAGAGGGACAGAGGAAAACAGTCCATAGCCTATCTAACGATCTTCTGTAAAATAGTTGACAGGACGGGGTTTAGACGAGATAACAAAAATGCAAAATTTACTAAGAGCTACAAAGGATAAGAAATTGTGGTGAGCCATCCATGATCGCCAACGTCCTGAAGAGATACGGTACATAGAAGAAGCAGAAGAATATTCTTCATACAATAAATTTCTGAAAAGGATCGTTTGAATAGTTGAAATAAAAAAACAACTGAAATTAGAATTAATTAAATATTATTAAAAAATATCTAATGACTAATAATGCATCATCTAATAATAATAACATCAGCAAAATACAAGATATAAGGACACATTGTTCAGTAGATAAAAACGTTGGTTGAATCTAGTGACTTGACCCAAAGAGTTGTGAGTTAAATACCTGGCTACAGCTGAAATGAAAAAAAATACTGTGTTAAAGGGAGATAACTGATACTGAGACATCCGGAAGTGGCATGGCACGTAGAACTAGAACAATCTACCTCGGTGGTCGAAATAAAAAGTTCAGTTCGAAATTTCAATCACCTGAAGAAGCCCGGAGCGTACAACGGCCGAAACGTCGTGAATATGACAACGAAGATGAGTCCGAACAATTTAAATAGTGTAAATAATGACAATACCTCACCTCATAAATATAGGAACATGCAACGTCTCTAGAATGATGGCTAGAGTAGTTGAGATGATAATTGGCAATCCATGTCAGAATATATAATGGTTAACGTCTTAGCTTGAGTAGGTATCACAATTAAGATCATGGTTTGTCAATCCGTGTCAAAATCAATAATAATTAATAAATGTTTTAGCTTGAGTAGGTAACACATATGTTGTGCGAACTTCAGTTTATATCTGCCATTATGAGAAAAAAAAACATTGATAAGAAAGAATTGTTTAATCTTCGTGTGTCAATAGGACGGTTATTCCCTTGACACCGCTATTAATGTATACACTTTTGACTCCCACGTCAATGGTCATTGTTTTGAATAGTGATGATTATAATTTTATTAACACCTAAATATATGAAAGTGTGTTTATATTTTTTCTTTATTCTTGAGAATTGACAAAAAGTATATTAAACACTATAAATTAAAACACTATTTAATAGATTACTTATTTACAAGAATATTTATAAGATTATACAGATATGTGAATCAACTGTAAGGAATTATTTATCACTAGCTTAAAAGTCACCCTATTTGGCGGCATTTAAGCTAGCTTCTACGGAGACCTTCATCAAAACAGGTAGGGAGGATTAGATGCGATAGGTAATAATAAAAAAACAAAACTCAAAATTGATCGCTGTATTTAAATATTGCATTAATATTATTTAAGCTTACCTTTTAACAGTTCAACGATTATTCTTCTGTCGCCACATAATTTAAAGACAGTTTGATATATGCAAGTCCTTACTTTCCGTACAAACAATTATTTTTATTTTATGGGTGACTTTCGTGGGATTTCGCAATTCATTTCGATTATTCACAAATTAAAATGATATATTTTTTACTAATTTCGAGCTAATACAATCCCAAGAACCACTCAAGATAGAGCACTAGTGCATGATGTGTGTGATCAGAATGAAGGAAGTAGGAAGTGAAGAATATGAGGATATGAAAGCTAATTAATGATTGACACTTGAGTTAGAGATTCAGATTTTAGCGTCCGAGGAAGCATCTACGCGGGAGTCTGATCCAAATAGCAGCTTTTTTTTTTTATTCGCTGTATCTCTTTCTGGCATGAATAATGGAACGAGAACAGTAGACTGAATAAAGGTTCCAGATAGAGACGTTTATCGAGTAAGATTCAAAACTGAAGAGAACCAGAGAGATAAGTGTCGAAATGCTGTAATTAAATACCATACTTTGGACACTAGTTCGAATTTATCAATGTATAATAATTTTTATCTCGAATATCCATATACGAACTTCCATCGAGAACAGATCAATGTTTTAGGGCGAGTTTTCTCGTCGGACCTATTCAGTACTTATAGTGAGGCAATCCTCAAAGGATTTTAAATCCTGCTAGGATTCATTACAAATCTTAACATTGTATATGCAGATGACATGAGTTGATAGCAGACACAGAAAAGTGTATTGCTGGTAATATTTTTTACAAAATTTTTCTGCTATTAAAACCTATTTTTACACTCTCATAGTGTTTTGACCGCAGTTTTGGTGGGTAACTATTTGCCGACATCTGGGACCCTAATAGGTGCTACCACACCACATCAGGGTGGACCTAGGAATAACAGCAATTAAGAGGTGGCACCGCGTTCCTCAAAACCTCCACTCTCCCGATAAGTGGACTTGCTGCCGGATATAATAGTAGCAATAGCATTATTATTAGTAGTAGTAGTAGTGTGCGAGACTAATCTGCTATCCATTACGCTACAGCAATGTGCTATGGTTGTAATTCATTATATTTTAGTAGATAACGTTATTGTTACGTCGCTGTAGTTTCTTGAAGCGCTGTTCTTAATAGTAAACGAAGACATGTTTTATGCAAACACCACAGCAAAACGTTTTCCACTTAGAAAACTATTCTGGTAATAAGAAACTATTTAGGCTTCAATTTCTATCTTTGGTGTCATTGTTCCAAACTTCGATAAACCTACGTGTCGACAATATTGCAAGTATTGGAATTAGCATATTTTAAAATGCGTTTATCAACGCTTTTACTATTTTGGTACTGATCGAAATTACATGCGAAGAATATGTTCATGTGATAAAAAGTTGTTTTTTTTTTTTTTTTTATGTCGATTAAACGAATGAACCCTGGATCATAGAATATAATTTACACAAAAATGTTATGGAATGATTAAAGGAAACATAAAAGGAAGATAAATTTCGTACTACTCCATCTGATTAATTTGATTTTATCGATATATATATATATATATTATTGTTATAGTAATTTACCCACGCACGCATGAACTCTCCTAACTATAAATAGGAGCAGGTATTGCATTTTATAGAGGGAAGATTCCAGTTTCAGCTTTGATAGTCGGACCGAACATTCTTGCTATAACATTCTTGTTTGTATTACTGTTTCTGTTAATACAACCCACTCCCTCTCTTTGTGTCTTTCTTTCTGGCCCTAACAAGGCCACAACACACACAATATATATATATATATATATATATGATTCCAACAAAAATTTCGCTTGAAGATGGAACGGAGCCCATTTTAATTTCAACTCAATTTAATTTAAAGGATTATATTGAAGTTTTCGGCTCTTGTTTTGAAACATGAGACCTCTTATGTAGCGATTTGGAATCATATTTTTAAATAAATAATTATATTTATGCTCTACTTTTGTATCGAGCACTATTTTTTAAAAATAATAACTAAAATACTAAGGGACTTTGGATTTTTTACCTAACCAGTTCCTTCCTATTTTCTATATATTTTCACATATATGTGACGTCGCCCCCCCCCCTGGTCGCAGCGTCGACTCTGTCGTTCGATCTCGTTCGCGGCTCCAGTTGTGACGTCACGTGGCTGCCCAAGGGTCGATCCTTTGATCACGGCACCAGTTGTGACGTGACTTGGCTGCCCAAGGGTCTGATATCCTGGTCACGGACAGCACCAGTTGTGACGTTTTTGCCGCGGCGTCAGCTGTTCGCTCCTCGCTGCTCCAAGTGTGACGTTCCAACCCTTTGGTTAGATGATTACCAGCCTCGCCGTTCCCAACTCGCTTCCAACACCTGGTTACTAGGGTAACTGCACTGATCTCCGGTCTGCCTACCCACGTTGTGATTAGATCTTAGACAGACGGGATCAAACAGGGATTGGGGCCGTATGCAAGTTGAGTTCGACAAGGGTGGTAACACACAAAAAAAAAAAAAAACTCACGAGGCCAAAAATTACTGATAAAAAGGGTAACAACCTTTTATATCTAAATGTTCGTTACATAAAAATTATTCCTACTTCCCGACCCGTTTTGTGGACTGTGGCACCAAGCTTCTACCATACAACTTAAAGACTTCGAGTTGCCTACTCTCTAGAAATTTGCATGTCGGGGTGTGGTTTGGTTTCGACACTGGGCGCTGATCTCTACCAGTCGTTCACGGCTGATTCTTCTTGCCGTCAGTGTGCGAATTGACTTCTTCTCTTCGGCTTGAGTTGGACGAGCTTATTCACTTCGGCCTGAGCTGGACGAGCCCATTCACTTCGGCTTGAGTTTGATTTCAACTTCTTCTAAGCGCAACTGCAAGTAACTTCTTCGTCCGCCCTGCAACTCTTCTCGTCAAGGTCCGAACTCTTCTCTCTGCCGTCCGGGGCTGAACTCTTCTCTCTGCCGTCCGGGGCTGAACTTTAACTTCTCATCGACTTTCGGGCAATTTTCTTCACTTCGACTTGGGCTGGAAGAATTTCTTCACTCCGGGTTCTCTTGCCCGCAAAGGGGCGAATGAACCGGGCCCGACGCCCGCGTTCAAGCTCCCTCGCTGTCCGCGGTCCAGCTGCAACTGATTTCTGTCGACTGGGGTCCTGCTTTTATTGACGCCGCAACAAACTAGGGTGGGTCTGTCGGCGCCAGGGTTTTCTTGATAATTCCAAAAGTCGCATTATTTCTGATTTCCCATTATCGCTCTTACTTTCACTCCTACTTCCTTACAGTGCCTCTGGGGGGGGGGCGCATACCCGTTTCCCTGGTCTCTCGTATGTCAGGTGACCGCTTTCGACCAATGGGGTCCTGGTCGAGCGTCCTTCCTCTTCCCTCGCACATCACGTGACCGCTCTCGGCTAATGAGACTCTGGTCGGGCGTCTATCCCTCCTTCGTGACGTCTCAATCGGGCGTGGTCAATCCGGGGCTTTGTTCTGGGAAGAAATACCTTGTTTAAAAAACAAAATTTAAATTGACCTTTCGTATACGTGGTATTTGTCAAAATAGCCCGCCGCTAATTAGATGTGACTTCAGGAAGAATTTTGCCGCCTTGTCGGTGCCTTCTGCGAGCCAAAACAATTGCCTTCACCTCTTTTTTTTTCGCTCAGGCCTGTTAGCAAAATCTTAATTATCTGAATTGAAAATATCTTCACTCATCATCGTGGGTGGTTCTTATCTTCAACTCTAGAGCTGGTCAGGATTTGTATACTTAATGTTTTTGTTTTCGTATACAATTCCAGCGGTCACTTATCAACTCAATGACACCCTTTTCGTTTGTCACTTATTAATATTTTTTTTTCCATTGTTCTTAAAATCTTATTGCTTCTCCAAAACATTAACAAACTTCCATCCTACGCGGACACGGAATTAGTTCAAGTGCTTGACCTGATAATTTTGACACTTGATATGTGCCGGTCGAACGTGTGTGTTTTCGCTTACAACCTTGTTTCGTATTATGTTTCTGTCTTTCCTCTTTTTTTCTTTTGTTTTATTTTTATTATCTCTAAACTCTATTTCTTCAACCAAATATAACAATTTCTATTTCCCTGGATTTCGGTCAGGTACTTTGACCTGGATATCTTTTTTGACACCTGTTTTGCTTATGACCGGGTTTTGTATTATCTATTCTTTCTCTTTCTTTTTATTTTTTTTTTTTTTTTTTCCTTCTTCTTTCTTTCGGATCGCCTAAATACAATTAGAGAATTATTCTCAAAACTCAATTATTCTTCGTCTCTAAATAACTAACAACTGGTTAATAAACCGAATAAAAATTAAATCATATTTCTATGATTATCTCTTTTTAGTCTTTCTAATAATGCAGGGTGCCATATATATATATATATATATATACACTAACCAGTTAGTTACCATCGCCTGAGGAGGGCTAACTTTAGTGCTGAAACATGAAAGTATGTAGCGATTTTTAAAGTTTTTTTTGTTTTAATCTCACACATATATATATATATATATATATATATATATATATATATATATATATATATATATATATTACTGAATTAGCTCGATGTAAACCGTAAGTTCTTTTTTAATAAGTTCTTCTTCAGCGCTTCTTATCTGCGGAACTCTTTTCCTGTTTCTTGCTTCCCAGTCTACTATGATCTTCAAAAATGTAAATACATTGACAATCGTCATCTACTTCCTTCTTCACTCCTGTTCTTTTGTTTTTTCTTCTCAGTAACGTTTTCTGTTTCTTTCGCACTCAGAAAAAGCATTACGTCTCAGTGGCTTTTATCCCTTTTTCTGGTGGGAGGAGAAAATGCAAGGTGGAGGGAACGAAATAAAAAAAAAAAAAAAAAAAAGTCAGTTCCAATTCTACTTCGAGAAAACACCGAAGACCACTTTGCTTTATATTTCAATTTAAATATTTTGTCATCTGATAATGTCACGCGCATGCTCTCCTTATTTGAATCTTCTGAACCGCTACATCTAAAACGTCACCAAGAAGGAAATTGACAGTCGCTCCCGAAATTAAATTGAGACCAGCTTCTCGGCTGAAATTGAGTTTATTGAGTAAATTTTTCTGTTTTTCTAATTTGAACAATATTTTTTTTTTATATTCTATAGTTTTTTTTTCGTTTGGAAAAAATGATTTTTCTTTATATTACATTTTTTTTCTTAATTATCTGGCTATATATATATATATATATATATATATATATATATATATATAGTTTACTCTCCCGTCGAATTCGACGTATGAGGGTCAAGCAGATCAGTTTCCAGGAAACCGACAGCCCGACAACGACACATGAGATTTAATTATAGTGGTGAAGGTTTCGTGCAGGACCATCCATACTTTTTGAAGGGACGAATACAGAGACCTGGTGCACCGAATGCCACAAGGTTCCCAAACGACCCCCCCCGCAGGATTTGAATTCAGAGTTGTACTTCTAGACCAGTTGCCATCCAAGGCTATAGAACCCAGTCTGTTCTGCTATTTTACCCATAGCTGGAGGGAGTAGAAGAGGATTCATACCTTTCCCAAGGGTATTAGCTCGTAAGTGAATGTAATGAACTCGACTGGAATGCGAATTCGGCTCTGCGATTTCTCAATCCAAGCCGATATATATATATATATATATATATATATATAAGCAAACATCTTTCATTGATTAATATAGACATATTTATTTATATACTGATCCTGTTTATTTATTTATTTATATACTGATACTTTCCAGTTGTCTAATAATTTTTTTGATGTTAAGATGAAATTCATCAAAGAAGGTGCTGTAGTTTTTTTCTTACCCAAGTACTTTCAGTTTTTCCAAGATCATTTCCATGTGTAAATTACAAAGACAAACTTATTGTAACTGCGCCGTTGTGATGTTGATTTTTCAAAAACTCGCGAACATTTGCTCTGTTATAGTTATTTTAAAATGTCAATTCATCCGTATTTATAAATGTTTTGCAAAACAAGCGTTCCAATATAAGAGAGCTGGAGTATGGAGAGAAAAATGCATGAACACATGTTTTAACCATTTCACCCCAAGCAAAGCAGTAAAGTTGCTAAGATACAAAGGAAAACTGAGTGTGAAAACTAAAAAAAAAAAAAGGAATATTATTAAGGAGCGAGAACAATAAAAAAGAGAATTCAAGAGGACAATAGGTAACGATTGACATTGCATTTAATTTTTTAAATTTGGCTTGAAAGCATGGATCCAGAAGAAGGTTTCACAAGCGATAAATGGGAGAGAAGAAACTGTTACAATCGAATTCACGGTTGCGTCTAGACAATTCAACTATAAATTCAGGAGACCTGGTTACTAATCTAGTACTGCGCTTAAATTCATAAACTCTGGGTACCATATCAGTTTATCAGAACAATTACCATGAAGGTCTGACAGAAAAGGCGCAAGGAAGCTACAGTATGCCGGCGTGAATGTGACTGAAGCCGAGATGCTAAGTCAGGAACAATAATATTGCGGATTCTTTTTTTGGGATTTTACCAAGAATCTCTAAATATATAGCAGGAGCACCAGACCATATGTTGCAGCAATATTGAAAGCATGGACGAATGGTAGACTTATAAATATGTAAGATGGATTCTGAAGAGAAAATTCGTCTCGCACGACACAGTGAACCAACTTTCTTAGCAGCAAAACTAGCTATTGATTCAATATAATAATTCTACTTCATGTCAGCAGAGAATGTTTTCTGAGAAAGCGCAATGAGATGGCAGAAAGGGTTCTCCAATAGAGAGAAGTTTCATTCCTTGCATCAATGAACAGTAGACGGTACGTCATTTTTAGATCAACTGCCAATTTGACCTTATCAAATCGACCAAACCTACTACTGAGTCAGGAATAAATAGTTGCGTTATCATCATAGATGCTGAGTTGAAAATTGATGCCATCAGAAAGGTCACTGAAAGAAATTAGAAATAAAGTTAATTCAGCGATATGGCCCTAGGGACAACTGCATTAAGGCAAAATGATCTAAAAGAGTGGCCATTCAAGACAACTTTTATTTCGCAATTTGATAAGACTGAATCTATTCTAAAATTACTTCTCTCGAATACATTTTAATCCGAGAAAGTAGTTGCATACACTTGGCAATTCAAATATTTATGGATTTGACACCATGCCTGATATCCATATGAAAGTCTATATCTGACGAAACACCATTTAAGAAGATGACATACGACTCGATTTCTTAGAATAATCTTTTGATTTTATAGCAATGTGTGGTGTCGGGCGAAACTACAACTAGGGCAGCCTATTCTATGTTCAATTTCTTTATCTCCAATACTAAATTTGTTATAGTTGTTCCATACAATGACGTATTTGAAGCGTTTGGCTTTTATTGAGTTCCTATTCCAAATTGTTACGATGGATTCATGGTATGTGCCAACATTGTTTCTGAGGTGGGCAGTAATATGTTAAATTCACTGCAAAAATTATTTCTTTACATTTTTTAGATCACTTGTAAATCGAATTTCATGGGATTAACAAGGTGCCAAGTTTTTACAATATTTATTTTAAGTATGCACAGGAAAAATACGACACGTCTTTGTTTTTGTGGTTAGGTGTCAAAAATGTCTGGGTTCCTTGCTCTTTGCTGCAGACTTCATATTTAAAACACGACAGAAGGTCTTTTTATGGGAGAATATTATATACAAATTTGTATATATCAGGAGAATTTACAAGCAAACATTTGCACTATAGCCTGTAATAAATGTCACAAAAATACATAGGGGAAACTTCGAGGTATTTTAATAAAAGATTATATGAACACAAAAGAGATCTTTTATAAAATAACCCACTCAACGTATGAGATGTCTGTGGCAATAAATTTAACTATAATTTCGATTTAAAAAATGTTCCTGTTATTAAGAAAGAAAATAAATTACGGAGGTGAAATGTATAGAAAGTGAATGGACTCCAGAAACTTCCGCGATAAATTTGCGTCCAGGTTCTTACATTTCGCTTTAACACATCAACCTAGTGTGGGATATTTAAAATCGACAGCGAAAAACGCAAAACCAAGAGAGTTTAGAAATCAAATGAGATCGGTGGAGATGAGCGTCTAGACACGTCGGACGGCAGAAATATTAAAATTTAGCGTTCCTCTACCTTCAACGTTGATTCTCAGTGAATAATTATAACCAATGTTTACGCTTATATTTCCTTTCTACCCAGACTTATATATAATCCCATCATTAAGAATATTAGACTGAAGAAGTCCTTTAAAAAGACGAAATGCGTTACATTTTCGTTTTATCATTCAATTACCCAACAAGTTTATTTTATTTATGTAAGTCGGTGTCTAAAAGTATTAGTTAGATCAGATATCAGGGAATCCTATTCTAGAGTATTGTCTTTCTTTTGCCATTACACTTAAGGTATCGTGACTGGTGATAACATTTAAAATAACAGTGAAATTGTTAATGGAATACAGCCAATGACGCATCTGCAACTAGAGTCGGAAAAATACAAGAGAATCTATATAGAAAAATAATAACTGTTTCCATACAAAATATTCAATGCTTGAAGCCCCAATCTACGATATGACTTAACTAGAAGCGAAAATCTCCAAAGTTTCTAAAATTGTGTCTTTGGATACTGAAAAAACACCATTAGATTCCGAAGAAAAAAAATCTTCATTCTATAGTGAAGTTTTAGTGACATTAGAGATAAGCAAATGCTGAAAATGATGGTAACTTGTTTTCCAGGAATGATAAACTATGAGATACTAAATTGGCTGTCCATCGAGACGCCTCCCATACAAAGATGAACTGAACAGTTCATATGCTAACTCTGAAGGAGTGATACTGTGAAAACTTGTATGCATTAATTCCAACTCTTCTTAATTATAGCTGCATTGTTGCTTTCCCGGTGAAATGATAGCTGACTATTCAAAAAAGACTTTAAAAGTAACTATTGGCGCCTTCTCTTGAAAATGGACAGAATTTAGCATCATGGGGCTATCAAGTACTGACATAAAAGGGTTTGGCCTCAAAGAACATCCGTGCTTATGCGGTTGTTACATTAGGGGATTACGCCTCAGCTTTATCAATAGTTCAAAAGTGGGTAGCTAAATTGAGGCGTAGAAAAGAGAGTTTTGACGATGACTCAATGTCTGGACGTCCTGCCATTGATTGTGTTCACCAGATGGCGATGGATGACTGGCGATTGGCCATAAAAATAGTCAGTACTATTAGTATATAGTGTGATAGAATTGAGAATATTCTGCACAATAAACTTGGCATGACGAAGGTTTCTTCTCGGTGGGTGCCACGTGTTCTGACACCTGATCTGAAGCGCACCAGGTTGTTCGCATCACAGGAAAATCTGATGTTGTTTGAGGGATATCCAGCCGGTTTCCTTCAACGTTTTCTAACCCAGGTTGTATGTCGGGTACATTACAATGAACCAGAAACGAAGTAACAATACATGCATTGGAAACACCCCTCCTAACTTGCTCCAAAGAAGGTCATAGTCGTTTCATCTTCAGAGAAGATGATGGTCTCAGTTTTTTGAGATGCAGAAGGCATTGTGCTTATTGACTATCTTCAAAAGGACCACATCCTCAATTCAAAATACTATGACAACTTGTTGAGGCAGTTATAAAAAGCTATCAAGAGCAAAAGCCCAGGAAAACTGACGAAGGGGGTCGTGTTTCATCAGGACAATGATCCAGCACACGAGTCCTTTGTTTTAACGACTTTTGTCCGTGATTGTGACATTGAACTGGTTAATAGCCATTCCTATTTTCCTGAAACGTCTTATCTGATTATCAACTGGTCCTTAAAGTAAAAAAAAAACACTTTGCTGAGAACCAGTGTCGCAGTAATTATGATGTCGTGTCTGTTGTTGATAACAGGATAAAAACTTCTTCACCAATGGGATCCAAGAACTTCAACATCGATAGAAGAACACTGTGGACAGCAAGGAGGACTCCGATTGAAAATTAAACCATATTTGGTCACATTCCATGAGAATATCTTGGTTAGCCTATGAACTTTTCAGACAACTGTCATATTTCATCCTAGGTCTTTCAGTTGCACAGATCAAAGGCGATTTTCTGTTTTCACAATTTCCATCCGTCTCTTAACAATTAGGTATCTTCCTGTGTCCAGTTGGTATGATGCACGATGCTACTGCAATTCAATACCAAATCTGGTCTGTTAGATTCTGCCATTTGACACATCCAACACATTGCTACTAATGTCTTCAGCGTGATTTGGTTGAGGGATATCCAGCTGCTTTCCTTCAACATTTTCTAACCCAGGTTGTATTTTGGGTGCATTACAATGAGACAGAGACAAAGTAACACGGTCTCAGTTTTTTGAGATGCAGAAGGCATTGTGCTTATTGACTATCTTCAAAAGGATCACATCCTCAATTCAAAATACTATGACAACTTGTTGAGGCAGTTATAAAAAGCTGTCAAGACCAAACACCCAGGAAAACTGACGAAGGGGGTCGTGTTTCATCAGGATAATGATCCAGTAAATAAGTCCTTTGTTCCAATGGCTGTTGTCCATGATTGTGGCCTTGAACTGGTTAATAATCCTCCCTATTCTCCTGATTTGCTCCTATCTGACTATCATCTGGTCCCCAAAATGAAAAAAAAAACATTTTCCTAGTACCCAGTGTCTGCTGTTAATAACTTTTTTTACCAACAGGATAATAGATTCTTCCGAGTCCATCTTTCAAATCTATAAATCAACCGTTCACCCTTGCAATGAATATTGCTGTCACATATGGTCTGGAGCCCCCGCTGTATATCTTAAGGTCCTCGACAAAATCCAGAGACGGATATGCAATGTGATTGGCCCTGACCTGGCATCTCGTTTACAGTCGCTCTTTCATAAACGTGCCGTCGCTTCCCTCTGTTTTTTCTACAAATACTTTCTCAGTAACTGCTCCGACGAGCTACTTTCGCTGGTTCCCAAACTGCATGAATTTAAACGCGATACCAGTTTGGCACCTTCAGTCTCACCCTTTCATTGTCGAAACGGTTAAATGTAGCCGTCTCTTCTACTCCAATATCTTCATGTCTCGTACTTGCCGTCTGTGGAATTCCTTTCCTCTTACTTGCTTCCTTGATAGCTATAATCTCCAAATGTTTAAATGTAATGTCAATCGACATGCGTTAATCTATTTCCCGTCCTTCTTTTCCTCTTTCCCTTTATCATTGCCTCTTTACTATTGATTCCACACTGTAACACCTTGCGTGCTAGTGGCACTCCCGCTTTGCTTGGGGTGAAAAGCTTAAAAAAATTAAAATAAAACAATAAACCTCATTTGATCACATTCCATGAGAATATCTTGGTTGGCCTATGAACCTTTCAGCCGACACTCGTATTTCATTGTAGGTCCTTCAGTTGCGCAGATCAAAGGCGGTATTATGTGTTTCCGCAGTTTCTACCCGTCTCTTAACAATTAGGTATCTTCCATTGTCCACTTGGAAGGATGCATGATGCCACTGCAATTCAATACCAAATTTGGTCTGTTAGATTCTGCCTTTTGGCACATCCAACATATTACTACCAATGTCTTCCACGTGATTTGGTTCCAGGGACACATACGATTTTGCATTCAGAGTTGTTCTTTTTAGCCTGATTGCTAACCACAACTAAAGAATCCATTCTGACCTACTATTTAACCTAAAGCTGGGTGGGGGGTTGAAGACAGATTTATATATTTCCCAAGCGTATTTTCACGTAAGTGAAAGTAACAACTGAAATCCGAAATTGGTTCTCAGATTTCTCATTCCAAGCTAAAGGAAGAAACCGTTTCAACTAATGTCTTCTTATTAGGTGGGTGTCATTTCTGAGTAGAATTTCTGACACACGCTGTATATATACGTATATATATATAGGCAATGTAAGTTTCGTAAAGATGCTCAGAGTAGCAAAAATGTTAAATATATTAGAATATCGCTGCCATATATGGTCCGGTGCCTCCGTTATTTTCCTGGAGTTCCTCGATAAGATCCAAAGAAGAATCAGCAATATTATTAGCCCTGATCTGACAACTCGGCTCGGCTCCAGTCACTTCCCAACCACCGTAAGGTTGCCTCACTGTGTCTTTTCTATAAATACTTACATCGTAATTCATAGCGCTTCGCTTTGGTACCTAGACTTTTTGAATTTAAGCACAGTACTAGACTGGCGTCAAGATCTCATCAATTTACAGTTAATCTGGCTAGATGTAACTAAGTTCTATACTAACAGTTTCTTTCCTCGCACTTCTCACTTGTGGAACTCCTTTCTGGTCCCATATTTTCCAAAAATGTTAATCTGCAAAAAATTAAATGCCATCTCCTGTCCTCCTGATTACTCTTTCCTATTCCCGCTCATTAATGTTTCTGTTCCTAATTCTTTTACGCCCTTTAACCCCTTGTGTCTTAGTGGCTTTACTGCCTTGCATGGAATGATACCGATGTAAAAAAAATTAGTTTGTATTTGTTTTTATATAGTTTCTCGTAAAACAATTTTCTGAACACTCTAATAATATATTTTTTTAAATAAAACATGTGTACTAGTTATCTTTCATTAAGAGTGATGTGTTAAATAGTAGCAATAATCAGTTGAAAACAAGACAGTAATAAAACAATGGTCAATGTATTATTGCTCGTTCTCCGACAGCATCCTCTCGGAAAGCAAAATTTATGTTCTTTCCCCTTTACCGTTATTTTTAGTCAGCTTGAACTTATACGAGAATAAAATGTGAAAATCAGGAAGTGAAAAAATTCTTAATATGTCGTAAAACCAACGAAATGAATTGAAATGGAACTTTTACTGAATAATCAATAAGATTTTATTAAAATAAAATATCATTGAAAAAAATGTTATCGATTTTTTTTTCTTGTGGAGAAATAGCTAAAAATGCCGAGCTTAAAAAAACAAAACCCCGGGAATATTATATGAAACAACTAAATACCTTATAGAATGTTGTCAATTCGTTTTACACATTGTCGAATTTAATCTTGACAGGACTTTGCTCTCCATAAGCCACATCGCTTATTTTCCAAACGAGACAAGTTTAATTCTTACTTTCTGAGTTTTTATTTGTATTCGTTTGTCACACGCCGAAAATTAATGACTGACACTTACCACTTCAAAAAAAATATGACTTAAAAAGAGAAAACTAAAGTCTGAAAAGAAAACAGTCTGGCTAAATGTGTATCCACAAAATATCTAAAAGAACGTACGTGCTGCAGTGTATAAGAGGGTCGATTAATAAAAACCGTATTCTGGCATGTGCTGGTAGCGTAAAAGTTATCGGCGCAGTTAGCGTGATGGGAAAAAAATTGAAATTTCAATGCGGTCTGCTCTTTTTTCCTTTTTTCACTAATGCCTCCGAGAAAGGCATGAATAAAATACCAAAGCAGAACCTAGCCTATTATAAGTTCTAATACGAGAAAAAGACTGCTCTAAATTCAAAATTGCTGAAGACACGGGGATAAAATGTTCCATTCACTGTCTATAGATGCCAAATGATTTCACTGATAATAATGAAAATGAATAGAGAGAGAGAGCCAAGATTGTCTATGTTCTAATAGAAGAAATACATTTTAAAGTGCTTGACATGTCGTTTCTGTCTGTATTTCTGAGATGAGGTATTATGTATACTATTTACATTATTCGGACTGTCGTCCTCATCTTTGTCGCCATATTACGTTCCGCCGTTTTACGCTCCGGCCTTCTTCAGGTGATTGGAATGTTGAACTGAACCTTTTATTTTCCTCAGTGAGGTAGTTTCACGTGCCATGTTTAATGGATGTCAGTTATCAGTTATCTCCTGTTAATTCCCCTCTCCAAGTTCTCCACTGTGCCATGTGTCTTCAAGGACACGTGTCACAGTGGATAAAGGCATTGGTTAGATCCAGTGACAGGACACAAAGGGTGTGAGTTCAATACCTAGTTAAGGCAGTGGAGAACTTGGAGAGGGGAATTAACAGGAGATAACTGACATCCATTGAACGTGAAACTAGAGCACTCTCGCCCAGTGAGCGAAATAAAGGGTTCAGTTCGACATTCCAACAACCTGAAGAAGGCCGGAACGTACAATGGCCGAAACGTTGTAATAAATATGGCGACAAAGATGAGGACAACAGTCCGAATAATGTAAATAATGTCGTTTTCAGCTAGATTTTTTCTGGGCTTTTCACTATCATTTTATGTCCATGTTTATTAATATTAACACACACACACGTGTGTAAAAAAAAGTCAGATATAAATACAAGATATTTTTAAAAAGACAATATAATAAAGACAAAAGGAAAAGTTATCTTATCCGACGTGTGCTGTCCTCTGACGTAGACGACACACTGTGAGGATTTTACTTTGTAAAAATGTTGTTATTTTTTCAAAGATTTTAAATTTATTCCATGAGAATATCTTTTCGTATGTCACAGGTGTTTCAATGTCTATATCTCTGAGATGAAGTATTATGATTAGTTACATTATTCCGACTCTTGTCCTCATCTTCATTGGCATATTCAACGTGAACTGTATCGATGATTTTATTGAGTTCACTTGGTAGAGTAGTAGCTGGATGTCTTCCTAGTGTGACCAGAGTATGAAGGTGTCATCTACGTATCTCAGCCATATTGTTGGCTTTAGTGATATACTTTCTAATGCCATTTCCTCAAAGTATTCCATTCATAGGTTTGCTATTGCTGGTGATAATGGCGAGCTCATTGCTAAGCCCTCATCCTGTCGATATATGTCTGATCTCATTCCAAAGTGTCATGTTTGCGTACAGAATGTCAGCACCTAGAACTAGAACAATCTACCCCGGTGGATGAAATAAAGTATTCGGTTCGAAATTAAAATCACCTGAAGAAGGTCGGAGCGTACAAGGGCCGAAATGTTGTGAATATGGCAATAAAGATGAGGATAAAAGTCCGAATAATGCAAATAGGTGTTTCAGTTACGCATATATATTAGGAGACCCAAGATTCTATTCTATGAGTTTCAGCAGTTTCCATCCGCTTCTTAATAATTAGGTCTCTTCGATTGCCCATGACAGTTCAATAACACATTTGGTCTGTTAGATTCTATTATTTACCGCATCCATCATATTTCTCTCAATATTTTAACCATAATTTGGTTACCGGGTCACACGAGATTTCGCATTCAGAATTATCGTTCAAGCCTGATTACTAACCACAGCCCGTTCTGTCCTGCAATTTAATCTATAGCTGGGGTTGTTGAAAATATATACCTCATTTGGTCACATTGCATGGGTGCATCTTGGTCAGCCTATGAACTGTTCATCTGAATCTTCGTATAAACAGCCTGAAAGATATGCACCGTTTGTGATGGTGATGTAGAACTAAGAATACTATTCGTAAGAGTTTCGATAGGTTCAGAAGAAGGAATTTTGATTTGGCAGACCATGACTTTTCTGGGCGGCCTGCAGTTAACGACCATTTCGAAATACTGATTAAAAATAATGCTGGTCACACAGCATCATACTTGACACATCTGATATGAGCGTTATCAGGCATTTCAAAACACAGGGATCCCTGGGTCACTACGATGTTTAGGCACCTTCCTGCTAAACGAGAAAATTTTAATGATCTGCATTTCCATCTACGATCCTCTGCTACGACACAAACAAAAAACGACACCCATTTTGCAAAAACAATCAAAAGCGATGGAAAAGAAACTGCTTACAACAACGTAAAGCGAAAAAGATGCTGGGCAAAATAAAATGAGACACCGTTAACCACACCAAAATCTGGTCTACTCCCGAATCTACCCGTATCTGGTAATATGGGAACCATATTGCGATCTCCTTCCGAAAAATCAGATTTTGAATTCAAACTAGTACTGTTCCAATTGGAATCTATAAAAAGCGATCAGAATTGTCCAGCCGGAAGTGTGTCGTCTTCCACCCAGACAACGCCCTACCTGATCACTTTTTGAGTACCCGGCAAAAATTGGTATAGCTTGTGCGGAATATTCTACTGCACCCTCCGTAATCACCTGATATTGCCCCGTCGGATTACTTACTTATTGTTATGGGACCTTACCCATAATAATAATAATGGACTATTCCATACTTAATAAATACTGCGCCTCAGGAGTAGGCAAAGAGTCAGTCACTCGATCAACTCTTGAGCGACTGTTCGGTTCACCTCTCTGTCTACGGACGGAGAGGAACCCGAACGAGGCTACGCGAAAGGGCGGATTCTCTTTCGGGGAGGTAAACCGACCCTGAACCCGTTTATACGGGTTCAAACGGGCATATTTTTGGGCCGAGCCCACGGGCTCCGAGAGCCCACGTTAAAAAGGCCTTGTGCCACATGACGCCCTCGTGGGGAGGAGTGACTGAATATCGTCAGTCAGTCGTTCACTTCTGAACCAACTGTTCGGTTGAACTCTCTGCCTTCGGGCGGAGAGGAACCCGAACGAGGCTTCGCCGAGGGGCGAAGTCTCGTTCGGGGAGGTAAACCGGCCCTGAACCCGTGTATACGGGTTCAATGGGCATATTTTTGGCCGAGCCCACGGGCTCGGTATGCCCACGTTAAACAGGTCTTATGCCACACGACACCCTCAATATCGTCAGTCAGTCGTTCACGAAGTCAGTCCGTCGTTCACCTCTGAACGGGCTCTTTCGGTTGAACTGCCTTCGGGCGGAGTCTCGTTCGGGGAGGTAAACCGGCCCTGAGCCCGTTTATACGGGTTCAACGGGCATATTTTTGGGCCGAGCCCACGGGCTCGGAGAACCCACAGTAAATAACCGACCTTGTGTCACATGCTGCCCCAGTGGGAGGTGGTGACTGAATATCGTCTGTCAGTAGTTCAAGTCGAGTCATGAGTCGAGTCAGAGACAGTCCGAAATAGAGTCGCGTTCAGACAATTACTGCAAGACATTGGAATAGTGATACTGGTCGAGACTACATTGTTCTCTCTATTAAACCTGATTGTTCGTACTAACACTTCTACTTCTCTGTATATAGTCCTGTTTGTAATATATCTGTGTTATTCCATACCGGTGTTCGCGTTCTTCTTTATTGGTTCTACCTTGGACTATCACAGTGGTACAAGGAACCGGATCATAACACTTATTTTGATGCCTACAAAGCTCTCATAATGGGAAGAATTCCAATTCTCTTGAAACCAGTAAAAAAAAAAAAAAATTAAATCTGTACATCAGCGAGAATGATATCAAGTTCTGGGGATGAAAGCTACCTCAACAACAGCGAAATGTTGTGGAACAAAACGGCACATAAGAGTTTGAATAAATTTATTTACAAATATTTTCTTGGGTTGATTAGGGCCACTAAGAGGTATAATGTTAATAGGTCGATAGTTACAACACATATAGCAGTTTAAAGATTGGAACTAAAGAAGAGAATTTCCAACACGCAAGAAAACAAGAGATCACCAGGGATTTAAAGAGTTTAATGAGAACAGGAGTCAGTTAGGGAGCACATTCCTTTAGGATTATTGCAGGGATACAATCAGGTCCATTGGGGGTCAAGAATAGAGATGATGGAAGAAATCAGAAGGATTTATATACATATCACTCAACACACCCAGTTCTAAGGGCAAAATCAGATAAAAGAATATATATATATATATATACACACACACAGAGAGAGCGTGCGATGGATAAATTGTCACCATGTTATATTTTTATTTCGCAATTCACTCTGCCAGAAATTTGGAAACGACATGCTGTACTGCTTGTTATTCGCGCTGGTACCTTCAATACGAACATTTCAGTGTGGGGGGGGGAATCTGAGAACAGTGCAAAGAATTCGGAAAGAGTTGGAGAAGTCTAATGATGATTACGAAAGTCCTTGGAGTGATCACTCATGACGGCGACGTTATGCCTCCATTCATCTTCCTATAATCAACACGGAAACCTACTTAAGGATGTAGTGGCGCCCTGGATCAAGGGTGTGGCTGCTGGAAGACCCTATATCCGGCAAAAGAACTCTGCACCATGCCAAACAAGCAGGAGAACCCAGTCATGGCTGTCAGACAATTTCCGCGACCACATCACCCCTTACATATGGACACCTAACTCCCCAATTAAAATGACATGTCAGTGATATTTTCGTTTTTGCGTAATTTCGACGACAATTTATCCATCGCAGTCAAAATATACATGGAAATATATTAAAAAAGATATGATCACTTTACCAAGCTACTTCACCCGACGGATCTTCACGCTGGTTTGGTTTTATAATTATATTTTATGCCGCTTTATATAGTGCTTCTGTTCTGCTTCATATCGGTAAACAAGAGATCCGATTCTTATTTTTTAACCATTGCTGGTATTCATTTTCTTTTCCATTAATTTCCAATTCACGGCTCCCATCACATGGCTAAGAACTTTCTCTCATGTCTATATTTCCTCATAACTTCAGATCTCTTTTTTAGCAAATTCTTGGGGTTCTTTATACATTACTATCGCTAATTTCCTCTCCGAGCAAAACCAGCAAACCTTCGATCCCCTTCCATAACTCACTGTCCACTTCATTATTTCCCATTCGACGGAAGTCGCCATATTCTTTTCTTAACTCGCAAACGCGGTAGTTGGCTTCTACTTGGCTGTTTCCATCGCCATTTTATGATTATAAATTTTTTTTAATACGTTCTTTTCTGCAGAGGCTGTTGGCATAGCGTAGATGGTTCTTCTGCTTTGTGTACGGTCTCATTAATTCTCTTCTTAGATTCAAATCGATGTCCAAGTATTCCGCTCTTTTTCAGTGTAGTTTCACTCTCAATTCTGAATTCAAGTTCTTTAAATAATGTGCACAATTTTTCCCTCAATTTCAGTTCAATCTTTCTTTTCCTATTCATTGTACTTAGAATTAGTCCTGCATCTCTGTAGAGACAATTCTCACCTTTATCGTACTTGTATATTCTCTTTAGAAATTTTGCTCTCTCATATAATCTGCCCATGGGATTCTTCATAACCGTTTGTAAACCCGAATCTTGACTTCAACTCTTAGCTTAATTTATCGACCAATTTACTTCCTGTAGGATGTATATGTCAAGCACCTCACTCATACAAGCAATGTCAAATGAATCTATTGGGACATCGAATTTCGGCTGTATCTCTCCGTTTTGTGCCAGATTTCTCCATGATGGCATAAAATTGATCTTCTCCGATATTTAATTACCTGAAGGTCTCTCAAGAAACTCTCTTGCAAAATTTATTGATTTCCTTAATATATCTTTTGTAATGATCATCAGATTTTTTACGGCTTATCAAATTTTTGCAGGCTTATAAAGGTCAGAATATATTTCTCTCTCTCTCTCTATATATATATATATATATATATATATATATATATATACTGAGCTGCACCTCCTTCTGTTTGTGATGTTACTGAAGCATTCTGTACAATAACCCTTACTACGCCATTGATTCAATGTGATTGCTAGTGTCAACACATCACACATTTCCTGTAACATTAAGTTCCTGATTTCTCCAACATCGCTCTTAAATGAGCTTAATGTTTGTAAAGTCGTCATGAAACAAAGTTTCTACTCAGGTAATGGGAGCCAAGAATTGAAGAGTAAGAAAAAAAAGAATACCTGCCCAAAGATGAAAAATTAAACAGATATCCCTTTTATCAATATTATTGTTTTTGTTGTGTGTGT
Source organism: Acanthosepion pharaonis (assembly GCA_903632075.3). NCBI lineage: Eukaryota > Metazoa > Mollusca > Cephalopoda > Sepiida > Sepiidae > Acanthosepion > Acanthosepion pharaonis. The sequence continues at coordinate 120,102 of CAHIKZ030002902.1, forward strand.
GTTTTTTGTTGTTGGTTTTTTTTTGTTTTCGTTTTTTGGTATTTTGGGGGGGGGGTGCAACATAATGTAGCGGAATGGAAAAGGTATATTTAAATATAAAGTGACAGAAGATGTAATAATAAAATCGAAACCAGCCTGAAGATCCGAGTAGTGAAACCGCTGTAGCTTGATGTGGTGCTTATATCCTTTTAAAGATAATATTTACGATGGCTCTCTGGATTAAATACGGAGCACTTTTTGAAATTTGATAGAATTAGTAATTTTCGGGGTGGACTTTGTCATTTGTATAAATCAACTAGAGGGACAATCATATATAATACTATAATAATAATAGCTATTAATACCAGCAATCATATAATTTAATGTATATAAAATTTAACAGAACTTTTTCTAATAATCTTACAAAAACAATGAACTTCCCTTATATAAATATCAGTCAAAATAAAGAATGGAGAATTTTGTACTTTAGTTGAATCAGTTAAATATGAAAAGTTTTAATGTTATAATTTTTGATTTTGTAATATTTTATGTTAAAATAATCAATAATATAAGTAAATATGAGTAAATAATATAAGTACATATTATTAAGTAGAAATAAGTATTTTCGAAATTCCAATCACCTGAAGAAGTGTACAACCGCCGAAACGTCGTGAATATGGCAATAAAAATAAGTAGTTTTTATTTTGTCTATATTTGTAACATTGTACAAGTGTGTATGTATATATAACACACTCTTATTTGGCCTTTCGGTTTTCATAGAGATCTCGTTATATTAACGACTGTAAGTAAATTTTAAAACTACAAACAATATGATTATTTGAAAAATTATTAGTTTTTACTGCAAAATTTAAATGTGCATTTATATAATAGATGCATTCATCCTTGTCAAGATTCTCGATATGTGATAGAAAAATTACAAAAAACTAGGTATATAAGAGAGAGAGAGAGAGAGAGAGAGAAAGTAATGAATAGCGGCTCGAGTTGGTTTAGTTTGTTTTACGACATATCAACACCTCAATGGGTTATTTAATGCCGACAAGATTTTTATTGTTGGTAAAAAATTTTTTTCTTAAAAAATATTGTTGGTAAAAATTTTTCCACAAAAGTATTTCTGGTATTAATACCTATTTTTATACTTCCATAGTATTTTGACCCCTTTTGTGGGATTAACTCTTTGCCCATAGCTGGGCCCTGACGTGTGCTACCATCCCGGGTCAGGGTGGACCTGGGAACATCAGCAATTAAGAGATGGTCTACGCTCCTCAAAACCTTCTGATCAGAGGCCTTTCTGTCGGATGTAGTTATCCAGGACGCGGTTGTAATTTATCGTCTTACCCAGGGCTGGATAGCGGTTCGGATTAGGGAATTGGATGTTTCGTATTGCGAAAGAGAAGCCGATTGGTAAAGTTCTTAAGATGATCCCACTGTAAAGTTCTTAATTAAAAATTAAATGTTATGCCTGCAGACGGACATAAGTTCTTGCCTCCTGTTCTGCATTTTGGTATTACACATGCTCTTGAAGATCGTCAGTTTTTCGGTCAGACACTAGTTACATCTGTTGCCAATAGTAGTTTATACAAAGGTGTATCAAAAATACTTTTACAAATTTGAGGGCGGGTTCCTCGCACTAAACAAGGACAAAAGTCCTTATAAATTTGTCCGCAAATCTTTCGTTTTTCAGTTATACTTCTTACACATACAATCAGAAAGATTTGTCATTTCCTGTGGAAAATAGGGTTGGAAAAAACCTGACACTCTGTACATTTTGAAAGATAAAAAGAAACAGCGACTAACAACCCTAACGATTTTATGGAAATGGATAGCAGAAAAGCGAGGGATAGTATAGTAAAATGACAAAATTACTAAGAGCTACAAAAGATAGGAAGTTGTGGAGAGTGATGATCGTCCACGTTCCGAAGGGACGCAGGCACAAAAAATAAACTAACAACAAATAAAAGTAACTTATAATGCAAATCCTAAAATTACAACCCATCACTGAATGACTTAAATATAAACCCGAAATCCATACATTCATGACCTAAATAAATCAAACTATACTACACAGTAGCCGTCACGAAAAAACAAATATTTCTGTTAAGTGCCATACGTGATACACGCTTTGATGATCATGTCTCTTTCCATTACTGACTCACTCGGCAGAAGATATTCCCGCAGTAGTTTGCGGTCCCTTTCTGCGGTATTCTAAGTACCAACCAAGGCTATAGTGCCTAGTCTGTCCTGCTATTCAACTTATATGTGGATAGGAGAAGTGCATGTAACAAACCCGAATGGAATTCAACAAACATTTACCGGCCTATAATTAGTCTTATTCAATCATCATTACAATAGCACAAATCGAAAATAGCCAACCCTTATTGACCGTAATCATTCGGTGGCAAGCTTATATAAATAATCGAAGTACGCTTCCACCCATATGGCCTAAGGTTTGCATCTAAGCATGAAACACTTACCATTTAGTGTTGTTATCTATGTCTACATTGATCATATATATATATATATATATATATATATATATATATATATATATATATATATATATATATATAACATATTATTCAGCATTCATTAACCGTGCAGCCACTGCTCATCTCGATTGAAATGCATAAAATATTTGTCTTAAATCTGCTTTTCAGAAAAAATGGATTTCAAAGTCTATTATTTGTTATTGCTGTTTCCAGTATTGATAAGGTTGTCCTTCCTTTCTTTTTGCTTGAGGTAGTATAGAATTTCAGCATCTTGATTATATCATTACATTCTATTCGTGTTACATGTGTTATCCATTTTAATTATTGCTGTTGTTGAAAGTATTCAACTGATGGGGTTTCTGTTATTTATAGTTCTTTCTTTGTGATTCTGCTGCGTCATTTTGAAAGTTTCAAAGAAGAGTGGTCTTCGCTAAGGTAGACAAGCTTCATTCGATGGTAACTATTTGATTTCAAAAAGCGATTTTATACAGCTGAGTGTTAAGTTATTTCAAATCAGTTTGGCATTATGCTTATGACATCCATATGAAAGTCTCGATTTGGCGAGGCTATTTAAGAACATGATTCGAATTTTTAAGTTAATGCTTTGGTTTTTTGTGATGCCAACGAATACGCGTTGCCACCTTTGTAATGTTTCTTGTAGCAGAAACTTTGTAATTGCAGATACAACTATAGTACGCCGTTGAACAATACTGGTGTCAGACGCCTTCGAATAACACTCGTACTAATAGTACTTGCTCGATAATACGGCTTGAATAGTGATCCGAATAGAGAAATAGTATAGAGATTAGAGTAGAGAATAGCGGTCCTTATCGTAATAGAGGATAGAGTAAAAATAGCGATCCGAATAGCATAGAGGATATACTAGAATATAACAATCAATTCGACGCCAAGCTACTTTCTACCTATGCGTTTCTTCTATGGCCACGTGGTCTACTTAATTCAATAATGGGATCGCCTGTGTATGCTCACTGGCGATCTATGTTCAAACTCAAGTGTCAGCAGCGACACTTTATTCCTATATAACAGTTTTGTACTAATTTATGTTGTCAGGCGAAATTATCCCCAGTGCAGTCCATCGTATGCTACATGTTCTTACCTCCTGTACTCAATTTGTTATAACTAATATATCGTAAAAAAAAAAAACAAAAGAAAGACTAATGAACTATTATGCCATATCTATTTTCCTCTATAGCAATGGATGCTGGATAATTTCCACACAAATGGGCTTGGATTAACAGATTAGGTTCTATCGACAAAAATTAAGAAACCCATGGACAGAACATGTGAACAACAATGAAGACTTATCCTTATAATCTTCACTTATTACCGCATCCGCTTTTATTCATGCCATACACCTCACTCATCATTACAATTTTAATAGTGTATCACTATCCTGAGGGTTCTCGAGCCTTGTATTTGAATTTTAGAATAAAAAAATCCCCTTAGTACTTGAATGCATTGTTACTCACCCCCTTTAAAATCTTATTAAGACCTTTTAGTTCCTAATCTTCTTGCTATATATAGTCTCTAGTGTTCTTTCTGGGGATTTTGTGTTTGTTTCATTTCTCTGTAGGATAAATAAAATTAGAAGAAAGATTTTAATTTAAAAAATTAAAATAGAAGACCAGTATTAAAAAATATATTCGTAAGTTTTAAAAATTCAAATACGCAAAAATAAGTTTTATTTTCATTAAGGAAATAAAACCACTTGTTATTCACAGTAGTATTCTGACTAAAACCAGAAACTCCTTTTTAATTACTTAACAGAGTCAGAGTGTTGTAGAGTGATTTCACAGTGGAGGCTTGTATTTGTACTAAAATCGGTCCTAAAATAGGTTCGACGTAGAAAACGTTAGGAACTTGATATAATAGGTAATGATGCAGAGAAATCTAGTTGTGGTCACTGATACTTTAGTATTCAACTAACGGTCGTCCGGCATCGACTGACTGACCGACCAACTGAGCGACTGACTCGTTACTCTTACTACTCCTACTTATTATAGGTGGGAGAGTCTATTAACTATAGAATAGGTGTGTTCCACTATAACACAGAGATCTCCTTAAATAATTATGAACACTTAACTTGCCACGTGCTTATTACAGGATGCGACGGAAATACGTCCCACAAAATGATAATACAGTAATGACAGTGTTGTCTTCATCTAGTTAATGCCTTACCATTCTGTGGGGGATATTTCTGCCGCACCCTGTATTAAAGGAGAAAATAATGAAGGAATGTAGGAACAGCAGGGAAACTTATAATTACAATCAGAAAAGGCAGCTGAATTTTCTAAGAACTGGGAAAAGATGGACTAGAGAATTAAACACTCACAAGACATACTGAAGTCAAGAGAAGCTGGAAAACACCAGATAACCTATTGAATTTGCATGAATCAATGGCAGAAAAGAAACAAAGAGGGTTAACAGTTACTTCGGGCATCAACAAGATGCGTAGAGACATAACCGCCTCATCCACATTTCAGAAGACGAGCGAGTGATGTTTTTTTTTCATGAATCCTACCTGTGCTATCACAAGTTGCAAATCTGAAATTGCTGTTAATTCTATTATATCCCCGTTAATCTTAGAGGACAAACAAAATACAATTTAAAAGGCGTATTATCATTAATTTTATTGGCGACCCAACGCGCGTCTCTCAACCAATTGGGTAAAAGATAAAATTCCCTGAGGATTTTCCCATTTTAGACACGAGGAAACGAAGTCAGAAAGAATAGCGTGAAATCGTATTCCAGATTTAAACGAAACATCCGGGTTATTTCAACCATCTTTGTTTGTCTTGTAAATTCTTAGTATGTTTTTCTTACCATCTTTAACTTCTCATTTCCGATATGGATTTTTTCCCTTTTTGCTGCTCCCAGGTTAGCTGTTCTCTATTTGATAGTGGCTTTTCTTTGTCGTTTCGATTTGTTAATTGTTTCTTTCTCCTGTTCGGAATCACTTGTTAATTCCTTTATAGCAGAGTCCACACAGATTTTTGTAGTAATGATTACTCTTCCATTTTCCTCAAAGTCTTTCAAAGTTGTTTCCTTTTCTTATTATTATTTCACGCTGAGGAACGAAAAGAAAGGTTGAACAGTGATGTAATGTCTAATCACCAAATGGCAGCGAATATGGCACAGTTTCGTCACAAATTAAGCTAAGAGTTGAAGTCGAGATTCGGGTTTACAAACGGTTATGAAGAATCCCATGGGCAGATTATATGAGAGAGCAAAATTTCTAAAGAGAATATACAAGTACAAAGAAGCTGTAGCTGAAATGTTTGGTACATATACTGAGGAAAGGAGGCGATGAGAATTAACACTCACAAGGCGCATCGAAGGCAACTAACGCGGTGTGGGGAGCTGGGGAGAAACTTAAAAATGTTTGAGTAGAGAGACACAAATACGACAATGACAAAATGGAGTCATAAAGTAACAAGAATCGCTGCGAGTAAACGGATAGGAAATTCTGAAAAAAGAATCGACCACGCCATTGTTGAAGTTATCTTTTGGAATATAGTTTGATTTAAGAGCAAACGCATTCATCTCACTGGGGATCAATTGAGAGCAATCTCCTCCACGCAAGGCAATAAAGCCACTAAGACACAAGAGTGCGAGAGGATATGAGAAAAACACTATTAACGAGAGAGAACAATAAAAGAACAGGAATGAAGCAGACAGAAGATAACGATAGATATTGCATCTAAATTTTTGAAAATGAAAACTGACTGGAGAGCAAGACGCTTGAGGAAAGTTGCACAAACAAGAAGTGCAAGAAACTAAACTGTTAGCATAGAATTTACGGTTACATCTAAGTATTTTAACTGCAAAATGATGAGACCTCTCCGCCAATTTAGTACTGCGCTTAAATTCACAAAGTCTAGGTCCCAGTGAGGAAATTTCAAAAGAACAATTACCATGAAAGTGTTTACAGAAACGGCACAGAGAATCTACATAACGGTGGTGGGAAGTTACTGAAGTCGAAATGCCAGGTTAAGACAAATAACATTGCAGATATCTTTGTATTTTATCAAGAATCTCGAATTAGAGAGCACAAGCGCCAGAATATTCGAGAACCTTCCACAGAATTTTGGTAGATGATTTCCTTACTTATTCGAGTTATACTCTCCTGTTAACACTTAATATCTCTATCTATAAAAGGCAGGGTGTGTGTGTGTGTGTGTGTGTGTGTGTGTGTGTGTGTGTGTAACGAATGCACGGCCGCAATTTTCGACGGATTTGCACCAAAATTTACATGCACATGTTCCACGTTAGCGGGAAGGCCAAAACCGACTTCGCATTTCCTAACTCCCATCGATAGTGGAAATAATCGATTTTTTCATGCTTCTAAGGCAGTTTTCATGTAGTTTGCTGCCATTTTCAACTGGTCAGAGTCAGAGCCTATAGCTGGCTGCCACGAATAGGCAGGAAGATTCTATTGGCCAGCGTGAGAGCCAACAGCTGACTGGCACGAATGTTAACTAGCATGCTAGCATGCAAAAAAAAAAATCGATAGCTGCATTTGTCACAAGTGGGAAAAATTTAAATCTGCATGGCGCTTTACTCCAATTGGCTCATTCGCTTGCTTAAACTCAACGTTGATTCTGATTCCGCAGAACTGGGTTAGGTGTGAAAAAGTATTTGTTGTTAACATTCTTTTTTCATTCGGTTTTTCCAGTTACAAGTCTTTTTTTAAAGCTGATCGTTTTGTGTTCATTTTGTTTAGTTCTTTTTTCGTAACAGATTTAATGTTTAGTATAGAGCTTAGAAAAAATTCGCAGTGTGAGATAGGCAAGAAGTAAGGCATGTAGCAACATCAGCACGGCAAAGGGCACTCGCTTAAAGGCAAGGAAGGGCAAAAATATTTTAAGTCAAGTGATAGCGATTGCTGTATGGGTCGTACGATTTTTTTAATCAAGCACGGGCACTGCCGGGCCATGTTGCTAGTGTTCAATAAAAATAATAAGGAAGTTTAATAATTTTCAATATTCATGTGAAATGAGTTATCTCCTTTAAACTTTTTTTTTTAAATCATTTCACTCCAAATAAAGCGAGAATGCTACTAGTACTCAGGGGGTTACAGGAAGTGAAAGTGAGAGAAAAGACTGAGTATTGGGAAGAGTGAGGAAAAGACAAAATAAACGGGATTCAAGAAGACAGAAGATGGCGATTGACGTTGCATTTAAATTTTTGAATATTGTATTTATCAGAGAAACAAGTAAACGGGAAGCGAGTTCCACAAGCGAGAAGTGCGACAAAAGAAACTGTTGGGGTAGAAGTAGCAGCGGTTGTATTTAACTATTTCAGCAGTAAAAAAAAAAGTGGGACCCAGATGCTAATCGTGTAGCACGCTTAATCGGGAACTAGGGGAAAAGTCTTGTCAGGGCAGTTGCCATGAAAATATTTGTAGAAAACACAGAGAGAAGCCACGTCATGTCGGTGAGAAAATGACTGATGTCGAGATGCCAGGTCAGGATCGATTAGATTACAGAACTTTCTCTGGATTTTGTCAAGAATTTCCAGATATGCAACTGGAGAAACAGACTAGATATAGCAATATCATTCAATGCTTGCACGAATATTTGATTTGTAAATGTGCAAGATGGATTCTGACGAGAAGGATTTTCTGGCACGACACCGTGACAAAACTTTTCTTGTTGTAGATTCGATGTAGTCGATCCATTTCAAGTCAGTTGAAAACGTGAGGGCCGAGGCGGCACAGTGTGTTGCTCTTCAGAACTGAAAAGTTACTCTATGGTAGTAAATGAGGGCAGTTTTGTTTTGCGTCATGAATTGCCATTTTTGTTTAGGAATATCGCAAAATATGGACATTAAATTCGGTGAAGTGTATATCGCAAGGAGAATTTTCGATTAATGTGTACATAAAAGTAATATAACAAAAATGAACAATGAAACGTATAGAAGCATAAATTTTGCAGAGTGTGAAATTGGCAACGTTTCATGCAAACAGATAAAACGTGTTTAACCTTGTAAAATAGACAAGTGATGAGCAGATTCTAAATTTAAAAAGAAATCCTTTCTAAATGAATATTTTGCATAACATTCAGTCGCCATTTTGATTCGTTTTCGCCTGGCTTTAACTGCATTTCTATTGATTGTTGCTTTCGGGTATGTAATAAACAACATTTCGTTACAATTTTCCTTGGCATGTTGCATATATAGACAAAAGTGTATAGACTAGGTGCACAAATTTGACATTAATACCGTGACAGTTTTCAGCAAGAGGAATATGAAATCTTTCATATTTTATTCAAAAGAATTTTGACAAAATGAATCAACATCGACGAAAGAAATGTGAATTTCACAATTTCACTAACTGAAAAAAATGATTATTTAAAAATGTATAACTTACTATTAGCGTTTTCCCTATTAGTGAGGACATATTGATTCATTTGCTAAGGCTTATCAACGCGTTGCAGATTATTTAAAGCCAGAAAAGATTTTTACATTGTGAGAATTTCTGTTTGAGATAATTATAATATTTTGGATGATGCACTCTTTACATGCCCCAACCGTCTGTTGTTTTTATTCAGCGGCATATCAACATCTCCAGATAATTTAATATCGAAATCAAAATTGTATTTAATTTTTGGAGATAATAATAGGCTGGAGACGGAAGAGGTCGATTCATACTTTTCCAAAGGGTATTCAAGCGTAAATGAAAATGAGACCGATTGGAATTCGAACTCGGCTCTCCGGTTAAGAATTCCGAACCATTATACATTACACTACTCGCACATCCAAGCTTACAGCACCTTGTATTCCCAAGTGGTCACCTATCTAGGTAGTGACCAGCTTAGTCAAATCTTAGCTTTCGTGTGCATGCCATGCATGGTGCCGAATCTGTTCAGAAATATACCAGCTGTATACAACCTCTTTCTCAGACCAATGATTGAAAATAGCTTCAAGAGGGTGAAGCCTGTAGGTCTGAGCGCGGACTATCCTCCTTCGGAAATTGTTAGAGAATCACAATGAATGTACCAAATAACAGCAACTACAGAACTTGAGGACTTTCAATAATGATTTGATTGTTTAGCAGCATATCAAATCCTTATGGGTCAGTTAATGCCAAAATTTAATTTTCTTGGGAGCTTTGAAATAATGAAAATACGATATGTTATACTGCTTTCACTACTGAATACATGGTAGATGATACGCAGCTTTTATGCATATACATGTTTGTGTGGATAAAATTACGAGAGGTGGTGATATGTGTGTTTTATGTAGTTTTGTTATCTTCTGGAATATAAGTTTGATTAAGAAATTGTAGGATATTATATGAATTAATGTCATGAAAGGTCTTTCATGTTGGTTCATTGATTGATTTTGTTTAACAACATATCAACTTCTGGGTTATTTGATGCAGATATCTAAATAGTTTGAAGACTATTTTATGCCTTCAACTAAATACAATTTGAACACAATTACATGCCTTCAACTACAGATAAAATGTATTGCTGGCCATTTTGATTTAAAATATATTGTTGGTGATTTTACTACAAATATGTATTTTACTCGTGATTTTTTTAATATAAAAATGTGTTACTGTCATTTTAACTATAAATATGTATTTTTTATACTTCCATAGTGTTTTTTCTTTTTTTTTTTTTTTTGTGGAGGAGGTTCACTATTTGCCCATAGCTAGGAGTCTAACTGGTGCTACCACCCCTGGTTAGGGTGGACCTTGGAGCAACAGCAATTAAGAGGTGGTTCCACGCTCCTCATAACTTTCAATCTCGGATCAGAGGCCTTGCTGCTGGATGTAGTTTATCGTCATACCCAGGACTAGACTTTTAATAAAAGCAAAATGGATATTACACGCAATTCGAATAGAAAATAATGACAGCCAATATACTGACACTTTGCATTACCTTAAAGAACAGTCTAGGAAGAAAACTCCCATCAATATTGAATAGATCAATAACGGTTAGTGGACTTGGGAAATTCATTTTCATGAAAAAATTTGATAAATTTCAACCGACGATAACATTAGCTGCTCTGTCAATGAATGCCAAATGTTTCCTCACATGAAAACGGCTAATATTGACATTATCATCTTAGTACTAGATTCATTACATCTTAGTTCCGTTGCTTTTTTTCACAGCACACTATTTTAGTTATCACTGCCTACGACATATTGCGCACTAACATATGATAGTTCTCTCGAAAATGCCCGGCTGTGATTGGCGTTATTTATTGTACTCTTGTTATAAGTAACACATCAGTCTAGAGCAAATGAGGTCATCCCCTGATTGCTTCTGCCATATTAGTTCTGAGCAGTTGGTCCTCTCTCTTGATCAAGGTTTCAAGGGTGATTCCTCTCTGATCCTAAAACCTTTGGCTTGGTATTTTCATGCTAGTTTTATCAGCCTCAGCTTCCGTGTTGCTTAAGAGCAACTTGACACTAGGTTTGTAATGATTTATACAAACATCTTTCATCATTACGATTATTTTATTAATAACTTGATTGTATTTTTGTTTTGTTTTTTACTCCAGTACTCTATTTTTTATAATTGCATTTCTTTCTTTCATCTTATCACAACGAGGCCATGAAAGAGAATTTTAAAGAAGGGACTGGGAACCTAATCTTAAATAGGAAACAAGGGATAACTCGATACTCCTGTTCTATAGACGGAGATGGTGTATGAACCGGGCGATAGGAGCATCTATCCTATTGAAAAAGAAAAAGGAAAAGGAAAGAAAAGAAAAAGAAAAAGGAAAGAAAAGAAAAGAAAAAGGAAAAAAAGAAAAAAGAAAAAGGAAAAAAAAAAAAAAGAAAAAAAAAAAGGAAAAAAGAAAGGAAAAAAAAAAAGGAAAAAAAAAAAAGGAAAGAAAAGAAAAAGAAAAAGAAAAGGAAACGGAAAGAAAAAGGAAACGGAAAGAAAAAGGAAACGGAAAGAAAAAGGAAACGGAAAGAAAAAGGAAACGGAAAGAAAAAGGAAACGGAAAGAAAAAGGAAAGAAAAAGGAAAGAAAAAGGAAACGGAAAGAAAAAGGAAAAAAAAGGAAAGAAAAAATAAAAACGAAAAAAAAAAAGGAAAAGAAAAAGGAAAAAAAAGAAAAAGGAAATGGAAAGAAAAAGGAAAAAAGAAAAGAAAAGGAAACGGAAAGAAAAAGGAAACGGAAAGAAAAAGGAAACGAAAGAAAAGGAAAAAAGAAAAAGGAAAGGAAAAGAAAAAGGAAACGAAAAGAAAAAGGAAACGAAAAGAAAAAGGAAAGAAAAAGGAAAAAAAACGAAAAGAAAAAAAAAAAAAGAAAAGGAAAAAAGAAAAGGAAAAAGAAAAAAAGAAAAGAAAAGGAAAAGAAAAGAAAAAGGAAAGAAAAGGAAATGAAAAAAAAAAAGGAAACGAAAAAAAAGAAAAAGGAAAGAAAAGAAAAAGGAAACGAAAGGAAACGGAAAGAAAAGGAAAAGGAAAGGAAAAGGAAAGGAAAAGGAAACGAAAAGGAAACGAAAAGGAAACGAAAAGGAAACGAAAAGGAAACGAAAAGAAAAAGGAAACGAAAAGGAAACGAAAAGGAAAAGGAAACGAAAAGAAAAAGGAAAAGAAAAAAGGAAACGAAAAGGAAACGAAAAGAAAAAGGAAACGAAAAGGAAACGAAAAGAAAAAGGAAACGAAAAGGAAACGAAAAGAAAAAGGAAACGAAAAGAAAAAGGAAACGAAAAGAAAAAGGAAACGAAAAGAAAAAGGAAACGAAAAGAAAAAGGAAACGAAAAGAAAAAGGAAACGAAAAGAAAAAGGAAACGAAAGAAAAGAAAAAGTAAAGGAAAGAAAATGCAAACGAAAAGTAAAGGAAAGAAAAAGTAAAGGAAAGAAAAAGTAAAGGAAAGAAAAAGTAAAGGAAAGAAAAGAAAAAGGAAACGAAAAGAAAGATGCCAAAACGCAAAAGAAAAAAAACGCAAAAGAAAAGATAAGAAAAGACGATGAAGGAGTATGAACCGGGCAATAGGCAAACCTAAAGCCTAACTGAAACCTTATGATAATATCAATGAAGATGTGAACATTAGTCCGATTTTAAATAATGTAAATATTTATGGAAAGCGTTAGTCACAGGATAATGATATTAAGAAAAATATGTCTACTTTCATGTTACTAAATTTACTTGCGACATTCAGTTATTCACATTTACTATTCTTGCCTATCTGTGCCTTAATATACTTCGTTCGAATAGATTTGCCTAGGGTTGTTAGAACAAGAATTGTTTCACTCTTCAGGTCTCCTTTGCCCTACTGTTTATTTTTCTCTCTTTATTTCTCCTTTTTCTAAAATCGTTTCTAGTTTGTGCTTATATCACTAGTATTTATGGACAAATACAAAATTCCTGTGGATTACAAATCATGTCTATTTTCATGCTCCCATTTGTTATTCATGTCTATCTTAGCCTTAATATACTTCGTTCGAATACATTTCTCTTAAGTTGCTAGGAATATGAACTTTGTTTCTCTCTTCAAGTTGCCTTTAAAATATTCTTTAATTTTTTTTCTCTCGATCTCAATTTCTCTATGGATTTTTGTTTTGTCACCTTCATGTCAGTGTCCAGTTGTCATAATCAATCGCTTTTTACTCTGCCCAACTACATGGAATGTCATCTATTCCTCGTTTGCTTGTATCAAAATACAGTTTCCTCACTTGAATGAGGTGATGAGCCTGGATCTCAAAAATCCAAGTCTAATACTTTGTATTTGCTAAGACAACCTCCTGATTATATTGATATCACTTGTTTGCATGACCGAAAACTAATCTTTTGCTCTGTTCCTAGTGTATATTTCGTTTTAAGATGGTTCCCTGCATCCAGTTACAAGGCTATTCATAGTTTCTTTTTCCTCCACAAATGCTGTCTTTGTTGTTTTTCTAAGTTCTTGTCTTTTTTTTTATATTAAATATGACGCGTTCTGCGGAGAGGGGGGGGCGTATTCGATATTTGATAATTTTGTGGCAGTACACGATTGAAGGTTTTAAGCAATTTTGATCAACATTTCTTTTGATGGTTAACCATAAGTAATTGTAAATGTACGACTACATTACACTTAAGTAAAAATAATAATAATATTCATTAAGAATTTTTTACAGGAAATATCAAGTTTTACGGAAACATTGTTGACAATTATGTATTTAATTACATAACAAATAAATAAAAAAATAATATACATTTTTATACTATATTCGATTTGTTGTTCGGTATTTTTTATTTTCTCCTTTGTTACTGGCGGCATTTTAGTATACTTTGGCAGCAATGCTAAGTTTCCTAAGTTGAACAAACTGGAGTTATTTCGTTTACGCTTTGTTACATCTCTTTTCCATTGTTGTTTTTAGATCGCTTTCTTTCAGTCATTTTGATGGGCAATAGAGAAATTCTAAAATTTACTATGATCTTATTCCATTTCAAAAATAAAGCCTGTAAAAAGGTATATTTTAAATTAATATACAACCAAAAATAAAATGCTTTTGACAAAAAACCTTAATGATTTCTCTATAATTATGTAACAATAATGTAATGATATTTCACAGACAAATCAACGGTTTATGTTACCTCATCTCATTGAATGGTTATGAACTATAAACCTAAATTGAGGTTGAAATATTGTGTAATCGGCTCTAATTCTTTGTAACATACTTGGATATGATATAATGAATTTTCAATTTTTTGTTGAATACGCCCCCTCTTCCGCTGAACGCGTCATTTATTCTGATGCATTTGCAACGATAATTTTTTTTTATTCTCTTTGCCTAAGTATGTCCATTATAGTTTCTGTTTTGATCGTCCTGTTTATATCTTGTTGCAGTACCGCGTGGTTTTCATATTTTCGTCGCATTGCTGTGCGTCTTTAAATAATCGCGTCTTAGCTATTTGAACGTAGTCAGTGATACTGAAAATAATTCCTGTTGGTGTCACAGGATAAGGATATTATGTCCATAAATATTAAATTAGAATAAAACCTGAATTTTGTAAATTCTGTGTGTTTTCTGATAAATAAATTCTGTCCAGTTTTAAACCCTGATTCGGTGAGAAAGTATCGCTGACTGGTAAAAATGGGAAATATTACTCATTTGCTTCAACTTTCTTTTCAAAGATTGCAGAGTTACGTACCTCCCCTTACTTCTGGATGTGATCAACTATCACTTCTGGATTATTTAAGAAACGTTAATCTGTCTAGGGAAAATTTATTTTCTTAGAGAGTTCCGCTTGTTTTTAATTAGGAAAATGAAAGATTTTAGCATCTGTAAGCGATTTATGGAAAATAGTAAAGATGTTTTTAATCATTTTACCCCAAGTAAGGTAATGATGATGCTATGACGCAAGGATGTTAGTGAGGGGGAAAGAGAATGGAGATATTAGTGAGGAGAAGCAATAATAAAGAAAGAGGAACCCAGAAAGAAAAAAGATAGCGATTGACGTTACATTTACATTTTTGAAGGGAAGCAAGAAATCAGAAGAGAGTTCCACAGGCAAGAGGTGCAAGAAAGGAAACTAAGGGTGTTCTAATAACTTTGACCGATATTAAATGTGAATTAATTTTAAGCATCTAATGATTTTTTTTTCTTTTTCTTTCAGATTTAACAACTTAAATCTTTGCCAATTTCAACCATAGAATGATTAACAATCAAACACCGTGGTAAAGTTATCGAAGCCTATTACGAAAATGGACGTTCAAACAGGAATGTATTACGCGCACTTCGCGATATTTTGGGTCAACATAATCGACCAACCGAGAGTACAATTGGAAAGATTGTTCGTAAATTCAAGCAAACTGGGACGGTGACATATATGAAAACACCATTGCGTGCTCGCTTACGGCGTCAGTTGAAAAAAATTGCTGCTGTGTACGAATGTGGCTGAAAATCCGACACCTCTATTCGTCATCGCGCGCAGGAATTGAACCTCTCCACAGCAATGTGAGATCGAATTTTGACAAAAGATTTGTCTCTCCACGCTTACAAAATACAATTAAAGCAAGAACTGAAACCTTCTGACCATTTGGAGCGCCGTACATTCGTCAATTGGGTGCACGAGCAAAGACTAACTGATGAAGATTTTTCGCAATAAATCCTCTTTAATGATGAAGCTAATTTTCATCTAGATGGATTCGTTAATAAGCAGAATTGTCGCATTTGAGCAGATGAAAATCCAATGAAGATTGTTGAAAAGCCACTGTATCCACAAAAGGTCATACTTTGGTGTGCATTTTTTGCTAACGGAATCTTTGGTGATGCCGGGAATTCTGTTATGGTGACAGGCGAGCAATAACGTCTATACTTACCCAGTAAATAAGGTGGAATAGGTATATTCAGCTAGAATTGTCATACGTGGCAACAACTATTGGCTTACTAGCATACATGAAAACAATGGATGATACAATTAGTCAAACACGAAAGCAGAAAGAAAAATATTCAATCATGAAAGAAGATTGTAAATACAAATGTAGAAAACAGACAAAACCAAAGACCCAACTGTTGCAGTAAAAAATATGAAAAAGAAAGCCAAAGATAAAGCTCTTGAACGGATGAAACAACGTCGACAAAACAAACCTCTGCATGGCCAATATTCAGAACGAGGCTAATAAAGCCGATGTTGATAAAGTTAACATTCATCGACGGTTACGAGCATCTGGATTAAAGACTGAAACGGAAGGCTTTATTCTTGCAGCACAAGACGAGTCTTTTCACTAGGAACTTTCAGGAAAATATCATTCATAATTGTGTGAATCCAAAATACAGTTTCTGTGAAAATATATTAGGAAACCATAGACCATCTAATCATAGGTTCTTCTGTACTTGGTCTTAATGAATATAAAAATCGTCACAATAGGGTGTGGCAATTATTATATTGGACAATGTGTAAACACTTTGGAAAAGATGTTATTAAACACGGGTATGAAGATCAACCGACACCAGTTACAGAAATAGAAGACATCGCAATTCTATAGAATTACACCATCTTTACAGACAGAAAGATGGAAGCAAATAGGCCGGACATAATTGTCAAAAACCGAAAAGAAAAACTTGCCTACTAATTGATATGGTTTGTTCAGCAGACTGTAACATGGCAATCAAGGAATTTGAAAAACTATTGAAGTATAAACTGAAGTATAAGAACTTGAAATCGAAACAGAAAAAAATGTGCAAATTGAAAACAAGAATAGAATAAGTCATAGTTGCTGGGCTTGGTATGATAAAAAAAAAAAAGGAACAACACATTGAAAAAATCTCTGTAAATCCCTGCTTAAGAGAAATACAAAAAATTGTTTTGATAAGTACAGCCCACACACTAGGAAGAACTTTGTCCATGTAACGCTAGTAATGTTATGGGATTTAGAAAAACAAATTATGAAGTGTCGCCATAACAGAAATCGAAATATTATTATTTATTATTATTATTAATATGATAATGATGACGACGAAGATAACAACAATAGACTAAATTGTTTATTGGTCAACAAGTCCGAAAGATGCATAGCCGATGTAAGCTTCAAGGTGCTGTATTTCATTACTGCGAAATTTATCAGCCTATCAACTTGACACTAACCGTTTTATCTTAATGCGACTTTTATAGAACAAACAGCGCTTTGAAATATTTTCTCAAGGGGAAAAAATATATATTAGAGCAATAAAAGTAAAATATTAAAAGGCCACTTATAACAAACAAAATCGTAACAGAAGAGATATATTACCGTAAATTGTCTATATTTCTAAGATGAGGTATTATGTACACTATTCACATTATTCGGACTATTGTCCTCATCTTTGTCGCCATATTTATTACAACATTTCGGCCTTCGGTGGTTGGAATGTCGAACTGAACCCTTTACTTCACTCACTGCGGTAGACTGTTCTAATTCCACGTGCCATGTCTAATGGTTATCAGTTATCTCCTGTTAATTCCCCTCTCCAAGTTCTCCACTGCCTTAACCGGATATTGAATTCACACTCTTTGGGTCCTGTCACTGGATCAATCTAACGCCTTTATCCACTGTGCTATGTGTCGTTGAGGACATCTGTGTATGAATTCCTGGGTATTTTAAGCCTATTGTCTTCAGCAACGATTTTTCCAGTGCTCATAATGTAATTTTTGACTTTATCATTTCAAGTTTTTTACCAAAGCTCATATTGCAAATTTTGTTATTATCGCTTTTCTCTGGCACTACTTGTTATTGGTTTCCATATTGTATTGTAATTTTATGCCCATCAATCACTCCTCCTGCTCACAGAGAGATGGGTTGTAAACATTTTCCATGTCCCAACCACCCAAATGATTGTTTTTATTTAGCTGTATTTCAAACTCTATGGGTAATTTAATTTCGTAATATAAAGATTTTGTACGTCACTGTTTTATTTTTGGAGATAAAAATAGTTTAGTGATACAAGTCTTACTAATTAACCTCTAAGTGGGGGGAGAAGAGGTGGATTCGAACCTTTTCCAAAGGGATTTAGTAGTAAGTGAATATAGAAAACCAAACTGGAATTGGCTTTCCAATTAACAATTCCGAGACATTATTCATTACACCATCCATAAATCCAAACTTATAGCACTTGGTCTATCCATACGGGCTGAAAAGAGAAATTCTACACTGAGATATGTAACCATCTATAAATATCGCTTATCTTTGGGAATTTTAATGCCAGTGTAGATTGGAACCGAAAGATATCATTCCTGATAAATCTGGTGTAAGAAAATGCAACGACAATATGCATTTTTTTTTTAGTTCTTCGCAAAACATTGATTATGCATCAAAATATTTTGGCAGATAAAAAAAAGTTTAAAAAAAAAAATAAAGTTATGTCGCTTCACCGACATTCGAATCCCTGGCACCTTATATACAGAATATTTTTAGAGAGCCAAAAGGTTATAAATAATGTCAATCACAACTGAAGAATATCCAATGCAATGTTGCATATAGACCATAGACTTTTATTCTGTATGCTCTGCTTTCACTTCAAGCCAAAATCACAGAAGAAAGTATACGATGACGTAAAATTGGAAAGCCAAAAACACAAGGAACAAATGCACATATAAACAGAATGCAAACGTTGGTGCGCTCAAGTCGAAACAGTAGATTTTAACGGAGGATTTGGGAATTAAAAATAATTACTTCAAATATTATGCCTTAAATCTTGAATGGTGAACAGAAACAGCTTAGGTTTCATGTCTTATCAAATCTTTTGAATGATACAGATATGTTTCAAAGGGTCATTATCGGTGACAGAACATCATGTTTTCAATACAACCCAGAAACAAAACACCAGAGTATACAGCGGGGGAAAAAAAAATTCACCTCGCCCCACTTCCACTAACCAAAAAGCATGTGTGTCCTGTTCGATGTTCAAGACTATACTTTTGATTATTTGATTATAAGATACTTTTCGAAAAATTCTTAGCGCAAAGACAAAACGTCAATAAACATTTTATTCAAAAGTATTATAAAGGACTTGAAATCTGATTCTGCACGATTAAATTCTTCCCAAGACCGCTGAAAGCGCATCGGATCCAAATCCATGGTCTTCTCCCTGCTGTTGAAGGAACCCATTGACTATGTCTTCAGAGGTGTAACCATACTCACTACATTTCGCCATTTGCTGGTTGGGAGGGGGGAGCTAATTAGCCCATACTTGGAAATTCTTAATTCAAATCTTGTCCTTCTCCTAAACTGATTGCCACCCTAGGCTATATCTAATCTGTCCTGTTATTTACTCGTAACTGGTGTTATGAATGAGTGGGTCTTTTTCCCATATTAATCAGAACAGATATCTGGTGGTGCCAGTCTGTCTTCATGGAAAGTAGAACAAACTTAACCACCGGTCACGTGGTGATTAGGAACATCTAATAATACCATAAAAGAAATTATGTTCTCCTAAAATACCTCCTTGCTTTTAGTACTAATCACCATGCTTCAACTTAACTCAACCCCTTCTACACCTGTATACACCTCCACACATACATACATGTAGAAATCCTGTGAAATATGTGTCTCGAAAAACCATTCGACAAGCAAAATCTCGACAGAGAGGTCGTATTTTCGGGTCCTGGTAATGAATGACATTTTTCTCACATATTCACCAGTAAACATTTTGTCATATATCTTCTCCATGAATCTTTCCCTTTTCTTTTGCCTTCGTTTGATCAATATCAAAAAAACATATATGTATGTATTTCTTTTCGGTCTTAAATATATTATTTTAAATTCTGCTCACCTGCTGATAAAAATATACTGGCAGCATGGCCCGGCGTTGCCCGTGCTTTATTCAAAAATCGTACGACTCATACAGCAATCGCTATCAATTGACTTAAAATATTTTTGCCCTTCCTTGCCTTTAAGTGAGTGCCCTTTGCCGTGCTGATATTGCTACATGCCTTACTTCTTGCCTATCTCACACTGCGAATTTTTTCTAATGTGGCACCATGCATAATTAGAAAACTGAAAAGAGATATTCATAAATATATGATTTGTTTTTTCGGTTTGTTAACCATTTGATAATTATTTAGAGCTGAAAAATATTTCGGGGTTGAGAATAATTCTTTAATTGCGTTCAGGCGATCTGGGAGAAAGAAAGAAAAGAAGAGGAAGAGGAAAGAAAGGAGAAAAATAAATAATACGAAACCAGGTCGTAAGCGAAAACACACACGCTCGACTGGCACATATCAGATGTCAAAAATATCAGGTCAAGCACCTGACCTACTTCGGTGTCCACGAAAAATGGAAGTTTGTTATCAATTGGTTGGAGAAACGAATTTTAGGGACAATGAAAAAAAAATATTGATAAGTAACAAATGAAAAGGGTGTCATTGAGATGATAGTAAAAGTCTAAGGGGATGGGGAAGTGTATCTAAGGATATGAAAACAAAGCATTAATACGAAAAGCCAGACAATATCTAGAGTCATTGGCCGAAGGCGGTCACATGGTACATTAGGGAGGGGGAGAGACACCCGACCAGGACCCCATTGGCCGAGAGCGGTCACTTGACATACGAAGGACCAGGGGAAGCGGGTATACGCCCCCCCCCAGAGGCACAGTAAGGAAGTAGGAGTGAAAGTGAGTTGCCGAGGGTGGAAAATCCCTAATCAGAAATAATACGTCTTTAGAATTATCAAGAAAACCCTGGCGCCGACAGACCCACCCCAGTTTTTTACGGCGTCAATAAAAGCGGGACCCCAACCGACAGAGATCAGTTGCAGCACGGACGGCGGGCCCTGTTCATTAGTCCCCTTTGCGGCAAGAAAGGCCGGTTCGTTTGGCCTAAGAAGAGAAATTCGTCCAACCCAAGCCGAAGTGAAGAAATTCGCCCAACCCAAGCCGAAGTGAATAAGCTCGTCCAAACGAAGCCGAAGAGAAGAAGTTAATTCGCGCACTGACGGAAGAGATGAGTGAACAATAATTCAGACTCTGAAGAGAGAGTTAGTTACAGCCACGGACGGCGAGAGAAATCAGCCGTGAACGACAGGTAGAGATAAGCGCCCAGTGTTGAAACCAAACCACACCCCGAAATGCAAATTTCTAGAGAGCAAGCAACTCGAGGCCTTAAAGTTGTATGGTAGAAGCGTGGTGCCACGGTCCACAGAACGGGAGGTAGGAATAATCTTGTGTAACGAACAAATAGATATAAAAAGTTGTTACCTTTTTCTTCAATATTTGTGACCTTGTGAGTTTTTATTTTTCTTGTGTGCTATCACCCCCGTTGGACTCAGCTTGCATACGGCCCAATCCCTGTTTGATCCCTTCTGTCTAAGATCTAATCACAACGTGGGTAGGCAGACCGGAGATCAGTGCAGTTACCCTGGTAACCAGGCGTTGGAAGCGGGTTGGGAACAACGAGGCTGGTATTCATCTAGCCAAAGGGTTAGAACGTCACACTTGGAGCAGCGAGGAGCGAACAGCCGGCGTCGCGAACGGGATCGAACGACACAGTCGACGCTGCGACCAGGGGGGACGACGTCACACTAAGCTCTATACTAAACATTAAATCTGTTACGAAAAAAGAACTAAGCAAAATGAACACAAAACGATCAGCTTCAAAAAAGGACTCGTAACTGGAAAAACCGAGTGAAAAAAGAATGTTAACAACAAATACTTTTTCAACCCAACCCAGTTCTGCGGAATCAGAATCAACGTTGAGTTTAAGCAAGTGAATGAGCCAATTGGAGTAAAATGCCATGCAGAATTATATTTTTCCCCACTTGTGAAGAATGCAGCTATCGATTTTTTTTGCATGCTAGTTAACATTCGTGTCAGTCAGCTGTTGGCTCTCACGCTTGCCAATTGCATCTTTCTGCCTATTCGTGGCAGCCAGCTATAGGCTCTCATTCTGGCCAGTAGAAAATGGCCACAAACTACATGAAAACTGTCTTAGAAGCATGAAAAAATCGATTATTTCCACTATCGATGGGAGTTGGGAAATGTAAAGTCGGTCTTGGCCTTCCAGATAACTTGGAGCATGTGCATGTAAATTTTGGCGCAAATTCGTCGAAAATAGCGGCCGTGCATTCGTTACACACACACACACACATCCTGCCTTTTATAGATAGAGATATTAATATTTTAAATAAATATATATTAATATTTTAATCAAAATCACTCTAGAATTTACTTCTTTTTCTGCTAATACCTATTTTTGTCAATTTATTTAAGTAAAAATTAATTTTCATCATTTGTTTTATTTTACGCTTGTTTATTTTCTTTTTTTTTTTTTTTGCACCAAGACAGCGGTGAATACTGGACAATCTTGCCACAGATAAAGAAGAGACTTGTAGCAACAAACTTTTTTCTACAAAATGATGCTGAGCATACCATAGACCAAATATGTAGGCAACAACAAACTTAAAAAAAAAAATGTAAACAAAAAGGACACTTATACTTAACATCAGGAAGAGATAATTGAAATTTCTAGGACACATAAAACAAAAAAGAAATAAAACAGAATTAATGAAAGAAAGCTGAATGCTAAGTTGATACAAAAGCCAAAGAAAATCTTCAAATAGCTTTTATTCAGAGCCCAAAATAAATGAAAAAGAAATTTGCATACATGTTTCCTGTTAAAAATATCCATGTTGTAGGTCTGTGAGTTACTTTTCCCATTTGGTTATTAAAGACAGACGTTGCATTTCCTTGAGTTGCAAATGTCCAGATGATGACATGGCATTAGAGTTAAAGCTTTGGTCAAAAGAGAGACTTTGTGAATGCCCAGTGGAAACAAAAAAATCTGTGAACAAAGAGAGAAAAAAAATGGATGTTTGACCAATATAAAAAAAAAATCATTTATATTTATGTATTTCTTTTTGGTCTTCAGTATTATTTTAAATTCTGCTCTCTTGGTTATAGAGTCAAATATATTAATATTTTAATCTAAATCACCCTAGACCTTATTTCTGTTACTACGTAATTTTTTTTATTTATTTAAGTGAAAATTAACTTTCATCATTTGTTTTTATTTTCTTTTATTTTCGCGTCTTCACACTGGAGAGAGAAGAGATGGCTTCATACCTTTCCCAAGGGTATTTGCACATCAGTTAATGTAAAGAACTCGAGTGGAATTCGAACTCGGCTCTCCTATAGCAAGGATTAAATCGCATCTTTGTTCATACATTTTACGTAGTTTCTTTACTTGCTTAGTAGTCAATATACTTATGGCCTTTTGCCAAAATTTAACTTGACTCACAAATATGTACACGAGGAGAGAAAGAATAAACAATTAAAATGAAATGTTCAAAACTTATCTTCCGCACTCAAAGTTTGGTAGGTAGTATACGCTCATTAGGTTGCTAGTTAATAATAAAAAAAAACAAGTGTAACAACAAATCCATGTCGTTATTTCGTTTGTCTACGAATTGTATTTAACTTCCCAAATTCTGTCATTTACTTAGTTTAATTTCATCAACGAAGATAAAAAATAAGATATTTTTATTCCAGTTATTATATATCATTTGGATGTGCAGCTGGCGCTATGATTAGAGCCTTGGAATGAGAAATCGGCAAACCAATTTCGAATTGCGGTCGAGCTTGTTATATTCACTTTCACACAAATGCCCTTTCGAAAGATATAAATCCATCTCTTGTCCCTGACAGTCTTGCCTCTCTAGCCATGTTTGGCAAATAGTATAGGAGAACAAATTTGTATTCGAAAGTGTATTAGATCTTGTGGAGCGCATATAATTGAAATGTAATTAATTTTTCCTCTGAATATTTGAATTATAAAACACATTTTGCGGCCCTGTGAGTGTTGATGAAACAAATAGGCCTGAGCAGCCAAGCTGAAGATGAGAAATCACTCCGATTTATTCTGTGACTTCAAGTCAAAAGAGCTATTAGGAATATATAAGTTTCCCCAGTTTTTTTTTGTTTTTTTTTTACATCTAGCGTTAACCGTTAAATTCCCCACATCTGCATAATCAGCATAATCTGGGACTCTACCTCCAATTTGCTCTCGGGCCCTATACAGGGTGAAACATCATTGTTAAAATGAATATGATCTGGGTTTTCCAAGAAGTCGTATCCTGAATATTCGCCGTAAACAGTTTTACCGTAGGAAAACTCGCCCCAGAAATTTTCGCCGTGAGACAATTTCGCCGCATTTTTTTCGATACCTTTATCCTGAACATCCTTTTTGGAGTAATGTTCAATTTAATATGCAAAGTACCTTGTTATCAAGTATAGATGAATGTTTTTTTGTTGTTTGTTTTTTTACAGGGTCAAACATCAGAAAAGAAATTTAAAAATAAACATTTATTTAAAAAAAAAAAAAAAAGATTAAAAACATATCAAATTAACAAAGAAATAATTTAAAATGTGTGCGAATTCCAAGCAAAGCGTCGTAAATAATGTGTTTTTTTTATTCTTTTGTTTTTTTTGAGTTGGACTGTAATGAAGCATTTTCCGCTGAAGTCTTGCATTGATATCAATATATATTTTCTTCATTTCTACTGCATCACCTCAATGTAAATTACACTTTTTCTTCTTTGCTAATGTCTCTTCCTTTTTCAAATACGCAATTAATTTCCACAGATTTGTGTGCATATTAGTGTAACATCGTTTATTAAAAGGTTTAAATCGAAGTAGCAATAGTGTGAGTCAGATATACTTGGTAACAAGGTACTTCGCATATTAAAAAAGAATGCGGTGAAATTGTCTTACAGCAAAAATTCTATACGGTAAAGTTTTTCCGCTCCAACAGTTTCTTTTCTCGCACTTTCTGACCGTGGAACTTCCTTGCGTTTACTTGCTTCCCTGATAACAAAAACCTTCAAAAATTTAAATGCAACGTCAATCGCTATCTTCTATCTTCTTGAATCCAGTTCATCTTTTATCCTTTCCTCAACTCCCCCAATACTCAGTCTTTTCTCTCACTTGCACTCCCCGAAATCTCCTGCGTACTAGTGACATTCTCGCCTTGCTTAGGGTGAACTGAAAAAAAAAAATACAACTTACCCACATCCTAAAAAACATCACTTGGTGAACCCTACATTATTTAAGTAACCAGAATTAAAGATAAATTACTTTATCATTACCTATTGGTTACTAAAATTTCATTAACAAAGTTTAGCTTAAATACACAATGGATATAATTAAGTGAACCAAATACTAATTACCTTCAAGTAAATGAATCTTGTAGGTCTTATAAACTAGCAAAGCAGAATCACAAAGAAATTTACCAAATAACAAAAACTATCACTTCAAGACTTCCAACAGCAGCTACAATTAAAAAGGATAGTGCATATAACTGGAAAAGAAAATAATGATTTAATTTAGATGTTGATTTTCCACACTACCTTAAACAAAAGGTTAGGAAGGAAATTCCCATCATTACCGGAAATAACAATAACAAAAGACTTAAGAAACCTTTTCTCTTGAAAAACAGTTAATAGAACGATTTTACAAATGTCAACGGAGAGTAACGGTAACTTTTTGGACAATGAATATCGAATGTTTCCTTATAAGGAAACGGTTAGGTTCACCATTACCCTCCAGGAATTTTCGAACCGAACACTTTATTTAATCTGAGGAAGTAGATTGTTCTCGTCCCTCTGTCCATAGATAGGAATATCTATTTATCTGCTTATTTAGTACTGAACATTTATTTCCACTAAATCTTTGCTTGTAATACCCGACCTAGGGATTGAACTTGCGTTTACTATACCACTCAACTAAAAAAAAAAAACAAAAAAAAAACCCTCTATTATTGTCCGTAACCAGGATTGAAAGACACCTGAAAAAGGCCGTCAAAAATGTGCAGTGTTAACTACAAAGGTGAGAACATTAGTCTGAATGCCAAAAATAACTTCATCCATGAAATTCAGAGAGAAATTACCTATTATTTTTTACTGCTATATTCAGAGATAGAGACGAAGTCATGTACATTTACAAATACAATGTCAGATGTGAGGCGGTGTGCGAACGTATCTACAGATAGATTATATACACAAAGAAATTCATGATTTCTGTTATACACTAGCAACTAACCAAACAATGTTAAACAGAATGTAAATAGAAAGGGGGTTTATGCAAACAGCAAAGTTTGTGATCTTAATACACCTTGTTCATTAATCATTCTCATAAAAGATATATATATATATATATATATATATATCTCATTGCGAAATTTCTTCCAAGTATCATATTGAATCAATTGTTAGGTCTGCCGTTAGGAAAGTTGGTCCACTGTTTCGTGCTAGACATTTTTTCTCGCCAGGATCTATTTTACATATTTTAAAGTCTACTATTCGTCTATGCATTTAATATTGCATTCATATCTGGTCTGGTGCTTCTATTATGTATTTAAAGATTCGTGATAAAATACAAAGAATATACAATGTTATTAGTCCTGATCTGGCATCTCGACATCAGTCACTTTCATACCAGTGTAACGTAGCATCTCTGTGCTTTTTCTATAAATATTTTTTATGGGAATTGTTCTGATAAGCCTTCATTTATTAATTTAAACGCATTACTAGATTGGCAGCACGGTCTTATCTTCTAATTGAAATTGCTAGATCGTTAAGTTCTATACTAACAGTTTCTTCTCTCGCAATTCTTGCTTGTGTAAGGAAGTATCTTCCTGATTTTTTTTTATTTGCTTTCCAGTCAAATTTGATCTTCACAAATTTAAATGCCATGTCAATTGTTATCTTCTGTCTACTAAATTTCTTTATTGTCCTCTCTCCATAAAGTTTTCTTTTTCTCATATTTCTGCATACTTAGGAACCCCTTGCATCATAGTGGCTTTATTGTTTTGCTTGGCGAGACATAATTTAAAAACTTTAATACACAATCACGAAAGTGATCTACAAAAGAGATATAAAATAATAGTATTAAATTTTCGCAAAATCATACGAAAAGAAGGTTTCCAATGATGTTCCCAAAACTAATTGAATACTTTTGCTTATGCATATTAATTCAATCTTTAAAATACAGTATAATACCGACATAAGTTGGCATATTTATTTATATTCTTGAATTTTCAAATATCAAGCAAATGAAAGAGTACATCAGGTCAAAATTACTTTACGTGGCATGGAGAGTAGAGACGTGCTGCATGTGCAACTGCCGATCTCTCATAAAACCCTGTCCAGAAGAGGACACCCCAGCATAGCCTCACAGCGACGGCAAAACACGGAAAGCAACAGTATACTAACAGGAGGATTCCGAAGGTTCATCTACATGAGAAACTTGCCACTGGCAAGAGGGCACGAGTCGAGCTGATCTTCGCTTCAAGTAGATCTGTAAAAGGACGTATGAGGGCGAGAGTAATCGAGAGTTGGAAAGACGTAGCCAACGATCGCTCACGCTGGTAACGCGATTTACACCGAGGACTGAAACAAGGAGAGAAGTAACGGCGGCTTACTGCCGAATTGAAGCGTGCTGGAAGGATGTACTGAATGCAATCCAGACTGTGTGGGCCTTTACAGCCATAACAGATACTGATGCCATCTGTAGCTGAGGGATAGCTTTTGGTGTGCAGATCCATGGTCCCTCGAGACCAAAGAGTGCCACACTCATCATCGTACAAATGGATGTCTAAATCAAGCAAATACAGAAATTTAAATATCAGGAAAGCGTTTTAACAGATTACTGGAAATGTGACACTGCGAGACAAAGAATAGCGAAAGATGTCTTCTAAAACCTAAACAAAATATTAAGAAACGGAAAACTTCGTTATAAACAGCTGTGAATTGAATATATCAACCCATGACAATGAATGCTGAACAATTTTCACACATATGAAGAGGAGTCTTGAGACAAGAGTGATGTCATTACACAGAAGACTGCAGAGAATACCGTGGATGGAATATGTGAGCAAGGAGGAAGTTTTAATGAAAATGGCACTAATAATGGACACTTGCACACAGACTCAGAAATACGTGAAAACTCTAGGACAGATGATGAGAAAAGTAGGCTCGGCGAATTTGATGCCCACAGGTTATATTGAATGCAAGAGGAGCATAAACTTAAAATGTTGACAGAATACGGAGTGAGGAGGATAGTAAAATAAATACATTACTAAAAGCTACAAAGGATATGAAGTTATGGAGAGCCATAATCACGAGCAGACTTAAGGGACATGGAACATAGTAGTAGTAGTAGTAGTAGTAGTCTGATTCTGGTGTCAGTCATCTACCGTTAAGTTGATACCAAATACAAATTTGGGGACAATTTTTTTTTTAATGTTTCAAATTGCCTAGAACGAGGTCTACCGATGAATTTTAAATGAATTTCCTAATTGTTAAAGCCTGTGTTTTTGTATTTTTATTCAGTAGGGATTGTTCTCGACAATTAGAAATTATATGTGAGTCGAAGACAATTGGGTGTGCAGGTGATTTAATGATTAAACGAGCCGATTTCGAATTCCGGCTGAATTCGTTAGATTCACTCACAGACAAATACGCTTAGAAAGGTTATTAATCATTATCAACTGCACCAGCGCAGCTTAAATTAACGATTTAAATGGATTAAATAGCAAAGCAAGACTGGACTCTATAAGCCGTGGTTGGCACATGGTATAGGAGAAGAACAACTCTGAATTTAAAACCAGTGGGGCACATAATGAACTGTTACTAAGGACTGCTCAGTATAGTTGCAGTATAAATCACAGATTGACTTTGTGGCTGTTAAAAGAAATAGGCCGATAACCGATAGGTATGATCGGAAACGATGAGAAATAACATCGATTCGCAGTGTGCCTTCAAATCGAACCACCTCTGATGATAAGAAATATTAAGTGATCGAAGCAGTTATGCAATTCTAATTAAGTTAGAGTTGGAGTGCATTTTAAAGCCTGGATTTTTAATGCCAACTTTCAAGAGTCTCACTTGGAAGATTAGCTCAAAAGTCTTTTAATCAATTGATTTTCACCCATGTATAATCCTGTGTTATAGAGCACTTCGACGTGATGTAATGGTTATAAAGACTGTCTCGCTACATCAATTACGACTGAGTAGTGAGTTCGATCCTCACTGAGTACACCCTATTTTCAGCTTTTTGTCACATCTAAGCTTAGTAAATCACTATAGCCCTGTATTATACGAATCTACGCTCAGTAAATATCCTTTTTTTTTTTTCTAGTTTTTTTTTTTTTGTTAGTCATGACTAAAAGCTAACGTCCATAGTTTTAGAGCCTTTTTCTATGCGCTGTATCATTTCTGGACGTGGACGTACATGGTTGTCCACAACTTCCTCTAATTATTATTATTAGTTTATGCGATGCTTTTCTGTCTCTTGTCTTTAATATGTTCTGTGAGTATCAATTTTTCAAGCCTTCTTTCTCCATTAGAAATTTCAACTATCTCGCTCTCATGTTAAGTATGTGTAGTTTTTGTTTCCATTTTCCTGAAAAGATCGTTGCTCACATGTTTAGTCCATGGTATTCTTAGCATCCTTCTATAGAATCACATTTTTGTTGTCTCAAGTCTTTTCTTCATCTGAGATGAGATTGTCCAGCATTCACTGATGTATAGAAGGACACAACATTTCAGTAAGCTTCTCTTTGTTTTTAACGAAATTTCCCTGTTTCGTAATACTTAGCTTAGCTTTTAGAAGCCTCAAAATGATATATAATCTATATTGCTAATTTTTTTTTATTTAATAGGATTAGATATGGTTTGTCTATGGTCCAGTTCACTCTCCTCCCTGGTTTTTTGTATAGGAGTATATGTTTATCATTTGTTTCCTGTCTAGGATTCGGTTTCCGGTTCCGTTTAAAGCTTTTTTTTAATTCTTTCTCACTCACGGTAGTCTTTTGCATCTTAGTGGCATTATCACCTTGCTTGGGGTGAATTGTTGTTTTGTTTTAAATCAACTTTTTGACGGTCTTAGACTCTCCTCGGTGAAGAGCTGCAAAAATCTTACTTCTTGACTAATCTGAATGCTAAATAAAATAATTTGCAAAATTGACTGCTCGGAAGAAAAATTGAAATGTTATGATTAAATCTCTAATCTTTGATATATAAACCCCCCAAAAAATGCTTCATAATAAATTGTCTATCGAATTAAAATGTATTAACTACAGCAGAACTCTTACTGATTTCTGTTTCAAACCTCAAGAAGACAAAATGATTTAAATGTTCATTCACAGCGGTAATGTGGTCAACTGATCAACTTTTCAGTTTCATTTTTGTGTTCATGTTAAATTAGCTTGTGACACCGTAGCCCAATATTGTCTAACAAAGTCTTGGATATGACGATAAACTACATCTGGCAGCAAAGCGTCTGATCGGGAGATTGGAGATTTTGAGTGAGCGATTATTTCCTCAACCGCTCTACCCAAAGACAGACAAAACTGATTTGCACTCTGTCCGAAGATAGAAACACAACTGAGAGATAAAATTTGTTTGTCCGCCCGAAGACAGATACTAAACTTTAATCTCAGCTCATCGCCACGGGTATTTTAGCCACCCCCACCCTCCGAGGCTACCGAATGTGACACAAGGTCAAGGTTTAAAGTGAGTTTAACTGTAATAACATGGAAAAATTATCTATGTCCCCTCGGCACTTTCCCGTTGAGAACGCCTCAGGAGCCGGGCTATAATCCCAGCCCCCTACCGTAGGAGAGATAGAGCTTGGGGAGAAGGCTTCCTGGGCTTGGATGCCAGTTAGGGAGTGAAGTAAAGTGGAACTAGTGTAGTACTGGCTATTTGATCAATGAACGCCAATTATTTGTTTTTGATGAAACAGTTAATGTTATTCTGAGCATCTTGTTTTCAGGAACCTACCTGTCGCATTCTTTCCTCTTTTGAAAGAAGTACATACTTTGATCTTTTCGTTGGTGATCAGGTGCAAAGTAAACGTAACCAAGAGTTTTTTTTTTCCACATTGCTGTCAACCACACGAGGGCTGATTCTAAATTCACAGCAAACATCTATTCGTCTAACAGAAATGCGTTACGACTGCCTAGAAAAGAAGCTGTAAGCAAGTCTATTTTTATTCTTAGTTCATATGAGATGAGATCAAATAATGAAGGTTTTAGTTATTTATGAGACAATGATATCGTTGCACCAAACTATTTATTTATGAGACTATACTACATTTATTAGGCAATATATATGATATTGCTGATGGCGCAATGGATAATGGAGAGCTGAGTTCCAATTCCAGTTGGGTTCGTTATATTTACTTATCCAGCAATTCATTGATTGGGAACGGAATGTAATATTCCATCTTATTTCAAAAGAACTGAAACTGTGCGTATATTTCTGTCACAAGCACATGCAAGTCACTCACGCGCAACACCCTCAGTAAGGCGAAAATGCCACTAAGACGCAAGTGGTTACTAGTGAAAGAGTGCAATAAGACTTTAGTGATGAGAAAGGTCATTAAAGAACAGGATTTGCGGTCACATCTATGAAATTCAACAATATAACGATGGGACCTAGTTGGCAATATGGTAGCAACTTAAATTCATGCAGTCGAGATGCCAGGAAGGTGAGCTCATTAGAGCAACTGCCATGAAAATATTTATAGAAAAGATAGATAGAAGCCACGTCATGGTGGTGGGAAAATGACTGAAGCCGAGATGCCAGGTCAGGACAAATAACATCAAAGACTCTTCTTTAGATTTTGTTGAGTATCCTGAGATAAATAGCAGAAACACCAGACCATTTATGGCAGTACTATTCAATGCACGGACGAATGGTAGATTTATAAATGTTTAAGATTAATTCAGGCGAGAGGGAAACGACTTTCCAACCGCAGACAGCAATTGATTCAATATAATCACTCCACTTGATATGAGTGAAAACGTGAGAACATGGTGGCGCAGTGGGTTGGTTTCTTGGAGGTTAGCATCAGCCATGATGACGCAAGGCAAAAATGGTATTTCATGTTGATTT
Source organism: Acanthosepion pharaonis (assembly GCA_903632075.3). Lineage (NCBI taxonomy): Eukaryota > Metazoa > Mollusca > Cephalopoda > Sepiida > Sepiidae > Acanthosepion > Acanthosepion pharaonis. The sequence continues at coordinate 151,931 of CAHIKZ030002902.1, forward strand.
AAAAGATAGTAATTTTGGAGGCGTTAAAATTTACAAACTATTTCTTGTCCCAGTTAACAACTGATTGGAGGTAGTTTTCGAGAGCAGCTGCTATTTTTACTTTGTCGGACCTATCGGGCTTAAGGCATGCACTTATGCATTGATTAGGTGCATGCACAATTACACGCTAACTCCGCGTGAGGGACAGAATCAGCTCTTTTATAATGAAGATTATGACTAGGTATTTACTCTGTCTCCCCACTAAGACGATCTGGGAACAACAGCAGTTAAGACGAGGTTCCACCCCCCCGTCTTAACTGCTGTTGTTCCCAGATCCGGTGGTAGTACTTGTTAGGGTCCCAGCTATGGGCAAATAGTGAACCTCTTGATAAAAGGAAAATACTATGAAAGTATAAATATACATTTTTATAATAAAAACACCAATTATTCGTCTTTATACCAACAATACATATTTATAGCAAAATTACCAACGATACAATTTTAAAGCAAAATGACCAGTAATACGTTTTATATTAAGATATACCAACCATATATTTTATAGTAAAATATCAAAAATACATTTTATAGAAAATGACTAACAATACATTTCATCTGTAGTTGAAGCCATAAAATTGTGTTTAAAATATTTACATTTCGGTATTAAACCATAGAGGTTAATTCGCTGCTAAACAAAATCAACCAGCCATTCATGACATCAAACCATATAATATTCTAAAAACTTCTTAAAGAAATCAAACTATGTTCTAAAATAGAATATCAGCAAAACTACAACATAAGCACACATATCACCGCCTCTCGTAATTATGTCTACACAAAGATATGTAGGCACAAAACTATATATAACATATTTTTATTACTTCAGAACTCCTAAGAATATAAAATTTCAGTATTAAATTACCCATAAGGAGTTGATCTACCGTTAAAACAAACAAATCAAATCTAACAAAGTATTAAATCAACACTGCTAAATTTGTGTGTCCAATTTGTGTGTTCATACAATGTGGAGATCGTAAAAGAGTGAGTGATTATTTCCTCAACCATCTGAACTTGGAACATAGATTTGTATATGGCGGATTCATTACTAAAGTCAGAAAAATGACATGACGCAGACTAATTATAACGACTTCTCTACTGGATCAATATTGCATAATGGGTGATGGAAATGATTTAATGTCAGAGAATGATTCCGTGAAGAAAGAATTATGTAATTACATAAATTTTTCACTAATTAATGAGCTGTGACAATTTAAATTAAGTTGAATGGGGTTATCCCAAATTTGAATTTGAAAATAGGAACGTCTTCATGATGGAAATAGAATCGAATATGTAACGAGAAACCAAACCCGAACGCTGCATTGTCGGAACAAATCTGTACAAAAGCAACTCGAATAGAGTTAGTAATTCGGGGTCAACAGCAATAATAACAGAATTGTAGAATGAGTTACTAGTTTTGAAAATCAACCGAAATTTAATGTTTTGATTTCTAATGGAGATTTTTCACTGCGAGCAAGGCGATAATGCCACAAAGACTCAAGTGGATACTGGAATTGAAAGAGAATGAGAAAATTTTAGAATGAACTGAAAACGCAATCTTAAACAGGAAACAAGGAATAAAAATCTACTCCTATTCAAAAGACTGGGGAGGAGTGTGGGTCATTAAAGCAATGTGTTAGCGGAATGCATGCAGAGCGTAGGATTTTGAAAACAGTTGGAAAGAAAGTATGATTTTGGAGGCACTATTACTAGAAATAGATAAAAGTGGCATCAACAAGAGCAGGCAGCTATTTTTGTTTTCTTAGATCTCTAGAAGTCAGAGACTGTTTGGGTGCATGTTTTCGCCTTGTCTTTTGTGGGAGGGAGGTCATTTTTTGACTCTATGAAGCCTTTTTTTTTTCTTTTTTTTAATCATTTCACCCCAACAAGGGGATAATGTCACAAGGAGACAAAATGTTACTGAGAGTGAAAGAGAATAAAAAAAAAAAACTTTAGCAAAGAGAAAGGACAATAAAAGAAAGGATATGGCTACTGTCGTTTCATTTAAAGTTTTGAAGATTGTAGTTAGCAGGGAAGCAAGAAATCAGAAAGGACCTCCACAAGCGAGAAAAGAAACTATTAAAATACGGCTGAATCTAACCATTTCAACATTAAGACAATGAGACACAGTTGCCAATATAGTATTCATGCAGTCGAGGCACTAAGGAAAATAGCTCATATGAACAATTGCCAGGAAACTATTTGTAGAAGAGACAGAGGGAAGACACGCGACATCGGTAACAAAGACACTGAAGTCGAGATGCCAGATCAAAATCGATTACATTCAGTCAGTTATATGCCATGCGTGATACACGCCTAGGTGACCATGTATCTTTCGATACATGACTGACGATGCAGATTTTCCCGCGGTAGGTTGCCATTTCTTTCTGCGTTAGACCAGTCGCTATTCAAGGCTATAGACCCTGATCTGTCATACTATTTATCCATAGTTGGGAGGAGAAGAAGAGGATTCATACCTTTCCCAAGTATATTAGCACGTAAGTGAACGTAATGGATTCGACTGGAATTCGAACTCGGCTCTCCGATTCCTCAATCCGAGCCGCTATCCATTAATCCACGGTGCCTTCTCGATTACATTACAAATTGTTGTCTTCTAAAGCACTCAGGCAGTCGAATCACGAAGGAGAAGAGCTCATCAGAACACTTGCCATGAAAGTTTAGATAAATACTATTTATTTCCCATTCTAAGAGAAAAGAGGGCGTCATATGATCATTTTTCGCGATGTTTAGTCTGTACAAACACCTGGTACAGCAAACAACGCGTAGTCGCAATTTATGGCGGATTATCCCAAAATATCCCCGTTTTTGTAGTCATTGCTGCAGGCATCAGGTTGCGTGAATGATCCTACCTCTTCCGTTTCAGTAGGGTGGTGCTGCCTGGGAAACGTGCCTTCACGATACACGCAAAGTTTTCGTTAGTATTTAACGCTGCTGTACATGCGTGTAAGAAAAGAAAGAACTGGCGCCACATAGGATAATGAGTCAGTCATTTAAATCGCAGATAAAATAGCAAAAGGAAAAAGAAAAAAAAATGGAAACAGAAGGGCAATAAACATTGGCGCGGTTTTCGGATTCTGACGCATTCAGTTTTAGAATGACAAACAAGAGAAAAGGTTAAATCTACAAATGGAAACGAATAAATATTTTTGCGCAGATCAGTAGTGCTTCCGTTTCGATTTGTTCGCTTCGAGAAGACAGTAATGACCTTCAAAACAACCCAAAGTTCCTCGCCAGAGTTAGTGTCATCGACAATAGAAACCAATCTTTACAGGCGGCGAACATCAGCTGAGGTTTATCACCCGAGAGATTCTACCACCAAAACTTAGCACGATTACAAATAGACATCTCATCTGAAAGTTCAAGTGTTACTTCTTGTAAAAAAAAATAAATAAATAAATCCAGTCTGTGTCAATATGCTTTGTATATTGACCATCAAAAAAATAGTGTTCCGAAAGAAAACCGTCTATATTATAATGATCCGATTTCTATATATTTAACAGAATACAGAAAAAAACGGCACATCGTAGCGCAAATATTGTTAAAGCAATTTAACGCAATTGCATTACCTTGTCCAATCCAGTCATCTGTCGCCGAGTACCGTATTTTCTGGCATGGAAGACGCATCCAAATACTGGAAAAAATTCCTAATAAAAAAAAAAAGTCATTCTCATATAACACATTCACCATACGTCCCTCACATACTGGCGCCACGTACTGTCTACATTAATCACTCGTCCGATTTTGTTTGTATGGCATGTTTAAGCTTGTGGTTCGGCTGCATGAAGGTTAAAAGTCTTGGAAATACTTGTAAAAGCTAAGTACTAAGGTTACATCATATAAAAGGCTGAATTAGATAAATAGCTAACATTATAGTGTAATGACTCAACACAGAAATTCGCGTCTATCAGTCAAGCCAATTAGGTGACCGTCCAAGCTTCCAGGATATGTTTTTAGGAAAAAAAAGTGTGTCTTGTAAGCCGTAAAATATGGTATTTTATAATTATATTTTTTGTGGCGTCTATATATATATATATATATATATATATATATATATATATAAGACGCCACAATAAAGACAGACAGTAATAAAGTTCCTAGCTACTTTCGATAAGAATGGATATATTGATTATAAAATGTCTATTTTACTTGCTTATATTTCAGAGAGGGGGTATTGTAACTATTTACATTATTTAAATTGTTCGAACTGTTGTTGTATTCACGACGTTTCGACCGTTGTACACTCCGGCCTTATTCGGGAGATTGGAATTTCGAACCGGATCCTTTATCTCACCCACCCTTTATTTCTACTTGCACGTTCCATGCCCCTTCCTAATATCTTCAGTTATTTCCCTTAGTATTTCAATTCTCTAAGCCAATTAGTTATTTCCCTTGGTACTTCAATTCTCTAAGTCAATTAGGTGACCGTCCAAGCTTACTTGAGCCTGGACGTTGCCTTATATTCGTCTTGGAAGATACACACGTATTTTTTCAGAGTATTTTTAGGGAAAAAAGTGCGTTTTGTAAGCCGCAAATTACGGTAATTAAATATAAAGTAACAAATATGTCTACCAGCGGAGATAATTCGAGGTCTATTAACAGCTAATGCAGAGCTGTTTTTTTTTCTTCTCATAAACAAACAAAACGAATAAACAGAAGTTTAAATACACAGTCTGCCTATTTCTCTGCCATTTCATTTAATAATACTTAGTCATAATCTTCATTCCAATTATTCATGTAAATTCCTCTCGAGGAATATGTAACATATCTATTTATTATCTCTCAATTGCGTCTCTGTCTTTGAGCAGAGCGCACTCAAAGGAGACTCCATCAGAGTCGCAACAGAATTATACTGGGAGGCGCCCAGCCCTGGGGAACAGCTGCCTAAGGCCGCGTCTTCTCATTGCACCAGAGAGAGGGATCGGTGCTCGCACCGAGGCCAGAACAACCCTGGCCCGGGTGTACGCGCTCGGGTCCCCACCTTAAAAAAACCTTGAGTCACAACTCGTGGGGTGGAACCTCGTCTTAACTGCTGTTGTTCCCAGATCGTCTTAGTGGGGAGACAGAGTAAATACCTAGTCATAATCTTCATTATAAAAGAGCTGATTCTGTCCCTCACGTGGAGGGAGCGTGTAATTGTGCATGCATCTAATCAATGCATAAGTGCATGCCTTAAGCCCGATAGGTCCGACAAAGTAAAAATAGCAGCTGCTCTCGAAAATTATCTCCAATCAGTTGTTAACTGGGAAAAGAAATAGCTTGTAAATTTTAACGCCTCCAAAATTACTATCTTTTAAATCAATATGAAATACCATTTTTGCCTTGCGTCATCATGGCTGATGCTAACCTCCAAGAAACCAACCCACTGCGCCTCCATATTCTCACGTTTTCACTCATATCAAGTGGAGTGATTATATTGAATCAATTGCTGTCTGCGGTTGGAAAGTCGTTTCCCTCTCTCGCCTGAATTAATCTTAAACATTTATAAATCTACCATTCGTCCGTGCATTGAATAGTACTGCCATAAATGGTCTGGTGTTTCTGCTATTTATCTCGGGATACTCAACAAAATCTAAAGAAGAGTCTTTGATGTTATTTGTCCTGACCTGGCATCTCGGCTTCAGTCATTTTCCCACCACCATGACGTGGCTTCTATCTATCTTTTCTATAAATATTTTCATGGCAGTTGCTCTAATGAGCTCACCTTCCTGGCATCTCGACTGCATGAATTTAAGTGTGCTACCATATTGCCAACTAGGTCCCATCGTTATATTGTTGAATTTTATAGATGTGACCGCAAATCCTGTTCTTTTAATGACCTTTCTCATCACTAAAGTCTTATTGCACTCTTTCACTAGTAACCACTTGCGTCTTAGTGGCATTTTCGCCTTACTGAGGGTGTTGCGCGTGAGTGACTTGCATGTGCTTGTGACAGAAATATACGCACAGTTTCAGTTCTTTTGAAATAAGATGGAATATTACATTCCGTTCCCAATCAATGAATTGCTGGATAAGTAAATATAACGAACCCAACTGGAATTGGAACTCAGCTCTCCATTATCCATTGCGCCATCAGCATATCATATATATTGCCTAATAAATGTAGTATTGTCTCATAAATAAATAGTTTGGTGCAACGACATCATTGTCTCATAAATAACTAAAACCTTCATTATTTGAACTCATCTCATATGAAATAAGAATAAAAATAGACTTGCTTACAGCTTCTTTTCTAGGCAGTCGTAACGCATTTCTGTTAGACGAATAGATGTTTGCTGTGAATTTAGAATCAGCCCTCATGTGGTTGACAGCAATGTGGAAAAAAAACTCTTGGTTACGTTTACTTTGCACCTGATCACCAACGAAAAGATCAAAGTATGTACTTCTTTCAAAAGAGGAAAGAATGCGACAGGTAGGTTCCTGAAAACAAGATGCTCAGAATAACATTAACTGTTTCATCAAAAACAAATAATTGGCGTTCATTGATCAAATAGCCAGTACTACACTAGTTCCACTTTACTTCACTCCCTAACTGGCATCCAAGCCCAGGAAGCCTTCTCCCCAAGCTCTATCTCTCCTACGGTAGGTGGCTGGGATTATAGCCCGGCTCCTGAGGCGTTCTCAACGGGAAAGTGCCGAGGGGACATAGATAATTTTTCCATGTTATTGCCGTTAAACCCACTTTAAACCTCGACCTTGTGTCACATTCGGTAGCGTCCGGAGATGGGGGTGGCTAAAATACCCGTGGCGATGAGCTGAGATCAAAGTTTAGTATCTGTCTTCGGGCGGACAAACAAATTTTATCTCTCAGTTGTGTTTCTATCTTCGGACAGAGTGCAAATCAGTTTTGTCTGTCTTTGGGTAGAGCGCAAAAAAAAAAAAAAAAAAAAAAAAAAATAGAGAGAGGTGTCCGGTCACTGGAAACAGCTTCTGGCGACAATACCTCTCATTGCCCTAAAGAGGGGTGATCAGTAGTAATACCGATTTCAGCAGAACCGAAGGTTGATTAGGGGTTGGGCTATTTTGAGACCAGGCCCGGATGCACGCATTTGGAGTAGCCTATATTAAACTGTTAACGTGGGGTGGCATGCAAACACACGGGTGGAAAAAACTACATTTTATTTCTTAACTGTGTTTCTCCGGACTGTGGCACCATTTACCAAGGCAGAAAAAGAAAAGAAAGGAAAGGAGGCGAAGACCCAAAGCGTGGATGATAAGCAGAACGCCCACGGCTAAGAGACAATGGATAAAGGATATTTTGATAAATAACAAATGGCGAAGAGTGTCATTACAATGAAAAAAAATTCTGAGTGGATAAAGGAATCGGGTGTGTTCTGACGACGGGCTGTGTTATTGGGATACATAAACAAACCGCTAATGCGGGAAGGCATCTGATTGGCAAACCACAGACCGACTAGCCAAAGAAAAATCCAAATGAAAATGTTATTTTGATAAGTGACGAAAAACAGGTGGACCACAGGGCTTTGGATAGATATAAAAAATTAATTGTATCAAAAGCCGCACACGAGGTGGCTACTGACCGATTTCTTTCGACAGAACATCTTTAGCCTGCGATAATAAAACTATGTTATCAGAAATGTGTACCGAAAAAATGAATGGGAACCTAGAAATGTTTCTTTTCGAGGCGACGGTCTGGCCGTGTTAAAAAGACCACCCATTCTGATAATTAGCGATAAGATGACTGACGAAGCCCAGGTGAGAACAAGAGTTATGACCACCATCGATCGTATTGTTCTGTTTGCGGCTAGAGAAAATGATAACTGCGATTAAAAGAAAGAAAAGGAAAAGAAAAAGATAATTTTTTTTTTTTTGTTAAGCAAGATATTTTTTTTCCTGAAACAAAGCCGCGGGATCGTACACGCCCGACTAGACATCATTGGTCGAGTGGTGATCACGTGACGCACGGAGGAGGCTGTCACCGCCCATTTAGAGGATGGGTATGAGAGGCTGCTACGAAGAAGTGGGGAGGGAAGTTCACGCCCCTCTGAAGTATGGTGAGAAGGTGAGAGTAAGAGAAGGCTCCCAAAAATGGAAAAAAGTGGAAAATTCCTAACCAGAAATAAAAGAGGTGGATATGTATTTAGAATTACCGATACCAAGCCAGTTGGTCGTCACAGGACGAGACAACATGACTGACGCGACAGGCGGACGTCACGTTTGGAGCGGCGACACCCGAACGGAGCAGCGAGGAGCGAGCGAAGGCTGCGTTAAAGGACGTCACAGCTGACGCCGCGACCAAAGGACGTCACAGGACAGAGTGCAATTATTAAGCGATGATTATTATTAAGCGATGTCAAGTCTTTGAGAACAGACACTCGCGGCAGTACCTCCCTCATTGACCAAAATTGGAGTGCTTGGTTGTAATACCGATGATAGCTCAACCGACGGTTTTGGTGACTGCGTTATTTCTGTACATGACCCGGGTGCACGCGCCCGGGATTTCCACATTAAACTGACCTTGTGTCATATCTTGTCAGCATGCGAAGGCAAATAAGTGTAGTATATGTTCTCATCGCTAATGGCAATAATATTATTAGCTTTTTCCTTATGAGGAAACATTTGGAATTCATTGACCGAGCGAACAGTTAAAATTTGTAAAGTCTTTATATATAAAGTTTTTTTGTTTTTTTAGGAAGATCGGTTTTTCAAGCACAGTAGCTCTTTCCAGTACTAATGGAGGCTTCCTTTCTCCAAATAAAAGAAGTGCATATCTAACTATTACCATTTACGTAAGCGTTTGTTTGATTAACAGCTACATATTTTGACTAGTGTATGCTGTGTTAGAGATTGTATTTACCTGACCTCTCCGTTAATGTAAGGTATAACACAAGGTCTTTTTCATGTTGGGTGTTGGGAAAACAGTACGCATACATATGATACAGGACATATACTCCACTGATACCGTTTCTGAATGTTATTAGGAAGGTGCAGCCGGGGGTCTGGCACGTCAGATATAATGATGGTTTCCCCTTGGGAACGCAGGTTCGAATCCTCTCTGAGGGCGTACATTTTTCTAACAACATTTCTCGAATATTCAGGCCGATAGATGTAAATAAAAAAAATACACTGTTTAATAAATAAAATAAAATATGAATATCCATTTTAAAAAATAATAAATTAAAAATATATCGGATTTAATCCATTTCCTAAAGTCTTATGTGATAAATAAAAACGAGATTACACAAGATTTCAAACATCCAGGGAAATAAAGAATACGATAAAATACATTAATGTTATTTAGCAAGATATAGCATGGTATGAGTTTTATATATCAGATTCTGATAATACCACCCACGACAAAAATACAAGGCTATGTAATTGTGCAGAAGAAATTCCCTTACCTTCAAAAATGCCGAGGGTGTGCGCCTATCGACACCACTGGCTCCATGATACAAATAAAATACACTCATTCCAACCCGAAGAACAGAATACTGAATATTTCGTTCCTATAATCATTAGGGAAGATGACGACAAGAAGCTGTAATTATGGTTGGATAATGACTGACAGCTACGCTACCCCGAGAAAGTGTTCGGCCTACCCAAGAGGACGATTTTGTTAATGACGGTTGTATAAGAAAACAAGCAAAACAATGTCCCTTTAGAGATTTTAAAGGACTTAAGCAGATCGACGCATTTACGGGGAATGCAGACGTCTGTTCGGAGAAGTTAAGAGACTGGCGTCAACAGGGGATCAATGTTGATACATATAAATATAAAAAAAATATTGTCTCCAATTGGTGAATGACGCTTAGGGAGCCTTATGGAAGCATTGGTCGCCAGACTGCAAATGGGGTGGGACCAGTAACTGTTCAGTTATCCCAGTTAATATCTTTATGTTATTAACCAGAATAAAACAGTCTTAGTTTGACCAATAAGAATTACTAACAGAAACAGATGTAATTATGTAAGCGTTCAAATGCATCGTTTATTTTATAAGCAACTGCATTTATAGTTTAATAAATCTTTTAAAACTTCACGACTGACATCGACTGAGATTAAGCAACAAAGAGAAAAAGAAAACGTACAATTAAACAAAAATAGTTGTTGTTGTGTTGTACGAAAACTAAGCTGCTCTTAGTAAACACCATAAATAACGATTTCTCTCAGCTATAAAATAGTTATTTGGTTGCTGTTTCGAAAGAAAATGTATTATTTTGTAATTCTTTAACTCTTAGATTTGAGCCGGAACGGTCATCTTGAGTGGGGACATTTTTTTCGACATCCTACACCTGTCGCGATCAATCTTCTCCAAATTCCTCAACACTCATACGATAAAATTTTCTTTCTTTAGCGACAAGAACATGTCAGTATTATTTAACACCCATCTTGATCAATGGGAAAAACTAACAGGAAAAAGAAGAGACAGCCAAGTTGATGTCAAAGATTCACTAACAGGAAACAGTAACAGGAAGTTTGTTTCCGACAACCAAAGCTTTTTCAGACATTTGTGATTCGAGGTCGACTGCCGTCCGAAAAGAAAGGAACTGTCTAGCAACCTTTGTTCTTGGTTTCGAGAGAGAGAGAGAGAGAGAGAAAAAACATCGATATTTCTGCTTACGTCAATATAAAAGCATTGAAGATTAATAAAAAAAATAAAATAAAATTGGCGAAAGGTTCCCTTTTTAAAAGCGCATTGATTCAGATATCGTGGCCAAAAATATGTTGTTTAATAAACAATAGCAATGTCTCAAACACAGAAAAAATGTCCATTTGTTTTTGTTTTTAGAGTAGCATTTGAAAAAATATGTTTATGCAAACGATACTATCACGGGAAGTTTTTATTAAAAACCTCAAAACTGTTTGAATCAGTATATATTCCACGGCCTGAATTTATCATTTATGCCAAAACTCTCATTCTCTTTTGCATTACATTTTTATAAGCGTAATAAGAAAGAATGAAAATTTTGACAAGGATTTATTAAATGAATCAGTCGAAGATAGTTCCCCCCCTGATAACTGCATATGCATAACAGAATGTTCCTAGCAACTGAAATGTAGAGAAACGCTATTTTCATATTGTTAACTGCCAATGGGATCTCCTCTCAGCGGCGTTTTTGCTTGTCTATTTTTAGAATTTCTAGAAAGTGACTCATTCAAAAATATTCTCCCTACAAACTCTTCATATTTCAGATACATAGACGACTCATTATTAATATTTCCAAAAAACACTAATTTAATGGATCTTCTCTCCAAACTTAACAACATTGAACCTACAATAAACTTCACCCTCGAAACTGAAACCAACTACAATCTTCCGTTCCTGGACATTTTGTTAATTAGAAATAATAACGAACTCAATTTTGACGTTTACAGAAAGGCTACAAGCAAAAATGGTCTGATTAGTTTCTACTCAAACCACTCTTCTAAAATTAAATCTGGAATTATTATAGGTTTCTATCTAAGAGCATTAAGAATCTGTAGTGCCCAATATTTACTTAAAGAAGAAACATACATAGAAAACACATTCAAAAACCTACAATAGCCAGATCATTTTATCCACAATGCAAGAAGAAAGGCAAACAAAATATACAAACGAAACAAAACTAATAACATAACCCGCAATAGTAAATCACATGAAAACAGATACATAATACTACCGACCAATTCTGTCATGTCCACTATCCAGAATAACCTATCCCATCTAAAAATCTTGAAATAGTCAAACACTTCCAAAACCATTATGGATATACTAAGATCTTCAAACATTAATAGCAATAATATTTCTGAAGCAGGCATTTATAAAATAAATTGCTAAAACTGTTCCTCCCAATATATTGGAGAAACAAGTAAAAGTTAAAAAAACGCATTTATGAGCACAAAAGAGACCTCACAAAAACAACTTAGCTAATGCAATACTCATACATAGAAATAAATTCAACCATAATTTTGATTTTAAAAATAAAATGCTACACTCATAAAAAAAAGAAAATAACTCACTCAGAAGGAAAATTCTAGAGAGTGCTGCCATATAATATTACCCAAATATTAATCTACGCCCAGGTCTTTCTCCCCATTTCACCTTTCTTAACAAAATTACTGCTCTCACAAGCAAATGTACACAACAGATTCATAAAATCAAAAGAAAATCGTTGAATACATCAACACAGATAATGGCAATATTCTCCACACGTGACAAATACTGACGCTATTTTCAGTTAACAATATGAAAATAGCGTTTCTCTACATTCCAGTTGCTAGGAACATTCTGTTTTTGTTTTTATTAGTTACCTTGTTCAATTAATTTCATTTCGCATTTTGCTTTGATAAAGTCCACATTGGACGAAACGCGTCAGCAATCACTAGTTTTCCTATTGTCATTTTTATTCATAAATATTGTCTTCTCTACTGGTTAAATCGGAGAAATTTTCATATTTAGATAGCATTTATTAAACAACGACGTCAAAACGTCCATTTCCTCTAATGATTACATATTTAGATAGCATTTGTTTAACAAATACGTCAAACTTTTTTCCACACCATATCTTCTGGTATCGTGCGAGTTTTGGGGTTCTTTTACTAAAAGAATTAGGCGGTCGCTGCACAAGTAACTTTATTTTTTCTTAAAGAAAAAAAAAAACATGCATTTTCAGTGATCGGTTGCATCATACACGGGTAATTCTTTTTGGACGAGTTAAAATTCATGCAAAATAATTCGGGAGGAGGGCCCTATACATGAAGTCGACTTATACAAGAGTATGTATGGCATAAAGTTTCAGATTTAATGAAAACATTAAAACTTAATTGTCTCTAATGACGACATATGTAAAAAGAACAGGATTTATTAAATGCATCAAACGTTTGTCCTTTAAGGATTTCACATATAACGACGAAGATTTATTAATGCGTTCAAGGTTTCATTCCCTCTTATTCATAAAGCGAAGTATATGTTGCTTCTAGACAAAAGTTCAGAGCTTTTAAGATTACAAAAACAATTTTACTTAACATAACGAATTTATAACGCTTTCTTCGAAGTGCCCAATCCCCACAAAATCTCATGGCAAAAGTTCGTCTTTTGAGAAGAGGAATTCTGATCAGAGATCTATAAAGGAATGAAAACTATTATAGTTACATTCGTGCTTATACGCCGTATATGATATTTTGAGCACTGAATTATGCTCTGTCTTGTCTAAAATTTGATGAAAGTATGTGCATTGAAGAATTAGTAACAAAATCCTTTCAGTCCTCAAATAAGTTAAAGGGAGAAGTGGTTGATTATATAACACTAGAAAATGCCTGTAAAAATTTCAGTTATCCCGTTGACTTTTCCGATGAAACATAATTAGTCTAATGACTAAATAAGATCCTTTCGAATTCCACGACTATAAAATGCATGTAGAATTCCTCCTGTTGTATCGTTAAATACTTGAGTTTAATAAAATATTGCACTAACAATCATAAGTATCAA
>CAHIKZ030002903.1:0-175000 GCA_903632075.3 Acanthosepion pharaonis
TTGTACATAACAATGAATAAAGCTGCATGGTAACTGGCAGTTTCAATATCTTTTAAGTGATCATCAGGTCATGATTATTCTTCTTTGTCTATTTTACTTAATGAAAGGAGTTTTATTTTTATTACAGATTTATTTTATTCCAGGGTTTTAGTTTAGGTAAAGTCAGGAATTCAATTACAAAAAAAGATAACATCTTTTAAAAACGAAAGAATAAAAGCAAAACCTTTGAGGAAGCAAGAATTGTACGAGGCTGAAAACACAAAAGTGAACCCACCAAATTTTTACAACTGAATAGGAAATATCTCAACACAAAGAGATTTTGTCATTTCAACAGGTTGTTGTCTTGAGGGTTTTATAAGTAGTCCTTTACTGAAAAGTTCCACTTGATTGTTTGGCTTCATTCAAAAGCTTCTCTGGAAGAAGCTGAAGAGAAATTTTCTGTCTCAGGACTTGAATCCGCCTACCAGTTGAGATTGAGCTGTTAGCTCTTCCTTCTCTCCCCATGTTGATTTATGACCCCTTCAGCTGGACTATTCCTCAGGCCTTGAAGTGTTGGCACTTCAAGGCCTTCTCCTTGATGACTAATTGCTTTCTGAAGCTATCCACTAACTAGAATCGTTTTATTTAAGAAAAGAGGACTAGGGAAGGTTCCATCCAGGTTTTCACAAGAGCTTGGCCAGGATATATTAAAAAATGATTTTTTGTATAAGGCACAATTAACAAATACGATTAAAACCCCTGTATAAAATCTTAAGGGACAAACATTTATTACAGTAGACAGAAAAAGAAAGAAATACAAATATAAAACATTTACATAATAGACTCTCGTACAAAAATGGAGATGCTGATGTTAGGGCATTTGCTTCTGTATTCAATCACTGGCAATAACCGATACGTCCACTTTGCTTCTGGCTTCTTTTGTCAGGTGTGAAATTCAATACAAAGCTTATTCGAGGATGATACTACATGTGATGTTATTTAAGACGTTGCACAGTGAGAAAGACGATATTGGGAAAATTAAAAATTGGACCTGGTCTGAACAGTAATATCGGAAAAAAAAAATACCAGCTAATATATTTAGAGACAGAATGCAAATATGGAAATGGATCTGTTGTCAACCGTAAATGGAGGAATAATGTACATCGATGTTGGAAAGTATCAGACCGTGTGTCTCTAATTCAGCTTACTGTTCAAGAAAAAAAAAAAAACGCCAACAAACAGAATGGATCCAAAATTCCCAGCTAACAAAGCTTTTCTTTAAAAAGACTGACTTCAAAAAAGTTTGGAGGTTATCCGAGAACCACCATAGTCACAATGCTGAACAGAGACATTCAAAGAACAAGGCAGAAAGATCCGACTTTTCCTTTGGAGAAGTTTACTATCAAGGAAGATCTGCAACGAATCGGCAAACTTGCAGAGGACAGAGAAGACTGGAAAAATATTGTCGAATCAGTATACAATGTCACTGAAGATGAGAGGACATGTTAATTCATGACTTCAATAGTAATCAACAGGAAAGAATTAGGATGAAGGTGCTAATTACTTGGGTAGAAAGGATTCCGGAGTAATTCCAGAAATAAGTTTATTTTTTTTTTTTTCTTGTTTTTTTTTTTCTTAATAATTGTTTCTGGGGTTGAGTTATTAGTTAATTAAATGTAATAATTCCAAAGTGATTAAGAGACGGATTCGTTAAAGTAAAGTTTGTGATAAATGGCGAATTGGATTTTTTGGGTGGTCTGAATGGCGGAATTCAACCAGATGGGATAAGTGGTTTTGGCAAAATTTAAGTAGACGTTGTCTGTGGAAGATCCAGCAGGAGGTCCGAATCCGATTTAATACCTCTTGAAAACTGGTTGCCTGCGCAGATCCGGAGATTAGGCGGAAACACATAGTGGTCCAGGCGATTTGCATATTAAAATTGGGGCGGTGCCTAAAGATGTTTTAGCTCCGCCTCTCTCTATATAATCTGCCTGCCCGCACGCTTGAGTTCGGAGATCAGAACGCGGAAGAGGCGACTTGTTGGAATTTGCTGGTCTGGTCTGTTGGTTGTCTGTGTCAAAAAGACCGATCCGAACCAAGAGATCGAAATAGAACCCGTACGAATCCAGATAACTTCGTCAACAAGGCTGCAAGAAAGCAGACTGCTATATCGTAGGGTGCAGACGGAGATCCAGGAATTGTTTAGGCAGAAATTTTCCTACTCTCTCTCTGTGACTTTCCGACCCAAACGAGTGAATCTCATTACGCCATTTTGTACTCGTGTAAATTCTTCGGTAGAGACAAAAAAACAGTGGCCTAAATAGGGCTCTTTTGTACAGGAACAGGAGTTGCTTATTTTTTTTTTTTTCATGTGTTTGTGGCTACGACAAGAAACTTTTGCTGCATGAATAGTGATTTCCTTTCAGCGAAATACGCAGCCATTTTCTTCCCTTCCCACCGGATCGTTCTGGGGAGATCGATACACTGCTGTTCGGATCAAGAATTCACAACGTGGTGAATATTGGTGGTTCCTTCAGTTTACCGGAGGAAGATCGGGTGGATTTCTTTTTCGGCCAGAACCACCGGGGTGATAGGACAGAACTGCAACAGGCAGGGTTATTACGTTAGAATAGGCCTGGTTATATAAATGAAGGTTTCATATATTTTAACAATCTCTCCGTTTTTTAGTGATTCTGTTTCTCTTTTTAAGCAACGTCCTAGAATCGATAAGCGAATTTACGAAGTCATTTGTAAGTCATTTAGACGAAGAATTTCAGAAACATTAATTCTCAGTGGATGTTGGAATGTGTTTTACTAATTGGGAAAACAACAATTTAAAATCAGTAAAGACTTCGGTTCTATCGATCATCTCAAGAAGGGGTTCCGGATACAGAAGTCCAAACCACGGGGAAAGACCAACATATCGGTATTAGACAAAGAACAATCAGATAAATTACTAATCTGTTTATCCGGAGGACAGTAAGACCAACCTTTCTTTTAAATCACAAAAATTAAGATGCACTATATTCATAGCCTTAGTCCTGCTAAAAAGTATCTCGAAAACGTTAAAAAAAGAAGACTTAATAAACCTGACTGATATGCATAAAAAAAGGGAGCATATCATTTGATCAAAGTAGATAAATGGTTTTGGCTACTTTAACCAAGTAGATTACACGGTAGCAGTAATCGACTGGTACTCGTCAAGTCGCAGGTAATGGGTGAAAGACCAATAGGATAGCCAATGGCGTAGTCAATGGGCGTCATCATAGACTTAAACTCTGTCGTACCTACACGTCCGTCTGTATTTATGACGGACACCAGCCAATTATATTCCAGTGAGGGGGAACATATGTGTATGCATATTCCATTATATCTCAGGGTACAATGACCAAACAATGATTTGATGTATATGAGTCTAACGGAATTGATGAAAGTCGAAGTAATGCAACAAATTAAATCTCTAAGAACAACCCTGAGAATTATGGTCAATATGTTAATTCTAGAAATGCGCCTAGTAATTACAAAGACTATGTGATTCTGGGAACATAATTTCTGCCAATATACATCTCAACCAGATAGTATAATGAAGGGGTATTAATTATATTGAAGGCTATATTGATATTAAAGATATGTGAACATATTTTTAGTGCCACACCATCTAAGTAGTATTCTTAAAATAAGGATCCATCAATTTTATTAATCAAAAAGTCAGATAAAAAGGATATTTTAAAGAAAAAAATAAAGTTTTTAATTTACATTTTTTGTTCTTTTTCGTCAGAAGAAAAAAAATCATCGGAATGAAGTTAAACAACGTTGAAAGGAAAAAAACTTCCTTAGGTGAGAATTAAGAGAAACGTTGGCGGGTGAGGAAAAAACGAAGATGTAATGAAGAAGAGGAAAGATGAGAATGGAGAAAGAAGTTCTAGCAGAAATAGTAGCAGTAGAAAAAGAAGAAAATGACCCTTGGGAAAGTAGAGAATTGAGAGAAGGAGGAAGGGGAGTAAACGGGGAAAAAATGGTAGAACTAAAACCATACAAAATGAAGAAGAAGGAAGAGGAGATTCTTGCAATCTCTCTAAATATGTCCATAACATCTGTTTATAAATGTTTTCAAATTTAAATTACCGTTTTGACGGTTTTTCATTCTTTACATACGACAGATGATTGAAACTGTGTCATTGACTGGAATCAAATGCCACTCAAGACTGAAAGTTTTTGATTAAAATGCATAACAAAATGATTATTTCATTTTCATTATCGATCTTTAAAAGAAAATGATTGTCTCTGAAAAAAAAATCGTCCACTTTAATTTTTCTTTTCGAAAGTTCAAAGACAGTGTTAGTTTTGTTTGGATCAATCCAGTCATTTTTAAAGAATGAGTTTTTGACATTTTATAAAACGCGGAAAATTTTTCGGGAGATTAAAATAATCAGTTTAAAGACATTTTCTCTGACAGGAAAAGATAAAAATAAAGAAAATTATTCGAATAAATCAGGAAACATTACCTGTAAAAAAAAAAAAAACCTCATTTGCATGAACGCTGACGACAAATACATTGGAAAAAGAAAAGAAAGCATTAGAACGTAGTGATTTTAATGCTTTTGAAACGAAATTTTTTATTTGGGGAAATTACCATTTTTTATAACATTTGCCAGGAGAACAAATGACAAAACATTTTGGTAAAAAAAAATAGTCCGACCATAACTAGTGTAAATTTTTAAGTTTATGCATGTAATTTAACTTAGACTTGGAAATGGCAACTGTGAGACAATTTCGAATTCTGTTAGGATACTCTACGTTTCCTTCCGGGCAAATACACTTCATAAAGGTATGAATCAATCTCATGATGATACGCCCAGTCAAGATACAGCACTTTATTATTTTTCTGGCCTTGATTTGGCAACAAATCTCTATGAATAAAAACAATAATATAAAAAAAATACCTTAAATAAAAAGGAATGCATTTCCGTCAAACCATTACACCCCAGACGCACCACTTTTGCTATAGCAAAATATTTGCGGTTTTTCGACATTCTAGTACGTTAGAGGGATTCTTGACGGGAAATAATTTGAGGTTAACTATTTGCCCATAGCTATCATTTTAACAGTAGATATTAAAATCCTAGGTTAGGATGGACTTGGGAACAACAAAATTACAACATGGTTCCAGGAAAGTCACAATGTACGATCAGAGGTTCAGCTGACCGGATGCAAAAGTTTACACAGGTCATACCAGGACGATCCAATATATATATTATTATAAAAAATAAAGTTGTGTTATATATATATATATATATATATATATATATATATATATATATATATATATATATATAAGAAATGAACAAAGTATATATATATATAGATTTATACATGTGTTTGTGTGTTGTGTGTGTGTGTGTGTCTTTGTCAGTGTGTGTACTAATGATGATGACCTGTATAAGGACCGAGGGAGGTATGAGATATTTCTAGTTACAGAATTCTATGCCTCACAGATTTATCTCAGTTTCAATTTAGTTAACCCTATTCTTGAACAAGTTAACCCAAGTGAATTTGCCTCTTTGGGCCTCGGATTGCTTTTGTTCATCGATTCTTTGGGTGAAGTTGTTTTCCGGCAACCTTATCCATTATCCAATCGAATCATATTTTTGGGGTCCTTTGCCAGGAAGTTTTAACACATTTGGAACCCAAAAAAGCAAGCATGTTATTTCTTGTTAGTTTTGTCAATTATTTTATAGACATATCAACATGCATTATTATATATCTTGTTTGTTACAGACCCTATAATAACAGTATGATGTTGTAAAATGCACTTAATATTTATTCTTTTTCCATGTTGAAACATTTCAATGGAGCCCACATGTAGCAACTGTCATGTGTTACGATATGCCGTTTTTATATTGTAAGGTACGAGATAAACAAATCATTTAATCGGATAGAATGCATCATTAATGGTACCTTTGTTTTAATTTTTTTTCAATAGTCATGTGACATCATTTGTAGAATTTTGGGGGATTTGTTAAAGAACCAATTTGTATGTTTATCTTGGCCGTTATTCGCCTAACGTTTCGACCGTTGTATCTCTGAAAAATTGAGAAAAAATTGATATGTGGCACCAAAAGAAAACAATCGATTAACACATTATGACACCACAAAAATTTTTGTGAAAGTTTTTTTTTTACTTTTCCATATCAATAAAATATGGAACATGACAAGTCGAATATTTTTAATAATTTTAAAAATTTTAATTGAGTAATTATGAAGTATTTTTGACCGCACAATAAAAATATATATTTAATAAATTCTTCCAAGACGTCATGTAATCCGAGAAGACATGGTGGAGAAGAACAAAGGAAGATGTCGTGAAGGCTATAAATTGCGCCTTCCGGGTTTTCGATGATGCAAATTTTCAATCATGTTTTCAAATCATAATTTTGAGATTTTCTGGAACACATATGGCATGTTAAACACACGCTCTATGTTAATACCCCTGGTGGATGAAATAGCTTCAGTTTAGTGAAAATCTTCCAATCATGGAAATTGCAATTGCATACCATAATTTGAAAACATCATGAATTTTTATTTTTTTTTTAAGTGTTTCACCCCAAGCAAGTTGGGAAGCCACTAGCATGCAAAGGGTTACAGAGAGTTGGAGCGGGAGCAAATAAGAGTGATAGAGGAAAGGATGAAGAGAAGGATAGGGGAATAGATCAAGACATCTGGAGACGTTGATTGACATTACATTTGAATAGTTGGAGATTATAGCTATCATTGAAACAGGAGAAGGGGAGGGAGTTCCACAGGTGAGAAGTGCAAGACATGAAGCTATTGGAGTAGAAGAGACAGGTACATTTAACAGTTTCAACAGTGAAAGGGTGTGAGCGAGATGCCAGCCTAGTTGAACGCTTAAATTCATGAAGTCTGGGGATCAGCGAAAGCAGCTCATCGGAGCAGTTACCATGAAAGTATTTGTAAAAAAGACAGAGGGAGGCAACGGCACGTCTGTGAGAGAGCGACTGCAGATGAGATGCCAGATCAGGGCCAATTACATTGCATATCCGTCTTTGGATTTTATCAAGGACCTTGAGACAAATAGAAGGGGCTCTAGACCATATATGGCAGCAATACACCATGCAAAGACGAATGGTTGATTTGTAGATTTGAAGGATCGAGGTCAGGCGAAAAAAA
Source organism: Acanthosepion pharaonis (assembly GCA_903632075.3). NCBI lineage: Eukaryota > Metazoa > Mollusca > Cephalopoda > Sepiida > Sepiidae > Acanthosepion > Acanthosepion pharaonis. The sequence continues at coordinate 7,168 of CAHIKZ030002903.1, forward strand.
ATTCCATGCGCGGCACAGAGAGCCAACTTTCCTTGCGGTTGATGAAGCTATTGACTTAATGTATTTGTTCCATTTCAGGTCAGCAGTTAATGTGAGACTGAGCAGTTGCAAAGAGGTGCTCGCGTGGAGTTGAATATCAGACATTCTAATGGGAGGCAAGGATGGTTCTCTGTGTTGAGTAATAGAGAGCAGTTTTGTCTTTGAGGCATTAAAGTTAACCAGCCAATTCCTGCCCCAGTTCACAACCGAATGGAGGTCCTTTTTGAAATGAATGGCCAGGTTAGTTTTGTAAGCGACACTAGATTTGTTTTTGAGGCAGGAGTAAATTTATTATAAAATCCGAAATCGTAGATGCCTACTTGAGAATCAATGGCGTCAGGAAGATTGTTAATGAAGATAAGGAACAGAGTAGGGCTTAGGACGGATATGACAACAAAGATGAGGACAATAGTCCAAACAATATAAGTAGTGTAAATAAAGATTTTACTGTTTCTTGTAAATGTATACAGCCCCTAAAATCTACTTCTGTAATTCTTACAGTAAGTGTTACGAGGATGCATTTCTATAATAAGGGATTCCTTTGAGTTCTACTTGTTATTACAAAAAGTTTTCATTCATGAAGTAGTTGTAAAATAGAGAAATTAAAAAATAGAATGTTTGGAAGATTCTAGATCATTCTAGTATAAACGAAAAAATCTAGATGATTAGAAACATCTAGAAATATGCAAATTAGGTGTTAAAATTATAAAAATGGGATTTTTGTTACGTGTTGATAATTGTAACAAAACAAAAAAAAATGATTTACCACAACACAGAGCTAAATCACAAACAAATATTTAATTTACTAAAACAGAACATAAAATATATCCAGGATAAACAATTGTGGCCTACAAAACAGAAAACAAAGAGTTACTGGCAGAGTGTTACGAGGAAGAAGGAAAGGGAATCAAATATCTTTATCACTTTAGGGCTAGTGAAGTAATCTAAGTGCTATAATCTAGAATCTTCCAAACATTCTATTTCTAATTTCTCTATTTTACAACTACTTCATGAATGAAAACTTTTTTGTAATAACAAGTAGAACTCAAAGGAATCCCTTATTATAGAAATGCATCCTCGTAACAGTAAGAAATACTCTATGTAAAATGTGAATGCGTGTGCTTTTTGAGATATGAACAAGTGGAAAATACTTTTTTACAAATCTCACACTGAAACGGTTTCTCTCCAGTGTGTGTTCGAATGTGCAATTTCAAAACTGCACTATTAAAAAACATTTTGTTGCAAACCTCACACTGAAATGGTTTCTCTCCTGTATGTGTTTGTATGTGTGCTTTTAGATTGGAATGTACAGAAAATTCCTTTCCACAAACCTTGCACTGGAAAGGTTTCTCTCCAGTGTGTGTACGCATATGTCTTTTGAGATTTGAACTCTGAGAAAATTCTTTTCCACAAACCTCACAAGGAAAAGGCTTCTCTCCAGTGTGTATTCGTATATGTTCATTAAGAATTGAACTGTGGGAAAATTTCTTTCCACATTCATTGCATTGGAAAAGTTTCTCTTCAGCATGGGTTTGCATGTGTCTTTTCAGATATGATGTGTGAGAGTACTTCATTCCACAGACTTCACAATCAAAGGGTTTCTCTCCAGTATGTGTTCGTATATGAATTTTAAGGACTGAATTCTGTGAAAAATGTTTTCCACACACTTTACATTGGAAAGATTTCTCTCCTGTGTGTATTTGTATATGTCTCTTAAGATTTGAACGACCAGTGAACTCTTTTCCACACACTTCACAGTGGAAAGGTTTCTCTCCTGTATGTGATCGCATATGTTCTTTCAAAATAGAACTCTGGGCAAATTTTTTTTTGCATATGCTACATGAGAATGGTTTCTCACCAGTATGTGTTCGCATGTGTCTTCTCAAGTGTGATGTCCTTAAGTATTTTTTCCCACAAAGTTCACATTGGTAATGTTTTACTTCAGAGTGTATTGTCAGGTGTTCTACAAGGTGAGAATGCCGAGAAAATGTTTTCTCACATATCTCACAACTTACGTTTGCAGAATTTATTGGAATCTCTTCTGCAATTATTTGCAGATGATCTTTCAGTGCTGAATTCATAGGAAATTTATTTGTACAAACCTCCAGCTGTGAAGGTTTCATTCTTGGAAATTTCTTTTTAAGCGATTCACAAGCAATGGCTGATCCATAAAATTTGGTTTTCTCAAGATCAATATAAGATGCAAACTGAAAATTAAAAAAATATACATTATATATATATATATATGTGTATAGGATTAAATCCCAATTTATATTTTCATTTTTTGTTGCTATATTTTCATAAGATTATTTGTAATTTGTTTTGCTTTCTCATGTTTTTGTTTACCTAATATTTTATATATTTAAAAAACTGCTTCTAAAACTTGTAATATATATAATGTTTATATACGTACATTATACATATTCAAAAGTTTGTCATAGAAGAGGGGTTGATCTGTCTATTAGATTCTGGAAAGAAAGATTGTCTTAAACGACACAGTGAACCAACTTTCTTAGCAGCTGACCTAGAAATGGATTGAATATAGTCTTTTCACTTCATGTCAAAAGAACGTTAAGAAGAAAAGCAAAATATTCTAAGCATGGACGAATGGTAGACTTATAGATAAAAAAGATAGATTCACTTTTTGAAATAATTTCAAAAAATGACACAGTGAACCAACTTTCTTAGCAGCTGACCTAGCAATGGATTTAATATAGTCTTTTCACTTCATGTCTGTTTTTTCTTCCCAATAGAAAATGCCAAGGAGATTTCTCATAAATTTGTTCTCAATGCTTGGATCCTTCTCTGTATTTACATGTCCATGTTTCACATCCATATAGGAGAATGGAGACTACCAGCAATTCTTTTTATAGCGATGTAAAATGTAGACACTGTTGGCAAAAGAGAGAGAAGGATCCAAGCATTTGAGTTATTGTGTTCCAACTTTTTAATTTTTGCATGAAAATTTACCTTTACAAAGATCTTAAATTTACTTAATTTAAAACCAGGGATCATTTAAAATTGAAGAATTTATTTAAATTCTATGATGAATACCAGAAAACTTGCATTTGATGGTAGTCTAATGGTTATCAGCCTGAAAAGTGAAATTAATGAACCAGTTTCATATTTTGGCTGATTCTGTTGTATTTCACTTCATACTAATGTTTTTGGGAAAAACAGGAAAAAAATCTAAAAAATCAGTAGCTATGGTTTAAACAACAGGGCAAAAGAGAGCTTTCTAGCCTTGGATGGTAGCCAATATAGAAAACTTTGAATTCCATAAAATTATGTGCATTGATTTCAGTGGTTGAATCATGTCCTTCAACTATGAGTTTTAAAATGAAAAGCATTAAATTTCCTACCCAAAAGTATTATGGGACAGCTATACTGCATTTGATGGGATTTGAACCTGTAAACATGCTGCTTTTTGAAATAAATGGCTGAATATTATCATATCGTGTTTTCCACTTTGGAAAATAGACATTAGGATGATGCAATGCAAATAAATCCTTATAAATTATCCAAACCATTCTCTGTTTGACAGCAGTGAGAAGAGGTTCCTGGTGACCTACAAATCTTTCAACACTTTTCCACACAAACTCATTGTTTTTTGTTCCCAATAGAAAATGCCAAGGAGTTTTCTCACGCATTTGTTTTCAAACGCTTGGATCCTTCTCTGTGTATCTGCCAACACTCTCCACGTTTCACATCCATATTGGAGAATGGAGAATACCAGCGATTTTTACAGTCTGTATTTTGTTTGAAGGCTGATTTTGCTCTTCTATATTCTTATCAATTGGGCCTTCGATGTCATGGCTGCAACAATCCATGTGCAGATTTTATTGTATGTTAAATAATGATTTCATAATCACCCAGTATTCTAGGCTTAAATCCCGATTTACATTTTCATTTCTGCTATCTTCTAAAACAAACTTTTCGATATTTGTGTTTGTGTTATAAAATAGTTTCACAGTGGAGGCTTGTATTTCACTAAGTCGGTCCTAAAATAGGTTCAACGTACAAAACGTTAGGAACTTGATATAAATAGGTAATGACACAGAGAAATCTACTGGTGGTCACTGATACTCTTAGTGTCCGACATCGACTGACTGACCAACTCACTCTGAGTGACTGCTACTACTCCTACTTATTATAGGTGGGAGAGTCTATTAACAATAGAATAGGTGTGTTTCGCTATAACAGTTTGTTTATTTATGAATGATTTCATAATTTGTCTTGCTGTCTAGGGTTTTTGCTTACCTAACGTTTTATATATTGAAAAAAAAAAAATGTTAATTTTTATTTTCTGGCGCTTCTAAAACCCATCATGTATATAATGTTTATATACGTACATTATGCATGTCCAAAAGTTGTCATAATAGCTGGGGGTGATAGTGAGGACAAGCCAACACTGACTATAAAATGCTTCCATGGTATGCCTCTCAAATAGCCTTTGACAACTAAGTCCAGTTCCAAACAGAGACAGGAACCTGATAATTAGCTGCTTCAGGTATTTGGAGCTCAAAAGCCTAGGAAGACAGCCAATCTAGGAGAAGGAAAAGCCTGATTTTAAACCTCTGCCCTTTTTATCTAAATATGGAAAAAGACCATGAAAGTAATCAAATGAAAATCATATCTAAAAAATTTGGAAAAGTATTGACAACTTTGACAATTCCTCCAAACAGATAATCTCAGATTCCTTTGGAACACTGAATAAGAATTGGCTGTAAACAGATTTGACAATCATTTTCCTGTGGCCTACATACCTCCTGCACACCAAAGGACAAATTTTGACCAATTTAAATATAATGCTTTAATCTATATTTCAACAAGATGAGGTATGTATACACTATTTACATTATTCGGGGGATTATCCTCATCTTTATCGACATATTTATTACAACGTTTGAACCCTTCAGTATCATGTCTATATTTCTGAGATGATTTATTATGTACACTATTTACATTATTAGGACTATTGTTCATCTTTGTCAACATATTTATTACAACATTATTTTTCATATTTGTCTATATTTCTGAGAAGATATTATGTAAATTTTTGGACTGTTGTCCAAACATATTTATTACAACATTTCAATACCCTTCAGTATCTGTCTATATTTCTGAGATGAATGTATTATGTACACTATTTACATTATTTGGACTATTGTCCTCATCTTTGGGATATATTTATTACAACGTTTCCTTTCAGTATCTGTCTATATTTCTGAGATATATTATGTACACTATTTACATTATTCGGACTGTTGTCCTCATCAGCCATATTTATTTTAACATTTTTGCCCTTTCAGTATCTGTCTATATTTCTGAGATGAGGTATTATGTACACTATTTACATTATTTGGACTATTGTCCTCATCTTTGTCCATATTTATTACAACGTTTCGGCCTTTCAGTATCTGTCTATATTTCTGAGATGAGGTATTATGTTACACATTATTTGGACTATTGTATTCTTTATCGCCATATTTATTACAACGTTAACCCTTCAGTATCTGTCTATATTTCTAAGATGAGGTATTTGTACACTATTTACATTATTTTGGGACTATTGTCCTCATCTTTTGTCGCCATATTTATTACAACGTTTCGGCCCTTCAGTATCTGTCTATATTTCTGAGATGAGGTATTATGTACATTATTTACATTATTTGGACTATTGTCCTCATCTTTGTTGCCATAAATTTATTACAACATTTTAATAACCCATCATTATCTGTCTATATTTCTGAGATGAGGTATTATGTACACTATTTACATTATTCGGTCTATTGTCCTCATCTTTGTTGCCATATTTATTACAACGTTTCGACCTTTCAGTATCTGTCTATATTTCTAAGATGAGGTATTTTTGACACTATTTACATTATTTAAAATTGTCCTCATCTTTGTTGCCATATTTATTACAACGTTTCGGCCTTTCAGTATCTGTATATATTTCTGAGATGAGGTTTCTAACAAGCTTCCAACAATTTGAGGTTTTGTATGGTAATCTGTTTTGCCAACTGAATCTCTCACAATTTATGAAAATAAACCTAAAACAAAACAAGGTTCATAGATAATATCACTGATCCTCAGAATGTCAAAAGATCTAGGTGCCTCTGAGGATTGACATAGAAGGTGATCTCAATGCTACCAAGTGCAGAATCAGGCCTCAAATGATGTTCTACTTTGTCTCATACCAATTTAAACAAGGGAGTGAACTCAGCTGAACTTAGGATATACACACAAAAGGCAAACAGATGACAGAAAGTTATATAAACACCCAAACCACAAAGGGGAAGGTAGAGTCACTTCATATCCATGCAAAAAGAACATTGAACATTTGAAGAAAGATCCCAAATCACAAGCTCTCCATAGCTGACTTTAATTTGACAGCATCCAGAAATGAATAAACATCTGTGTTGTGTATGAAATATTTATTCTCATATTTTTATCAGACATTAACATAATATCACACAAATAAAGCCATTTTTGTTTCATAATAATCATAATTGATTCAAGAAAAGGAAAAGGCCCTAATTTAATGATTCTAGAAAAAAATCTGCAAACTCATTTTGAGATCATTCCAGACAAGCAACATAAAAAGATGAGCTGTTCCCATCACAGTATTGATTTGGTTTTAGTTTTTGTATAATAATCAATTTTGACCAACCAGGAACTGATTTCACAATTCATGAAAATAAACCTAAAACAAGGCTGATACATATATCACCGATCCCCACAATAGCAGCACCAATGTGATATACAATCTAATAGTGAGAACAACAGAGATCAACTTGGAATGGGCTAAATTTTAAATCCCACAGACATTAACAACTTTAATACAACATATGTGTATATGCATAGCAGAACAGGTACTGAAATGAATGGCAAAAAGATAAACCTTAATAAGAGCTTAAAAAGGATAGGAAGTTGTGGAGAGCCATGATCACCCACGTCCTGAAGGGACATGCCACATAGTAGACAAATTAGTTAGCTTTGATAAAAAACAGTCAGAAAAGTCCTTTGTACCATGACTAGCAACTGAGAGAGGTACTGCTCAGCTGTTAGTCGTTTACTTGACAACTGAAGCTTACTATTTAATGCAACATCTTGGTAGATCTGATTTGAAAATAATTTTTACCATAAATTACGACATACAAGTCAAGTTGTCAAGCCTAAATATATCTTTCTGAAACTAGAGGTTGACATATATTTTTTACAGTAAGGTTCACTCTGTAGCAGGCCTTATGGAGGCTACTTGAGGTAGAGAGTTATGTCAAGGGGTAGTTTGCACGGATAATAAACAGACTACATTTATGTTTACATTAATGTGAACACACATGAACATAAAGGAGAAACACTAGGAATTTTAAATTTAAAGATGATATTTTTTTTTTAATATATGTTTCAGGTATATAATCTAGCTGATTTCATTTAGATTTATTTTTCTTTTTATTTCCATTACTTTTGTTATTAAATATCCCACAATCATACTTATTATAAAACCCAGGTTGTGTGTGTGTCTGTTGTTTATATATTGGACGGATGAATAACATTTTCAACAAATTCAAAAAACTTACAGGACTATGTAAAATTACCTTGTGGTGGTTCTAACAGCGCCAAAAATTGAAAAAACAATTGAAATACAAAAATCAATTTGAAAACATGATTAAGAGACATCACGAGAATGAAAGGGGACAACTCCATATCGAGTTATACTTATTATAAAACCCAGGTTGTTTGTGTGTGTTCGTTTTTATATTATATATAGCTTAGATGTGGCACAAGGCCAAAAGTATGGGGCATCTAGTGAGGATCTAACTCACTTTTCAGTTGAAACTGATTTAGTGAGACAAACTTTCTAACCATTACACCATGCCGAGGTGCCCAGTGTGTGTTTTTTATATATGGGATCGGATTTTCTACATTTTTCAACCGAGTTCAACAAAACTTCACTTTTTTTTTGGCAGGTAGTGTTTCTTATTGTCTTGCATTTTTTTTTTTTTTTATTTTTACATTCAGAATGCTTTAAAATTCCATTTACAAGACAATTGTTTATAATAAAATTCTATTCAAGCGGTAGACTCATAACGATTGAAAACTATGTTTTTGTTTGAGTTTGGGTTTGACCAATTTGTAAAAAAAATAAAATAAAATAAAATAAAAACTAATTAAGACATGTGTGTCCGTCAACCTTAAACAATAATCTTTGTCAATTTTATTTTTCAGTCTTTATGATGGTCAATACTTGATCTATCTCTTACTGTTACATCCCCGGGCAACGCCAGACTCTACTCCTAGTCTGATAATAGAAGATCAGCCAAGAATACAGAAACAATGTAAAGACTTGGACACAAATTCACCATGGATGATGTAGCGATTAAATAGTAATTCATATTGAACTGAAATCAATCAAAAGTCTCAAATCTTTAGAAAAGATTGTTTGGTTTGATTTGTTTTACGGCATATCAACAGCTCAATGGGTCATTTAATGCTGACAATTTTTTTTCCTGGTAATATTTTTGTTTTTGTCAAAAATCTATTTCTGGTAATATTTTTTCCTCAAAAATGTATAGCTGGTAATATTATTTTAAAAAAATGTATTGCTGGCAATACCTTTTTTTTCAAAAACATATTGCTGGTAATAGTTTTTCTTCTTCAAAAATTTATTTCTGGTAATAATTTTTTACCATGTATTTCTGATATTAAAACTTAGTTTTCCACATTCTTAATGCTTTTTACCTCAGTTTCAGGGTTAACTATTTGCCCATATCTGGGACCCTAACAGGTGCTACCACTCCCAGGTGAGGATGGAAAGAGGTTAACACTCCTCAGCAATTAAGAGGTGGTTCCATGCTCCTCAAAGCTTCCTGATCAGAGGCATTGCTGTTGGGCGTAGTTTATCGTCTTACCCTGGACATGGATGTAGTTTATCATCTTATAAAGAATGATTGGAGAAAGGATTATTTTTTAAATTTATTTAGTAGGAAGATAGTATGTGATTCAATGAATTCAAGTTAATGTCCTGCAGGAATCTAAGAAAAGTTGATCTGTGGTGACTAATAGAATCTTTAGATGTCTCATCAGAATGTCAAAAGAGCTAGGTGCCTCCGAGGTTTGACATAGAAGTTGACCTCAATGCCACCAAGTGTAGAATCAGGCCTTGAAAGATGTTGGCAGATGCACCAGCATAAAAAGGAATTTGTAGCAGAAGTGAAAGACAGGATGAACTGCTGGATACCTTCAATGAGGCTGCCCATCCTCGTTAATCAAAAAGACAATACTTGGTGTGCTGAATATGCATAAGAGGATGTTCTTTTGCATATCGAATGAAGTGATGTCCCTGTTATTGAAAATATGGTCAGTGTGGTGGGCTGAGGATGCCTAGAATTAGTTTAAATTTAAAAATAATTTTGATGGTTTTCAAATAGTGAAAACCAATTTTCTTGGGCTCAATATAAACAAACGGATTTCTGTTTTGTCAGTCAGTGAGTTGCCGGTATTAGTATCATCAAATAAAATGTCAGGATTCTTAACAATTTTTGTTCCACCTTGTTTTTCCATGAAAAACAATTTACATTTGTTTTTTGTTTTAGATAACACTTTTCCTGTATTCCAATTTTTTTGTCACCTCTTATTGGAGACATGTCTGTTTTATTTGCTTTGTTTTGTTTGTCTACGGTACTGCTATTCATTCTATCCTTCCTCGTTTGTGTTCCAGCAACAGAAAAACAATTTTCAGAAGTGAACCCATCTGTACTTAAGACATACAAGATAATGTAGTTTAAATAAGTCTGTATTGCTACAACGTCACTTGTACAAATCAAAATACTGCTGGTTCAAATCAATGTCCTTGCTTTCTGAATATGTCACAATGTATATCCGTCTTTCCTATATTTATTACATAAAAATTACATAATTGTGGCACAAGGCCGAAAAAGGGGAGGGGTTGAAGCTGGTCCACACTAACTATCTTATACCTAGCTAATCCGATTCACGACCCATTCACTCATTACAATTTACTCATTCACCATAAGACCTCATCCGTCACCAATCAATCCTCCAAGCACCATAATACCACATCCACTCTAGGGGGACCTACAAAACGTGCCCCATACCATAAAAATTTAATGATGATAAATATTATACATAAAATTCTAATAATGAAGAATGAGAGGGGAGGGAGATGAACCCAATAATAAACTAAATATCAACACAAAATAAACTAAACATAACTGATGTTAGTAGGGCCCATCCAACCCTGAAAACAGAGAGGCCACTGTATTCTGCCCATGGGACAAAATCAAGCAGCTCTCTCGCTAAGGGAGTAGGAAAAGGATAAAAGATCATACGGACATATCCGTCTTTCCTTCTCCCCTTTTCACTGTTTCAGCCCTCTTTTATCAGGCCAACACTGCAGTTGACCAGCCAATCAGCATTCTTCACTTTTATTCTCATTTACCCAGGCAAATAGCCTCCTTCAGTTCGACCAATCAGCACATGATTTGCTATTTGTAGAAGCATACTTCAAATATACAAATCAACCATTCACCTTTGCATGGAGTATTGCTGCCATATATGGTCTGGTGCACCTTCTGTTTACCTCGGAGTTCTTGACAAGATCCAGAGATGGATATGTAATATAATTGGCCCTGATCTGGCATCTCGTCTACAGTCACTCTCTCACAGACGCGCCATCGCCTCTCTCTGTCTTTTCTACAAATACTTCCATGGTAATTGCTCCGATAAGCTGCTTTCACTGGTTCCCAGACTCCATGAATTCAAGCGCCCTACGAGGCTGGCATCCCACTCCCACCCTTACACTGTAGAAACTTTTAAATGTAGCCGTCTCTTCTACGCCAATAGCTTCATAACTCGCACCTCTCACCTGTGGAACACCCTTCCCAATTACTGTTTCCCTGAGAGCTATAATCTCCAATTATTCAAATGTAATGTCAATCGACATCTCCAGTTACCTTGATGTACCCACTATCTTTCTCCTCATCCTTTCTTCTATCACTCCTATCTGCTCTCGCTCCAAATCTTCTGCAACCCCCTGCACCCTAGTGGCTTCACGCCTTGCTAGGGGCGTAATGCTTAAAAAAAAAAAAAAAAAAAGAAAAAAAAAAGCATGCCAAACTGTACCGAAACCCTTGTTACCACATATACTGCTAGATGGGGCAAACTTGCTGATGTCATGTGCCGCCAGTTAAGGTAAGACCCTTATTTTCCTATGCACCAAATGCAAGCCACTCTGGCTTGCTTGCTTCTACAGGGCTGTTCACCACAGATAACCAGATAAATACCTGGCCTCTGATGGGAGGGGAATCTCTCATATGCTTATGAGAAGACAGGTATGTAAACTAAACTATTTCACATGGGTCAGACGACCTGTCAGGGAATGGGATGCAAATTTGAATGTAAAAGCGACTTATTTCTGACATCCAGGGTGTTCCAAAGTTATACAACAATTTTACTAAATACATATGCTTTATGAAATAGCAACTAGGGAAAATTTGCATGACATCATCTTCCATAATTCGACAATAAAATTTCTTAATAATATTTTATCACATACAGAAACTGTAAACATGATAGGGTATCTTGATGTGGTGTAATGGTTAACAAGTTTGTCTCGCTACATCAATTACGACTGAAAGCATGGGGCACCCAGTAATCCTCACTGGGTGCCCAATGCTTTCGGCCTTGTGCCATATCTAAGCTACGCTTAGAAAATCATCCTACAGATAAATACAGAAACATTGGTAAATAAATATAAAATTTACAAGATTAACAACGGTAATGCGACTTTTGGAAGACCTTTAAAAAAGAAAATTAATAAATATAAAAAAAAAATGGTTGTAGAATGTAACGACCTGGAGAGAATTGCAAAAAACAGCAACAATAAGGAAAAGATAGCAAAAACTGAATAATAATTTAATTTATCAAATATGATAGCTTTTTTTTTTTAATTCAGAAATATCCAACTTACCTTTTTTTTTACGTAGACAATCGAAAAATAATGATGTTTTTTCCAAAATAAAAGTTTATATTCTTTTTTCTTTGGGAATATTATTTGTTAAACGATTTACAAAAGTAACAGTGACGTCTCTGAATTTTTATTAAAAACAAAAAAACATCGGTCAATTTAAATCTGAATATTGAAAAATTAAGACGAATTCTCGAGTCTCACAATAAAACAGACTTCAGCAGGCGGTGTAAGACAACAACCTTTCCCCTCTTTAAAAATGGGCCGCCCGGAATCTCTTCTCTCAATGAGTCTATGGAATTAACACATTAATTCCATCTATATTTTACGCGCGCGCGAGTTTCCTCCCTTCCTTTCACACTCGTGCGTGTGTGCTCGTGGTTTTCACCCCTACCTTCCTCTCACAGCTAGACATAGCAGTAACCTCGCTAGCTCCTACTGATGAACTCAGACTAACAGATTTTGAATTTTTTCCCGCGCGTTTCGCGGCGTCTCAAAAAACGGCCAGCGTTTGCAAACCAGTTGCTTCCCGATCTTCGACCTGACTAGACGGACAACTCATTTATTCCGGGCCCTTAACCCATATGCGGGCCGGAATATCTTATCTCAACGATGTTGACCCCACACTCATTTACCAAGATTTCTTCTCATCTTGATGTTACCCGCAGGTCAACCAGTTGCTCCGTTTTCGACCAGAAAACGTTTGAGACCCATCGTTCGAGACGCGACACAGTCGCAAGCAGAACTTATCCCTCGTCAGTGAACCAAACTTTAAATACAGACAGGGATATCTTATTGACGAACAAACTTGCTTCCCGTAGGTCAGACCTTCTCCGTTTTCGACCAGAAGACGTTAGAGACACACGACACGGTCGTGAGCAAAAACTTCGTATTCAACAGGTGACTTACATTTATCCCTCGTCAGTCAACAGTAAATACAGACAGGGATATATTACTAACGAACATACATTTTTCGTCTCTCTGGGCTCGCCGTAAACAACTCCACAAGACCATGAAACTCGCTTCAAACATTCTTCGTTTCTCCTGGCTAGATGCCCACAGCAATCCTGTAAAATTTCCAGCAGCCAATACAATGCCTCACCAAAAACTCTGAGACGACTTTGAACATTCTTTCTAACTATGAACCTGAACACAAAATATACACACACACTTGCAACATGCATGCTAAAAAATCCACAGTGAGTACTCCTTTCTATCTGTGCGCACATACACCTCGTGTCTAACGAGTTCCTTTTTCCAGAACCTTATAAAACTCTTTTTCCCGCCTTAGCCATCTTGCATTCCTACTTTGGCGCGGATCCCTTTTTCCAAATTTACTTGTTTCTATCTAATTAAAGTTACACGTGTTTTATAAACAGACGTCTTTGTCATTTTATTCCGGCTATCTTTTTGACGTTCATTAATTTATGCACTTGTTGATTGACCCCTTTCCTCTCACTGTTCATTCACGCCTTTTTTATTTTTTTTTACATTGCTTGTGGACTCGGTAGTTTAGTGTGGTGTCTGGCACAAGGCCACTTCGTAATAAACCAGCACTGCACGCTGCCGGGTCCACAACAAGTCTATCCGAACTTTTCTCATTAAAACCCAGGATCCCAACCACAATTGGAATTAGAGGGGGGAGGGTAGTAGTAGCAATAGTAATAGTGTTGTTGTTGTTAATAATAATAATAATAATATCATTATTATTATTGTTATTATTATTATTTCATCTTCATCATCATCATTATTTCTTTTTATTCCTCAGCATCATTATCATTATTATTATTTCTTTCCAGGTCCCAGTAAAAGACCTAAGGTCAGAAATGGCATCACGACATTTTCCACTGAACAGTTTTGAAAAAAAAATCACACATATTTTACATTGATAAAGCCCTTCATAAGGTGTGGGCTGTACTTAAGAACAATTTTTGTATTTTTTTAAGGTGTGGAATCTTCCACAACAGCCAGTTAACCCCTGCTAGGAAATGCACTATTCCTGTGTGATTTTCATCATCACCATCTTACAAAATATATAACAAGCATTCATTGGTCAATCTACTCAAAACTAGCTCGCTGACAAATCTTTTTTCCCCGCTCAATAGGCTTCCCACGTGATACACGATCTTATAAAAACAAAACACGTGTAAATCTTTCTTTGTGGTCTCTCTCTCTCTCTCTCTCTCTCTCTCTCTCTCATCTCATTCCTTGCTGCCAAGATGTAATTGTAGCAGACCCGGTAGCATGCAATGCTGGCCTACGAAAAGGTGGTCTTGTGTTTCAGTTTTACCACGACTACCGAATCCCACTAACAAAGTAAAAATAATAAATGTGTGATCTTTAGTGAGGAAAAAGGGTCATTCGACACATGCATAAAAATAGTAAAATATAGATAGCCATGAGGAAACGACGAAAACGAGTCCGGTGGAAAACAAACCATAAAACTTTATTTTAATAACAAATATTTTGTCTCAACAGTGGAGACTATAAGAAAGGTAAAGCCAAGTAATAGAATGTTAATGTTCCGCGCCAAAACGAAAATCAAAATGGCTAAGGCGGGAAAAGTTTCTTCAGAAGGAAAGTCCTGGAACAGTGTCTTCTTATACAAAAGATACATGCATACACAACAAGGAAAATACTCACTGCTAGGTTTTATAATGTGTGTGTAATGTCATCTTATTTGTAAAAACTGGTTCGTAAAGGTTAGAGTTTCAAAGAGGTAAGTGAAGTTCATCAATCGACTGTGTCGAAAAACTCTACGTTCCCTGGTAGTGAAACGGAGGAAAGTTTGAACAAGTTGTTCGCAGCAGGACGAGGAATTAGTCTTAAAAGTGTGATGCCGACAGTGTCTACATTCTCCGGTAGAAAATGGAGGAAGGTTCAAACATGTTGTGCGAAACAAGTTACAATCACAGGAAAAATATTCGGCATAATGAACCAAGGAGTCACTAGGAAGTTTTTGGTTAGTTAAGATATTCCGGCCCGCGTATGGCACGAAATAAATGAGTTGACCTTCTTCTTCTTTTTTTTTCACGACTAACTTGAAAAACAGTTTGTCAGTGACGTCAGAGAAATGCGCGGGAAAACTTCAAATTCCGTTCTAGCTGGAATCAGGAGCAGCCAGCAACCTCACGTCGGCAACAATCAGGCTGGTTTACTACTATGTCTAACCGAATGTAAAAGGAAGGGGTGCAATCCGCGTACGCACGTAAAAATAGGTGGAATTCCTGCGCGATTCCACATGATCTTCAAGAACTCCCGTCTTGACTAATGCAGTCAGACGTTAAAGACCATTACCAACATTCACGCAAGTACGAACTCTGAAATCTCTTCTGAACTTTTACCAACTTGTACAATATACAATTCCAAACATGCAATCAACTTCTTCTTTATGAGCTTAGGTACAAATATTCCCAAGTCTAAGAGACACAACTCTGTCTACCTTTTCAGTTCACATGCACGTTCATCAAATACTTAATAAATTCAATTGTTATGTTTTGAAATCATTACATTCTGTTTTGTATTTTATACCATGTGCTATTTTACGTCAAATATAAATTGCTTTGCGTCCACGCATTGTCCTTAATCCCACTTTTCCTAACCAAAGTTAAATATATGTAGTACACACCCTTACAATATTGGTAACACTGTCGCTACAAAGGTATAGCATTCCAGGGATTCCTTCAATGAGTCTTTTGGAATCTTTTCCAATCGATCCGAGGGCTCCAGCTTCAACTGGAATTTTTAATGTCCCCATGCGCCACATTTTTTAGATTTTCTTTTCAAGACCCTTGTACTTTGATAGTTTTTTTTGAAGATCCTTAAAAATATATTTCAATATGCAGGAATTGTCATGTAGTATTCTTTTCTTACCTTCTCCTTCCTTTAAGTATATTGTATTTATTATTATTATTTTCTTTTTAATTTTGTTGTTTACACATTTCCTTCCAGGTTTGTGGGGTACAGAGTACCCGGATTAAAAGGAGAATTTAATACGGGATACCCTGCCCACAAAATACAACGCAAATTTCAAGAAAAGACAACACGATAAGGAACGTTTGTAGAAAATAGAACATTGTATATTTAATGTCATTCATGCAGAATAAACAAATTTGTATATTTTTATATCTTGTGAATAGAGTAAAAAAGATTAATGCTTTAGTTCGTTTAAGCCAATGTGATTTGAACAAAAAATGTCTATATATTCTCTGTCTTTCAACAGAGTAGTAGAGTAATGTCTGTTTCTTTTGTTTTTGTGTATCCGCCGAGTAGGTGGAAAGGAATTGTTCTAGAGTTGTCTTTCTTTGACCGTAATATTGTCAAGCAAGAAGTAAATAAATTTTGAACGAAATAATGTTCTCTAATTGAGAACTTTTATTATTTAATAATAATGTTCTGTGGTTGAAATCTTCTTCTGTGTGTAAATGAAATCCAGTGTGATGTGAGTGAGTGAATTCTGAAAATTTGTTTTATGTTATCAAAGTAACTTTAAAACTTCAGATAGTTTTAAGCAACAAGGATTCGTTTGGCAACTTGATTCTCACTGTTGAAGTTGAGTAATTAGATGTTAATTCACTTGCCGGAATGAACGAAAGCTGCTGTGTGAACGATTGAGTGAGTAAATGTTTTAGAAGCTGATGTAGTGATTATCATCACTATCACACACATACATACTTACAGATCATACAGCAAGCATTCATTGGCTAATCTCCTCAAAACTAGCTTGCTGATTGGTCAATTCCGACCAATCAAATTGCCTGCACGCGAGGAATAATTTTCCCGCGCACAAGTTTCGGAGCTTGTCACGTGATACACCACCTTATATAAACAAAACAGGAGTAAGCCTTCTCTCTCCGTTTTCTCTTTCGTCTCCTTCCTTACTGCCAAAATGTGACCTTCAAGAACTCTCGTCTTGACCTTGCGGTCAGACGTTAAAGAACATTACCAACATTCACGCAAGTACGAACTCTTAACTCTTCTGAACTCTACCAACTTTTCCAACTCACATTTCCTAACATGCAACAGGAACTTTATTCTTCTAAAACTACAGTTTAATAATTAATTCAACTTCGTGAGCTCCGGCACAAATATTTCCCAAATCTAAGAGACGTAACTCTATCAAACCTTTAGCTTATATGCATGTAGATCAAAACAAATAAATTCAAATTTTATGTTTTGAACCATTCCGTTCTGTCTTTTATTTTTGCTATCTGCTATTTTACATCAAATATAAATTGCATTGTGACCGCCACATTTGATGGTGACCTCCAGTGTCTTTGCTTGTCCTTTTCCACGTCATTCCTAATCAAAGTTAAATAAATGTGGTGGGGTCCGCTACATGATTTGTGACCCCGTCGTCCATTTCGCACCTCGCCACATTAATATTATGTTAATGGGTAACTTTTAGCCTCAGAATGTGTGACGTAGTTTTTAGTAGGCGATTGCGTTGCTGTCATAATGCTCACTAGTGAGATTGGCTGGTGTACCATATTTATTTACTTGTTGATCACGTGATAGGCTCGAGAACACGTTTTCTTAATTTTGGTAGTTCTCTGGTTTGAACACTTGTGCATAGGTATAAATATGACCATGGTAACCAATCAGAAAAAGAATATTGTACTACTTTTAGCTTGGAGCCTAAAAGTGTTTAGCTTGCATAAGATTTTAGAACTTTGCATGTGAAGATACACAAAATACAATTTTAATATTTGTCGTCCAATCAGTTTTTAAATAGCATTCTTATGGAAATTACGTGTGATCCATGAAATGGTGATTTTCTAAATGTAGCTTAGATCTGGCACAAGGCCAGATGTATGGGGGCACTTTTGAATTATCAAACTTAAAGTTGTAAATCGGACAACCTTATTAAGTATTTAGTAACTGTTAGATTAAATAAAAGGGTTCAAAAGAAATTCCTGAATATATAAAATTGGGTAACCTACAGGGCGAGCAATAAATGAAGCAGTACTAAAAATAAGAACTAGACGAGATATCCACAGAGACTGGCATTCTTCTCCGACACTGAAATACAAAAAAAAAAAAATGATCCGTTGTAACGTAGATTGTCAAACATGAAATGACACATTTTATAGGAAATGAATAAAACACTTCTGAAATGTTAAATAACTAATTTATTTTGTTGAAATAGGCACCATCTTGATGAATGACTTTTCTCCAACGTACATCTAAATTTTTGATTCCATCTTTAAAAAAAAATTCATCCTTTGATGTGATAAACTGTTCAAATGCTTCGACTGCCTCTTACTTTTTGGAGAATGTTTTATTGCATATGAAAATCTCAAAATGCTTAAATAATTGATAATCAGTAGGAGAGATATCAGGTGAATAGGGAGGATCAGATTAAGATTTCATAATTCAGGCTGATGCAGTTTTTGGACACTTGATTGAGAAGCGTGTGGCTGTCAGTTGTGCATCCCCTATTCACAAGACTGTTTCTCTTTCAAATTTTCATGTATACACTCAGTTTCTCCACAATATGAAGCTGCTGTTATCGTTTTTCTTTGAGGCAAGAATGAATAACGAATAACCCCTTTGAAAGACCACCATATATAACCATCAATGTTTGAGGGTGCAATGGCAGTTTCAGGTATTATTTTGTCGATTCACTTGTATTTAACCGCTGGCCTACACTCTTTTATCGAATAGTATCCATTTCTCATTGCATGTAATGATTCGATGCAAAAATTATTCTTTTCCCTAGTTTGTAATCATGTAGTAAAAGTACTCGACATTATTTCATTGTAATCATTTTCATTGGGCTTATGATTAACAATATATTGAAAGAAAAATTATATGGAATGGAAGTGTCAGGAATAAGTCAAAAATTTTTTTATATAACAATTCGCCCTTGCATGGAGTATTGCTGCCATATATGGTCTGGTGCCCCTTCTGTTTGCCTCAGGGGTTCTTGATAGGCTCCAGAGGCGGATATGCAATGATGGTTAGCTCAATCTGGCGTCTCGTCTACAGTCACTTTCTCACAGACGCGCCGTCGCCTCCTCTGTCTGTTCTACAAATACTTTCATGGAAATTGCTCTGAGGAGCTGCATTCGCTGGTTCCCAGACTTCATGAGTTCAAGCGCCTTACGAGGCTGGCATCCCGCTCTCACCCTTTCACTGTCGAAACTCCTAAATTTAGCCGTCTCTTCTACTCCAATAGCTTCATGTCTCGCACCTCTCGCCTGTGGAACTCCCTTCCCCATTCCAATTTCCCTGAGAGCTATAATCTCCAACTATTTAAATGTAATGTCAATCGACATCTCCAGTTGCCTTAATCTATCCACTACCCTCATCCTTTCTTCTATCACTCCTATCTGATCTTGCTCTAAATTTTCTGTAACCCCTTGAGTCCTAGTGGCTTCCCGCCTTGCTTGGGGTGAAATGCTTAAATATATATATATATATATATTTAGAAGTTTACTTCATTAGACAACCGGATCAAAAACAAACCGAAAAAATGTCTTATTTCATGTGTGAAAACCTAATATATACATATGATGGTTTACTGAAAATTTCCTGGAGTAAGCCATTCTCCAAAAATTAGTATTTGCTTGCTGGGCCAATAACTCTTCAGAGCCTGCTAAAATATTTAAAGATATATTAAAATTTATTCCTTTGCCGAATTCATTTAGAAGTCAAAATCAACGGAAGAGTTCAAACCCTAACACCAATGACATATGAATGTTCATCTATTTTATGCTTGCATAGTTGCATGAATATTTATTAAGTGTAGCTTAAATGTGGCCACACGTATGGAGAACCTAGAGACAATCGAACTCACTACGGTGATCCCTCGCTAATTCGCGGTTCTACTATCGCGGATTCACGACTTCGCGGATTTTTAAAATATATGGAAAATATATCGCGGTGTTTCTGGAAAATTCTAGAAAAATCGCGATCTATGAGCACCTAAAATTTTTCATTAAAATATTAATAATAAATATTATTTCCTGGTCTATGAACAACAAAACAAGCGTAAAATAGCAATAGAAAGGGCACCGCCGTCTGAAGAGACGTAAAATACAATTATTGGCTGCACAGTAGAAATCATCATCAGCTTCATCATCATCATTTTTACTGCGCAGTAAATTCATCACCATCATCATTCAAATTCTACTTCAACTTCTTTTGTGTTGAATACAGTAACAATCTTTATTATTTTTTTTAATCTAAAGTGTTATTGCTTAACAGTTGTCCTTGTTATTAATAGAGTACTGTAATGGATGAGTTGTTAACAGTACAGGGAGGGTTTTAAAAGTCCAAATTTTTTTTTTAAATAAATACTGTAATTTCTGTCCCTTATCTGCGGAAATTCAGTTACCGTGGCCGGTCTCAGAACCAATTTACTGCGATAAACGAGGGATCACTGTACACTATAAAATCCATGGACCACACTTTCCAGTCTTGACAGAGTTCAAAAGCCTTTCTGAGTTCTTATTGGGGAATAATTATTTCCCCATCCCCCAACCTCTCTCTTCCAGGCAGGCCCCTCACTGCTCTATCGCTACTAACATAGAAAGTGCTTGGGCAAACAGCATTTCCTGGTTCTACCAGATCTGACCTTTGTCGCTAGGACCCACCATGCCACCTAGGAAACCACCCACATCCCCTCTGTATTCCATCAGCGAGAAGTATGTTCCACTCAAACAGCTTTTTTCCTGTGAACCACCGCCCTATGGAATAGACTCCCAAACGGATGTTTCCTCAGTGTTATGGAGTGATTTCACAGTGGAGGCTTGTATTTGTACTAAGTCGGTCCAAAAATAGGTTCGACGTACAAAACGTTAGGAACTTGATATAATAGGTAATAACGCAGAGTAATTTTCTAGTTGTGGTCGCTGATACTTTAGTATCCGACTAACGGTCGTCCGACATCGATTGACTGACCGACCCACTGAGGATATTCAGTCCCCCCCCCCACTGGGGCAGCATGTGGTACAAGGCTGGTTATTTAATGTGGGATATCCGAGCCCGTGGGCTCGGCCCCAAAATATGCCCATTGAACCCGTATAAACAGGTTCAGGGTCGATTTACCTCCCCGAACGAGACTCCGCCCCTCGGTGTAGCCTCGTTCGGGTTCCTCCCCGCCCATTGGCAGAGAGTTCAACCGGTCAGCCGGTCGTCCGACTTCAGACTGAACTCAGACAAAGCCGCTGAGCGACTCCCTCGTTACTCCTACTTATTATAGGTGGGAGAGTCTATTAACTATAGAATAGGTGTGTTCCCCTATAACACCCAGTCTCTACAATCTTAACTTGTTCAAGTCTATCTTCCCCTCTTATCCATATAAACTACCCGTTATCATAACCCTCTATGTGGCTCCTGGGCCTTGTACAGAGTAAATACTGTAAATGAAAAAGAAAAGAATGTTGATCAATCCCCTCAAACATGAAGAGACTTGAAGCAATAGATATGTGATTCTACAGAAGGATGCTGGGAATACACCATTGAAGACTCCATTGCCACTAATGGCTTACCTTCAAACAGCTTCTTCTCACGTACCACTGCCCTGTGAAATAGACTCCTAAAAGGATGTTTCCCCGATCTCTACAATCTTAACCTGTTCAAGTCTAGAGTCAACCATTATCTTCCCCTCCTATCAATATAAACTACCCCCTAACGTAACCCTCTACCTGGAGCGGCTCCCGGTCTTCTTCAAGGTGAACCTTACTGTAAAGAAGAAAAAAAATGTTCTAGAAACACAGACATAACTATACTGCCACTAAAATACACAGGTGATTCCGAATTATATGTAATATTATCTTAGTATGTCTAATAATACAAGACTAAGGTTTTTGTATGTAAAATATTTGTTTATTCACTTTTGGACTGCCACATTAAACTTATCGAGATGATATATGGTTTTTCGGTTGACTTGTATGTTCAGCTTGGTTGATTTCCTATTTTATGTTGACGCAGCCATCGACACCCTTTGAAGCTGGTATGGTTTGGTTTGTTTTATGGCATATCAACACCTCAATGGGTCATTTAATGCCAACAACTTTTTTCTTTTTTTTTCCTGGTAATATTTTTGTTTTGTCAAAAATCCATCTTGATTCCAGTTTTATCTAATACAAAGAATACATTCTTAAAGAGGTTAGTCATGAATTAGAATCATGTGGCACCCCGCTGTGCTGATGTGACCGCACAATGATGAAGACATTAGAACTCCCACTAGACAGACACACATACACAATTACAAACACATTACCTTCTGATGCGCACTTAGACATACAAGAATCTTCACAAACCTACATACACATAGAATTATTTATGGTTTTAATACATGTGACATGTATCTGACCAATGACAAGTGACCCAAACAAAATTGAAAATACCAGTGTCTTTTTGTCTATTTTCTCTCAATCTCTGATGAAGCTTTAATAAAATTGAAACATGTTAGATTGATATACGTTTCCTATTTGTTCTTTATTTTATCATCCTGTCGGATTCCGATCTGCATTTGATCTTTGACTCATATATTAGTAAGTAAAGAAACCCATACGGTATTAAAACAGCCAATAAGAGCTGAAAACGAGATCAGTCAAAACATTGTGCTGACAACATCAAATATACAGTTGACTTCTTTGAACAAAGTCTGGAATGTTTATGACTCATCTGAAGGTTACAGACAATAAATTTTAAACCAAATTTATGTTGTTAAGAAAATTGAAAAAAAAAAAAAAAACATTGTGCAGGCACGTAGGTTCAATTGTATTATTTTTCGATGAGCACAATTGAAAAAGTTTTTCTTCCAAATATCTTAGAGTAAATTTTTCTGTCCCGTATGAATCTGCGTGTGTCGTTTAAGGTGTGAACTTTGAGAAAACTTTTGTCCACACAACTGACAATGGTAGGGTTTTTCTCCAGTATGTGTTTTCATATGTTCTTTCAGATGTGTACTCTGGGTAAATGTTTTTTCACAAACTTTACAGCGAAAAGGCTTCTCCCCAGTATGTGCTTGTACATGCTTTTTGAGATTTGAACTAATTGTAAATTGTGCACCACAAAATTCACAATGGAATGGCTTCTCTCCAGAGTGCGTTCGCAGATGCACTTTGAGGTTTGCAGTGAAGAGAAATTTTTCTCCACAAATTTGACACTCGAAAGGTTTTTCTCCGGTATGTGTTTGCATGTGCCGAGTGAGGCATGAATTGTAAGAGAATTTTGCTTCACAAACCTCACAATGGAAAGGTTTCTCTCCAGTATGTTTCCGCATATGTTGCTTAAGATTTGATTTATATGGAAAGACTAATCCACAAATTTCACAATGCCAAGATCGTTCTTTCTCACTGACATTCATTTTGAACTGAAAATCAAAGAAAAAAATACTAAAATAAAAAATACAAAACCACAAATAATTGCATAAGAAAACATTATAAGATTTAAAAGTTAACTAAGCTGAGGAACACTTTTGAAATCCTGAAAGTTTTGAGCTCATTTTGGAATAATTTGTGCACTTCTGCTATTAACTCTGTTGTTATTAAAGAAAAACAGGCATTAATTTTTGGCTAAATAAAAAGATTTAGAAGTTGACTATGTTGAGGACTAGATTTGGAGTTCTGTCATTTTTGTATTCATTTAGAAATGTTATTTTTTTCTATTATTAAATCTGTTGTAATTAAAGAACAAATAGTCATTACTTTATGACCGCCCCACACACTACAATTGAGAAGGAATGAGATTACGTTGAAAATTGTTTTTGGAATCCTGATTCTGTTTGAAATAAAGAACAGACATTATTCTTTAAACGACAATTGTATCAAAAATAAAAAATGATGAGAACATTTTGAGGAACAGATTTGGAAGCCAGAGACCTATGTACTCACCTTGGAAGATTTTGAGCACTTTCACTATTAACTCTGTTGTTATTAAAGAAAAACAGGTATTAATTTTTAGCTAAATAAAAAGATTTAGAAGTTGACTATGCTGAGGACTAGATTTGGAGTTCTGTCATTTTTGTATTCATTTAGAAATGTTATTTTTTGCTATTATTAAATCTGGTGTAATTAAAGAACAAATAGTCATTACTTTATGACCGCCCCACACACTACAATTGAGAAGGAATGAGATTATGTTGAAAATTGTTTTTGGAATCCTGATTCTTTTGTCCATTTTGGCATGGTTTGTGTGAGTTTACACTCGAATCTGTTTGAAATAAAGAACAGACATTATTCTTTAAACGACAATTGTATCAAAAATAAAAAATGATGAGAACATTTTGAGGAACAGATTTGGAAGCCAGAGACCTATGTACTCACCTTGGAAGATTTTGAGCACTTTCACTATTAACTCTGTTGTTATTAAAGAAAAACAGGTATTAATTTTTGGATAAACCATGGATCCTGATTTAGAACATTATTTACAATATTTGGACTATTGTCCTCATCTTTGTCGCCATATTTATCACAACGTTTGGCAATTATGCGCTTTCGGCCTTCTTCA
Source organism: Acanthosepion pharaonis (assembly GCA_903632075.3). Classification (NCBI taxonomy): domain Eukaryota; kingdom Metazoa; phylum Mollusca; class Cephalopoda; order Sepiida; family Sepiidae; genus Acanthosepion; species Acanthosepion pharaonis. Next base: position 31,667 of record CAHIKZ030002903.1, read on the forward strand.
GATGGTTTGAATGTCGAACTGAACCCTTTATTTCGCTCACTGGGGTAGAGTTCTTCTGTTTGTTGGAAAAACGTGCCATGTTTATCTCCTACAAATGTCAGCTTCAGTTATCTCCTGTTAATTTCCCTCAGAAAGTTCTCCACAGCCTTAACCAATGGGTATTGAACTAACACCATTTTGAAAATGTCACTGGATCTAACCAATGCATTTATCCACTGTGCCATGTGTCCATGTGGCTGAAATGTTCTGATAAATATGATAAAGATGAGGACAATAGTCCAAATAATGTAAATAGTGTACATAATACCTCATCTCAGAAATATAGACAGATACTGAAAGGCGTAAAATGTTATAATAAATATTTGACAAAGATTTGACAATAGTCCGAATAATGTAAATAGTGTACATAATTATTCATCTCAGAAATATAGACAGATACTGAAAGGGTTAAATGTTGTAATAAATATGGTGACAAAGATAAGGACAATAGTCCGAATAATGTAAATAGTGTACATAATACCTCATCTCAGAAATATAGACAGATACTGAAAGGCCGAAACGTTGTAATAAATATGGTGACAAAGATGAGGACAATAGTCCGAATAATGTAAATAATGTACATAATACCTCAGAAATATAGACAGACCCTGATTTAGAACTTGACTATGTTGACGACGGGTTTTGGGGGCCCTGTTACTTTTGTGCTCATTTAGTTTGTGATATTTTACTTTTAAACCTTTTGACTGATCACCATTTGAAAAAGAAGATTATTTTCATTCAGACTACTGTCCTCATCTTTGTTGGTAAAAACTGAGCAGTACTAAAAATAAGAACTAGACGAGATATCCCGAGACATGGGCAATGGAACGAGAACAGTCTGCCACTGTAGATTAAATAAAGGACTCAGTTTGGAATTCCCAATACATTTGATCCAGGTAGCTACAGGGTGAGCAATAACTGATCAGTACTAAAAATAACAACTAGATGAGATATACTGAGACATGGGTAGTGGATTGAGCACAGTCTAACCCTGGAGATGAAATAAAAGGTTCAGAATGAAGAACATGAATATATCGATCCGGGTAACTTACTGGGCAAGCAATAAATGGGCAGTACTTAAAAATAAGAACTAGACGAGATATCCCGAAACATGGGCAGTTGAACGAGAACAGTCTTCCCCTGTAGATTAAATAATGGGTTCAGTTTGAAATTTCCTGAATATATCAATTTGGGTGACCTACAAGGTGAGCAATAACTGAGCAGTTCAGAAATTAAGAATTAGATGAGATATCCTTAGACATGGGCAGTGAAATGAGAGCAGTCTACCCTCATAGATTAAATAAAGATTTAAATTTAAAATTTCCTGTAGGTTACCCAGCTCGATATATTCCTTATGAAGGCACAATGGCTGAAACTTTGGGAGAACAACAACAAAAATTAGGACAACAGTTTGAATGAAAATTGTGTAAATAATGATATGTACTTATTTAAGAAATTCAGACAGAAGGAAAGGAAATTATGTCGGAAATTGTTTTTGGAATCCTGATTTATTTGTACATTTTGGTAAAGTCTGTGTGCTTCTTCTACTGAATCGGTTGTGAGTAAAGAACAGACATTATTCTTTAACCAAGAATTGTGTCAAGAATAAGAAGGAATGAGAATATTTTGGGGAACAGATTTGAAATCATGAACATTTTGGTCCATTTTGTTATTTCTACTATTATATTTTTTGTATTATTCATAACAGAACAATTTAATGTTGTATACAAGCTGGGGCAAAAGTCATACATCATTGGGTTTAATTAATTAATCAAGTTTTAAATGTCTAATTTGTTTTGATTTTTTCTTATTTTTGTGGGGCCATCTGAAATCAGTTGCTTATCGGACGTGCCCAAGAAATATTGAGGAACTTAAAGAATCATACTTATTATAAAACCCAGGTTGTTTGTGTATGTGTGTGTGTGTGTGTGTGTCTGTTCGTTTATATATTGGATCGGATTTCCTACATTTTTTAACTGATTTCAACAAAACTTCACAGGACTATGTAAAATTACCTTGCGGTGGTTCTGACAGTGCCAAAAATTGGAAAAACGCAATTGTTTTTGCACGAAATCAATTTGAAAATACGATTAAGTTGCCAGAATGAAAGGGGGACAACTCATATCGAGTTATACTTATTATAAAACCCAGGTTGTTTATGTGTGTGTGTGTGTGTGTGTGTGTGTGCTCGTTTATATATGGGATCGGATTTCCTAATTTTTCAACCGATTTCAACAAAACTTCACTTTTTTTTGGCAGGTAGTGTTTCTTATTGTCTTGCACACTTTTTTCTTTATTTTTACATTCAGAATGCTTTAAAAATTCCATTTTCAAAACAATTGTTTATAATAAAATTCTATTCAATCGATAGACTCATAACGATTGAAAACAATGTTTTTGTTTGAGTTTGGGTTTGACCAATTCGTAAAAAAAAAAAGAAAAAAAAAAACTAATTAAGACATGCGTGTCCGTCAACCTTAAACAATAATCTTTGTCAATTTTATTTTTCAGTCTTTATGATGGTCGATACTTGATCTATCTCTTACTGTTACATCCACGGGCAATGCCGGGCTCTACTGCTAGTTAAATCTGAATGCAGTAAAATGACAGAGGAAACTTTCTGACATGTTAATGAATCATTCAGGCACAGAATTGAAATTTGATTTGGAAAAGAAGGAAACCATTTTGAACAATTAAATAAAATTCTCATGAGTAATTAAATAAAATAAAATTCTCATGAGTAATTAAATAAAATAAAAGTCTCATGAGTAATTAAATAAAATAAAAGTCTCATGAGTAATTAAATAAAATAAAAGTCTCATGAGTAATTAAATAAAATAAAAGTCTCATGAGTAATTAAATAAAATAAAAGTCTCATGAGTAATTAAATAAAATAAAAGTCTCATGAGTAATTAAATAAAATAAAAGTCTTTAAAAGTAATTAAATAAAATAAAAGTCTCATGAGTAATTAAATAAAATAAAAGTCTCATGAGTAATTAAATAAAATAAAAGTCTCATGAGTAATTAAATAAAATAAAAGTCTCATGAGTAATTATACTTTTAATAAATTATTCCTAACTTTTGTCTCATTCTTTATATGAAGTACCTCCACAGATTCGTGATATCTCAGGTTTAAAATGAATCTTTAAAAATGAAATATCTTTCTTGAAGCTTTTATTTTAGTTTTAATTTCAAGCTAATAGAGTGAATTTAATACTTCCAATAAGCAAAATACTTTGCTGTTTCAAAACTAATTTAAATTGGAGGGTTTTTTTTTGCTGATTTTAGTGCCATTTTTAGTCCTTGTTTATCACAATGTAATTTTCTTTATTAAAAAAAATCTTCCAAAAATAAAATATACTTTTCTGAAACTTTATTTGAGGAATATCAGCTGATTTAAAGCTTAATTAATCTGATTTGAAGCAAATATTAATTACTTTAAGTTTAAAATAACTCAAGACGTGCATTTTTTTAACACAGTGGAAGCTGTTTATTTTAGATGTCAACATGTTGACAGCTTGATGACAGACGGATGTTTAACTAATGTTTTTCTACAAGTGGATGTGGGCTTTATCTGTAAAAAAAATAATTGAAGAATATAATGTGAGCACCTTCTTTATATCATTTTTAAGTCATCAGTAAAATTAAAAATTCAGGAAAATATTCTCTGTAATCTAATATTTAATTGAATTTTAGTTACTTTGGCTTTAAATTTATTATAGTTATCGCCTTTATTTTCTGTTAATATCATGTATGATCAACAGTATCTACAAACATCGGCACTTTTAAACATATACAATAAAAATTAAAAATTCTTTTAAAAGTATCAGTGTTTAATGAATTGTACTAGGCTTTTCAATTTACGATTAGTAAATATAGTTTTTATTTAATAATATCATCTAAAAGGGTTAAATTAATACAGAATTTTGAAGGATTTAAAACTTTTGATAAATTATTCTAATTAAAATTTTAAAAAATTCTTGTAAAAATTCATTATTCATCAAAAATGTTTTTTTCTAAAGACAGTAGTGTTCTTAATATATCTCATTTATGAAATTAATTAAAAGCTTTTCTAATTAAATAGTGTCATAGTTTATTTTGCATTTTTCGATTCAGAAAAGATTTTCAGTAAATAGGTGTGAGTAATTCACCAGTCGTTTGCAATAACTGAAATTGATTAAAAAGCACTTGCTTTCTTCTCCAGTCCTCCGCTCTACCAACTGAGCTGTCACGAGTGACCTCTTCCTTATTCGCTCATTCTTGTCTGTACACTGTCATGCCAATGAAAGTTCTGCCCATCCCCCTCACAGACTCGCTATTTATGTCTCTGTTGAGGGGGGCAACTAAAATTTGCATACAAGACTTAATTCTCGTTCACCCAAGACTTCCTATTTTATAAATTCAAGCTGGTTTGAATTCTTTATAATTTTTTTTTTTTTTATGTCTGCAAGAGATTAGGAATTTCGGAATAACCAATTTCACTTTTAATGCTAAGTTTGATCTTTCAACAGGACCTGACATGCCAAACAAATTTGCTTTTGGGAGGTGGATTCTTAAAATTTCCTCAGAATGGGATTACTGTATTAGGAAAAAGAAATTAATTATTTAAATTTTCCGAGGAGTTCTGCTTTTAACTAATATAAATATGAAGAGGTAACAGATGACAAATAAATTTTTTTACCAAGATTTTCAAAAAAAAAAGTTTCTAAAATAATTTCATGCAATTTTAAATAAGTCCTGAAAGTTTCATGAAAATTCAACAATTATTTGATTTTTGCAAGAATTTCCAAATCAATGTCTTTTTTGCCACAAAAAAGACGCTACCATTTCCTAATCTTTGGCCCAGCAAGAAAAATAATATTTTTAACCAAAATATTGAACATGCTAGAAAGAATTTCAAAATTTAATTAATTTTAATTAAATAATTAAAATATTTTAGTCTTTCCTCTTAATAATAACACAAACACTTTGACGATAAAACTTTGTTTTTATCAAGTTTGAGTCATTTTTTCATCATGGTATGCTCTTTTATAAGTGAATTAGTCGATTATTTACATTATTTGGACTACTGTCCTCATCTTTGTTGCCATATTTATTACAATGTTGTACGCTCCGGCCTTCTTCAGGTGGTTGGAATGTAAAACTTAACCCTTTATTTCGCAATCACGGGGTAGACTGTTTCTAGTTCCAATTGTGCCATATATTTAATGGATGTGATTTATTAATTATCTCCTGTTAATTTCCCTCTGAAATTTCTCCACTGCCTTAATTTTTTTATTATTGAATTCACACTCTTTGGGTCCTGTCACTGTCTTCAAGGACACATGGCACAGTGGATAAAGACGATGGTTAGATCCAGTGACATCTACTATTAGCATATAAATCCATAATAATTATTAAATAAATTTATATAAAGCATATTTAATACCACCAAATAAAAACCAATAAGATCAGAGATAATTTCCAAATGTAGGCATGAGAATAAATACCTATTATCAGGAGTTATACCAAAATAAATAAATAAATAAATATATTAAATAAAATAAAATAAAACACCAACAATCACTTTTTAGTTCAAGCAATCACCACAATAATTATATTTATTGTTTTTATCATTCTCCCACCACCATTACTAATCATTTTCTACTAATTTACAATAACTATTAGTTACTACTATTATTTATTGCCACCAATCCCCTTACAACATTACTATCACATCACATCTACTATTACCATATAGACCCGCTATAATTATTAATAAAAAACTACCCCCCTCCCCAGCATATTTAATACCACCATAAAAATATTTAATAAGGATTACAAACTGAAATTTCTACCAGTTACATATACACAGTCATCAAAAAACAAGCAAATAACCAGCTTTAAAATAATAACAAATAAATTTTAAAAAAAAAAAAATAAAAATTTTCACCTATCATTTTTTTTTACAGACCCCACCACACATATATACATACATGCGAGGAAATATTATTCAGTAAAAAAAATAAAAAAAATGCTCTGAAATGACATATATACATTCATGAGAAAATTTTTGAACATTTCCGTTTTTTTAAATTTCAACATACAAATGAATATGTATATATGACAACAGCACCCATATACATACATATGTCAAATCTCATACTGTCCACCTATATTTATGTCTGTATGAGCCCGGCGGTCGACCAAATGTGTATGTCTGCATACCTCTCATCAACGGGTGTACGGACATACATCAATGTTTGTGTTAGCATGATGACATCAAAATGACGATTCCCCCCACTTCCATAATAACACCAATACATGCAATCTACATAAATCCAAAAAATTTTTAAAAATTAATCAGTTTGTCTGACGATTGCAAATAGCATGAAACCCAGGGTCACAAACTCACATCTATCCAACCAAATATGTTAGCTCTATCTCTGATATTGAGCACTTTCTATATATAGTACCGAGATATATATATAAATATATTATATATATATATATATTATATATATATATATATATATATATATATATATATATAATTAATAAGTAAAAGGTTTGTCACTTAGCAAATTGATGTTACCTTCATCATATAGTTTATAGATGGATTTTTTCTGGAAATATTCGTATCCATTCGTCATCCGGATATCAGCTATTGACTGCTTATACTTCTTGATTTTTCACTTTTATATGCACTTATTATTGGTGCAAGTTTTTTTTTTTTATAGTGTACATGTGGGTTTGCATGTGCACCCATCCACAAATTGAGCTAGCTGTGAGTTTCAACCCATTATCTGGTATCTGCTAAGAAATGCCCCAGCAATGGATTGGTTGAAAAGGGGCCAAGACCTTGTTATTTGTACTTGGCCTTGGAGATCCCCAGACCTCATGGTATGTGATTTTTTTCTTGTGGGGATAAATAAAAGTTTGTGTTTATATATGTTTGAGAAAACTTTTTAAAAGATCATTCTACCTAATAGCTATATATCAGTGACTTCATGTTTATGGGAACTTATGGATAATAACATAATGATGTTATTCCAGGAATTTAAATAAAGCCTCAAGAGGAATTAAGGGAGTTCAGTCTGAAGTCTAAGGTGAAAAGTCCGTCAATAGTCTGTCAGTCAAATTAGCAGAACGAGTCAGTCAATAAAGTTAAGAATCGATATCAGAGGCAGTCGAAAACAGAGTCGCGTTCAGACAATTACTGCAAGACATTGAAATAGTGATACTGGTTTAGATACATTGTTCTCTCTACTAAACCTAATTGTTCATACTAACACTTCTTTTCTCTGTATATATTCCTGTTTGTAATATATCTGTGTTATTCCATATCTGTGTTCGAGTTCTTCTTTATTGCTTCTACCTTGGACTATCATCGTCGTACAAGGAACCGGACCATAACACTTTAAACATCAAATAACAACAGAAAATCAATTCAGTGGATCAGGTTGATATGCTGATGTCTGGGAGGAATTTCTCTTATTGCATTAATGTTTCCTAAATGAACAAGTGGTAAAAATATTGAACAAAAATGAAGGCAGGAAATAAAATTTGATTGATTCAAAGAATTTTTTGTAACTTGGCTGGATTTTTCTATATTTTTGAATTTATTAAAATATCTAAAAATCTGATGAAATTGGTTCATTTTTTTTGAATAACCCTGTATAATAATTTCCATTGTGCATTTAGTTATTTATATCTTTGGGGTCACATTCTTTAGTTGAAAGGGGAGGTAAATCAAGAAGGGTAATAAATTTATGAGCAGTTACCTCCCTTATTCCTTTTAATTCATTTTGTTCAGGTAACACATTTTTGCACCACTGTGGTCACTGCATCTCACTATTATGGTTGATCATAACATGCAAAGTGCAATGGTATAACAATTCCTTTTGCACCTGGGATGTTGGGGTTACCCTATCCCTTCTCTCAGAGGTGGATTTGTTTTTGAGGTTACCATCTTCTCTCTAAATAAGCAGGGCCTATAAGATAGCAGGTGGTTTGAATTCAAATTTTTCTTCTCCTAGACTGGTTGCCCCTCAAGGCTATAAGACCCAGTCTACTATTTTACTCATACCTCGTTGTGGGGGTGGAGAAGTGATGAATTCATACCTTTCCCAGAGATATTAGCATGTAAGTCGATGCAATGAATTTGACTGGAATCTGAAATCAGCTTTCCGATTCCTCAATCCGAGCTGCGAACCATTACTTCACTGTGTCTTCTCTATTAGTACATTTTAATAATCTATTCAAATAAAATATTTATCTTTATTTACACAAATTTAGTTCCTGAGCAAAATGAACCGTTTAATTACTGTATTTGATGGCATATAAGGCACAATTTTTTTTCTAAAAATATCTTTTAAAATTCCCCTGCAACTTATATGTCATATGTAGGTTTACTAATTTTACTAATTTTTTCTTGATTTGCCCTGCTGAAATGGGGGGGGGACCTGTGAGTCGTATATGCTGTCAAATATGGTAATCAGTTTCTTTACTACTACATTTCTTAGATTGTAGTCTTATTTGTTCAAGCCTTTCATGTGAGGTACTCAGATATCTTTTTCTATGAAGTGATCGTCTTGCTTCAACTTGGTCATGAGAGAGACTTTGTGTTATAGTGGAACACACCTATTCTATAGTTAATAGACTCTCCCACCTATAATAAGTAGGAGTAGTAAGAGTAACGAGTCAGTCGGTGAGTCAGTTGATGTCGGACAACTGTTAGTCGAATACTAAAGTATCAGCAACCACAACTAGATTACTCTGCGTCATACCTAATTATATCAAGTTCCTAACGTTTTGTACGTCGAACTTATTTTAGGACCGACTTAGTACAAATACAAGCCTCCACTGTGTAACCACTGCATAACACTTTGTCATCACCATCTTTGTGATTCTGTTGTTAATGTTTTTATTTCGAGAGGCATTTTCATTTCGAGTCACTGTTATATGCAACACTTAAAATTTTTAACATGAAAAGATATTGAGCAAAAAGCGATTTATACAATACCGGGAATAATCAAGGAATCATAGATACCATTGATTGTCTAAAAAATATCAAGGGAACGGATTAATTAAACGGTTCATTAGCTTCTATTTTAATTGTGAATTCTTTATCTTCACTTTATTGAATCTCAATACATTGTTTCAAGATTTTGTTTCATTGTATCTCACTATTAAAACCGTTTAACAATTACTTTGTTTTTTTACGGCATTAGTACACACTAGTTTATAATGTTTCATTACTAGCAGATTTAGGTCATCTCAGAGATGATAGAGCATTAGTTTGGAATGACTGGTAGCCTATGGCAACTGGGTAAACATTAGGATACCAAATACTGCAACTTCACATATAAAACCTGGAAGACATGTTTTTACCTATTTTTTGATAAACCTGTATTTTTCCAACAGAAAGGAGGTTGTTAATTTTTTCCTGCAAAAAGAGGTTCCAGAATTTGAAAATTCAAATTTCTATTTTTTTGGCCAATCAGAGCCCATGAAATAGGATACTATAGTTTCTGACACGTGCAGAAATATAAAAGGATCAAATTATTGCCATAATAATTGAATAATGATATTATATTTAAGACATGGAAATGAATACCTAATAATAGTATATTATTTCTATATTACTAGATATTTTTATATTATTTTAATATTATTAATATTAAATCTATAAAATAATATCTGTCTATATTTCTGATATGAGATATTGTAATGGTTTGTACTATTTAATTGTTTGACTTTTTTTCGTCTGTTTTTGTCATATTCATGACATTTTACTTTTTTGCTACACTCCGGCCTTTCTTCAGAAAAAGGCATAATTAGGTTTGGTACATGGAACTAGAACAATCTACCCACCATGGATTAAATAAAGGGTTCAGTTTGAAATTCCAATGTATTTCACCTGAAGAAGGCTACAGTGTAAAACAACCGGAATGTTGTGAATATGACAATAAAGGTGAGGACAACAGTTGGAACAATGTAAATAGTGTAAATAACTATAAAATAAAATTTTTTTTTGCGTTGGTTTTCACCCAAGCAAGGCAGGAAGCCACTAGGAAGCAAGGGGTCACAGAAAATTTGGAGCAAGATCAGATAGGATGATAGAAGAAAGGATGAGGAGAAGGGTAGTGGATAGATCAAGGCAACTGGAGATGTCGATTGACATTACATTTGAATAGTTGGAGATTATAGCTTCTCAGGGAAACAGGAATAGGGAAGGGAGATCCACAGGAAAGAGAGGTGCGAGATATCAAGCTATTGGAAAAGAAGAGACGGTTACATTTAGGAGTTTCGACAGTGAAGGGGTGAGAGCGGGATGCCAGCCTCGTGGGCGCTTAAACTCATGAAGTCTGGGAACCAGCGAATGCAGCTCATGAGCAATTGCCATGAAAGTAAAAAACAAAAAAAGACAGAGAAAAGGCAACAGTGCGTCTGTGAGAAAGTGACTGTAAACGAGATGCCAGATCAGGGCCAATTATATTGCATATCCGCCTCTAGAGCCTATCAAGAACCCCGAGGCAAACAGAAGGAGCTCCAGGCCATATATAGCAGCAATACTCCATGCAATGGCGAATTGTTGATTTGTAGATCTGGAGGATTGATTCTGGGGAGAAAAATTTCAGATCTGTAGCACGTAACAGCGATAAAAAAACTAATAAGAGTAAATTAGTTTTATATTTTATTATGTTTATATTATTTTAATATTTTTATATTAAGCACTTGAAAAAATATGCAATCATTTTTCATGGCAAGATTAAGAGATAATTTTATGTGACATAAAGTGAGGGATCGGTTTTTATTTTCTATCAAGTAATAAATTGATACCCCACGAGTATTACTAGATATTATTATTTATTTTTTTTAATCACTCCCCATCAAAGCAAGGTAATAAAGCCACTAACACAAGAAGGGTTTCTGAGTTTAAAATAATGAAAGAAAAAGAAAAAAATGTTAAGGAGAGAAAACAATAAAAGAACAGGAATTAAGAAGACAAAAGATAACAATTTTGCATTTAAATTTTTAAAGGAAAGCAAGAAATTGGAAAAGAAAGATATACATATATATATATATATATATATATATATATATATATATATATATACACAGAGAGAGAGAGAGAGAAACCTGTAGTTTTAGCCAATGACTAAAACTAGTTTTCCTATTGTCTTTTTCCTCTACCGTCTTTGACTCCCCTCTTTAAAACTTCTCTCTGTTAAATTTTAATCCCCCCTTTCATCTTTAGACCTTCCTGTTCTTCTCTCGTCTGTTACCCCTCTCTATAGCTTTCATTTACTTGAACATTTGTCCCACACTCTCATACATACACTTTCACTAAATATTATTTTTTATTCCCAGAGTTGTTTTTTCTGTTTTCTTTTTGAATTTGTAGGTCTGATGAATTGGATCGTATTTACAATTCCAATGGAATAAATTAAGGCCATCGGATATTAGTGTTTAAACCTTTTTATTATATATTTATATATATATATATATATATATATATATAATATTAGTGGTAAATGTACACATACATATGCAATCATATATCTAAAATAATTACACAGCAGCCCTTTTATAAATGCCCTTCGGTTTTAGTTCACCCGCCCCATCTCTCTCCCCCATTCTTTTTATTTTCTTTCTTTTCCTCTCCCTCCCTCATCTTCTGATCTTTAAGATTAGATCGTCTATTGTGTGTGTATGACACCACAAAATGTATCCTTTCCGGTTACATCTTTAATGTATTAGACATCCGACAACATTCATATTTCTCTCACTTGACTCCCCTCTTTAAAACTTCTCTCTGTTAAATTTTAATCCCCCCTTTCATCTTTAGACCTTCCTGTTCTTCTCTCATCTGTTACCCCTCTCTATAGCTTTCATTTACTCTAACATTTGTCCCACACTCTCATACATACACTCCCACTATATTTTATTTTTTATTCCCTGAGTTGTTTTTTCTGTTTTCTTTTTGAATTTGTAGGTCTGATGATTTGGATCATATTTACGATTCCAATGGAATAAATTATGACCATGGAATATTAGTGTTTAAGCCTTTTTATTATATATATATATATATATATATATATATATATATATATATATTCAGTTGTATTTAAAATTGAATCTATTTATGTTTGTGTTTCCTTATATTCAGTGAGGGTGCAATTGTGGAGATTCTCCTCTGTGTCCACCCCCACACCCAACATAAACACAAGCTAACATAAATAGATTCAATTTTAAAAAATAAACAAGTTTGTCTGATGATTGCAAAAGTGTGAAACCCAGGGTTACAAACTCATATCCCTGTTAGCTCTATCAGTGATATTGAGCACTTTCCAATAAGTACTACGCATATACTATATAAAAATTATATATATATATATATATATATACAATATATAAAAAAAGACAATAGGAAAACTGTAAAAAAGTTTTAACTTTTACATTTTGTTTTTTCAATTTGGGATGGACTTTTTCAAGGCAAAAAAATAAAATGAATTCATTGAAACAAAGTATCTATAAACAACAAACAAAATGCCGTTAGCAACTCAAAGAATTTAGAAACGCTATTGTATATTCATATGGTCAACTGAAAAATTACAGAGCATATAAGTATCCATAAAAAAATAACATTGTGTTTTTCTATGAAAATTTCTCAGACATTCAGGCCGGTAAATGTTATCAATACTACTTATTATAAAACAGAGCATTTACTTAAATATTTGTATCTATAAAAAGAATATATAAACATAAAAATGTCTTAAAATAATTGTCGGACTTTGTCCATTTCATAATGTGTGACGTCATTTGGTTACATTTGATACGATATGAATGTACGTGAGAGATTCATGGAAGTTTGAAGTTTAAATACAGTAAATTCAACTTTGCTAACCGAATGATATTTTTGGAAAATTCGGTTAAAAGGCACGTCAGGCTATCTGACGGTTATTATATAGGATACAGGTTCGATTCCTGTTGGAGGACGAATATTTTCTATGTAAATTTCTAGGACATTCAGGCTGATAAATGTTATTAATACTGTTTATTATAAAATGAAGCATTTACTTAAATATTTGTAACTATAAAAAGAATGTATAAACATAAAAATGTCTTAAAATAATTGTCAAACTTTGTCCATTTATATATATAATATATATATATATATATATATATATATATAATTATTTTTTATAATGTTGAAAACATCATCACTTGATAAGACACAGAGTGTGTTGAAACAAAATGGCTATTTTTGTAGTGATTTTATAACATACTTATGTTATAAATTTTTTTATAAAAAATAATTATATCTGCTCTACTTTGTATTGAGCACTCTTTTAAGAATAGTAATTGTTGGTTATTGGAATTCATTCCGTATATACCAATTATATACTTATATATATATATATATATATTAATTTCACAGAATTAACAATATGTATTAAAAAAAAAGTAGGAAAACTTGTTTTAGTTGATGTGCTTTGTCCAATGTAGATTTTTTCAAGGCAAAATAATGAAACAAATTTATTGAAACAAAGTATCTATAAACAACAAATAAAATGTCGTTAGCAACTCAAAGAATTTATACAGAGACAGCGAGATTTTAAGAGTGTCCCGTATTTTTAATTTTCTAATCTGGCAACCCTAGACATGGACTATTTGGATTCGTTTTTTTTTTTTTTTTTGCAGCTTTTTTAATTACCTGTCGCAGGTAGAGATGCAGCTGGAGAAATAAAAATACTGAGAAGTGCCCAGCCCTGGGGAACAGCTGCCTGTACCTGTATCCCTCTCCCTGCCTAATTGCATTAGGAGGAGGATCGGTATAGTCATACCAATGCCAACACAACCAATGGTTGTGGGAGTTGGGCAATTTTTTCCCTGGCCCAGGTATTCACGCACAGGTTCCCCACATTAAACCTAACCTCGTGTGACAATCATGTTTTGGTGAGGAGTCAGGGGAAATGTTAATATACTTATCAACTCTGGGTGGGGATTATTTAAATCCAAAACATATTTTGGATTAGAAGAACAATTATTTGTGTTTTTGCTCATGCAAATGATTTCTTAAAAATGTAAAAAAAAAAAAATCTTTAAACTGAAATTCGTAATCTACAATTTGTTTTTTCATATATTAAGCATTGCAGATTATAAATTAATTTTTTTTTTTATTGTTTTAAAAAATCACATTTGTTTTATCTCTTGTAGGAGATTCAATTTACAATGGATTTTTTTTAGGGGGGATCAATTTATAATGGATTTTTGTAGTGGGTGCCAATTTACAATGGATTTTTGTTGGGGCGCAATTTACAATGGATTTTTGTAGAGGACTCAATTTACAATGGATTTTGCAGTGGGGGGGGGTCAATTTACAATGAATTTTTTTTTTAAGGGGAGGACAGTTTACATTTTTGTAGGGGGTTAATTTATAATAATAATTTTGTAGTGGGTACCAATTTACAATGGATTTTCAGAGGAAACTGGACACCTTTGTTAATTTTTATAAAATTTAATTTACAATTTTTTTTAAAAAATATTTCTGATATATGAAAAAAAATGTTTTTTTTAAATGATTATTTATTTTAGTCACAAATTGAAGAACTCCATCAAGTCATGAATCAATAATAAAAGGGAAAATTACAGAGTTAAAAGAATTTATCTTAATTAAATTATTTATAATAATAACTGCTTATCCGTAGTGAAAATAAACACCTTTTTCTGATACGCGACCCAAATTTGAACCCAAATTGATGCAAAAATTCACACGTTTAAAAAAAGGGGTTTCGTTTTTTGTCTTCATTAATTAATGATTAAAATATTTCTTAATAATTCCATTTTTAATAGAAATAATGACGAACATCGTTACAAATTATTGTTAATGAAACATTTTGTTTTAATCTCTTACCTTTCTTCCGGATAATATCGATCTTCTTGTGAGAATTGCCTTTTAAAATTAATTTTATTGTGTCGGGTTGCAATTTCAATTTATCACGCACTCTAGAATTAAGCTGTTATTTCTATTGATAGTAATGTCCACTTTGAAAAGAATTCGACAAGGAAAACAAAAACACAGAATTTATCAAATTTCTAGAGACACCATCAATATCAACAATCGCTTGATGACGGAGGAAAGTCAAAAAAACAAAATTATCTTGCTACCGGTGTCAAGCATCTGTTTGTCTCCTATGAAAAATAAGGCCAGTCGTTGGGCCGGACTAAAAAATACAATAAGTCATTTTCTTAGTGTTATTTTTTTTTTATCAATTAATTTTCTTGTGCATGAATTAATTTTAAATTCTGTCTGAAATATAAACTGGTAAATTTTCATTTTAACACCCGAGCGTCATTTACTGCTGAACTATTTTCTTTCAGAAATTAGTACGCGTTTCCGTAAAGTGATTTTTTTTGTACTTAATGTAAGAATAAAGTTAACTTTCAAATATATGTAAACATCGACAAATAAAAGAATAACAAAAGAAAAAAAACATCTAACCCTAATTTAAAAGTTAATTTTATTCTTTAAAAAAAAAGAATAACCAAAAAAAAAAAAAAAACAAAAACAAAAACAAAACACCTAACCCTTATTTGAAAGTTAACTACAAGGAATTACTGTGAAGGGAGTAAATAGGCCAAAATTGTATACGTCCACCGACAGAATTCAGCACTGAATTACATATCAATAAGCCGGTAATGGCTGACGAAAGACCAGGAAAAAGTTCGATTTTTTTCGGGTCGTTAACATCCAAAAAGGTAGGTTTCTTTAATATCTAATTGTTGATTTGAGTTCAACATATACATTTGTACGGAAATAAGACTATTTGGGAAAAATTTGAAGGGATATTAGCGCTCGGGTGTTAAAATGAAAATTTACCCATAAACTTAAAAAAGAGAAAATTAATGTTAAACACAGCTATATTGTTTTATTTTCCACAATCTTGAGTTTTAGTAGGCTTGTTTTCATGGACCTGGTTTTGGGCTTGATTTTTTCATTTTGGACCTGGTTTTTAGGATTAGTCCATAAAGGATGGAGATGATTTTCTAAGCGTAGTTTAGATGTGGACACAAGAATCAAACTTACAAGTGTTTGAGCCCCCTAGGAAGATCGATAAAAAATGATTTTCTAAGCGTAGCTTAGATGTGGCTTCATTATTGTACAAAAAAAGTAATGGACACTCAGTGAGAATCAAACTTACTATTCAGTGTAATACTTCACGTTTTTTTTACAAGCCGGACTATTAACCATTATGCCACGTCAAGGTTCCCCCACTATAAGGGATAAATGAATGCCATATTTATTACAATTTTAAATCAAAACGCGATAAACTACATCTTAAGAACAATCTTTTGTTGGACTACGTTTACTATAATAATAATAATTTATTATAATTGTCCTATCTTTGTTTATTTATAAGTAGTTTCATATAATACAAAACCAGGACTATTAATGTTCATAGACAAAACAACGTTTAAGTCTATAAGAAAATTATTTTTGTCTTATTCTATATATTTCTCGCCATACAATAAATACAATAGTTTGTAATAGACTATTGCCCTCATCTTTTTTCAAGTGTTTTTGAGAGATGCTAGTTTCAGGATTTACATTATTCGGACTATTGCCCTCATCTTTGTCGCCATATTTATTACAACGTTTCAGCCTTTTAGTATCTGTCTATTTCTGAGATGAGGTATTATGTACACTATTTACATTATTCGGACTATTGCCCTCATCTTTGTCGCCATATTTATTACAACGTTTCGGCCGTTGTACGCTCCGGCCTTGTTCAGGTGGTTGGAATGTCGAACTGAACCCTTTATTTCGCCCACTGGTGTAGACTGTTCTAGTGTAGAGGACCCAGGTAGCATGCAGTTCTGGCCTACGAAAAGGTGGCCTTGTGCCAGACACTACTTACGACTACCGAATCCACTAAGTAAAAAAAATAAAAAACAGGATAGAATAAAAATGACTGTATTCAACACGTGCATCATAGGGCAATAGGATAGGTAGCCAGGAGTAACGACAAAACGAATCAGGTGGAAAACAAATATAAAACTTTATTTGAATAACAAATAATCTTGTCTCAACAGCGGAGACTATCAAAAAAGGTAAGGACTGTTCTTAGCCAGTAGGCAGATTGTATAATGTAGTGACTAGTAGAATGTTAAAGTTCCGCGCCAATACAAAATCAGAATGGCTAAGGCGGGAAAAGTTTCTTCAGAAGGAAGGTTCTGGAATATAGTCTTCTTGTACAAAAGGTGTATGCGTACACAATAAGGAAGAATACTCACTGCGAGGTTTTATAATGTGTGTGTAATGTTATCTTTTTTTTTAAAACTGGTTCGTAAAGGTTAGAAATGAAAAGAGGTGTATGAAAAGTTCATCAATCTTCAGTGAAGAAAAACTCTTCGTTCCCTGGTAGTGAACGGAGGAAAGTTCGAACAAGTTGTTCGCTGAAGGACAAGGAATTAGTCTTAAAAGTGTGATGCCGACAGTGTCGTAGACTCTACGTTCTCTAGTAGAAAAACGGGGGAAGGTTCAAACATGTTGTTCGAAACAAGTTACAATCACAGGAAAAAGATTCGGCATAATGAACCAAGGAGTCACTAGGAAGTTTTTAGTTAGTTAAGATATTCCGGTCCGCGTATGGGTAAGGGGCACGAAATAAATGAGTCGACCTTCTTCTTCTGGAAACAGGCCGCGACTGACTTGAAAAACAAAGTTTGTCAGTGACGTCAGAGAAATGCGCGGGAAAACTTCAAATTCCGTTCTAGCTGGAATCAGGAGCAGCTCGCCAGCAACCTTCCTCACGTCGGCGACAAAAGGTGTTGTTTACTACTATATCTGGCCAAATCTGAAAGGAAGGGGTGCAATACGCGCGCGCGCGCAAAAATAGGTGGAATCCATGCACGATTCCACACTAGTTCCACGTGTCATGTTTAATGGATGTCAGTTATCAGTTATCTCCTGCTAATTCCCCTCTCCAAGTTCTTCACTCCTTAACCGGGTATTAAACTCACACTATTTGGGTCCTGTCACTGGATCTAACTGTGGATAAAGGCATTAGTTAGATCCAGTAACAGGACCCTTTGCAATTTTTGTCCTTGTCCCGTGCGTACGCGCCTGGGTCCCACCTAAAAAAGACCTTGTGTCACATCTTGTCCAAGTGGGGGGAATGAGTTAATATTGTGAGAATTGTGACATCAAACGAATTGCAACTAAACTTCGTCACACAATCTTAAGTTTTTCGTTCATACGAACATTATACAACTTAACAATATTCACACTCACTCACCAAAACTCACCAGTGAACTTTATTCCCATTCACTCACCAAATTCCTTACGCAGAAGTTAAACAAATTCCTGCTAACAAATCAACTTTATTTCTCAACATTCGAGAACATTGTATTTACACAAAACAATCAAAGGTAGATAAATTCTTTGATCACAAAATTGCATTCAACTTTACAAACATCTGCTACTTACATGAATATATAGACTCGTCTTGTTCCTATCTACCACCCCTAGTAACAGAACAGTCTATATCTTACGCCTGCGTACAATAAACTTCGACCAATTAAAACTGTATTAGGCGAATAAAGAAATTTCATTGGATAACGACAACGATCTAAAAGTTTCACGCGCAGAAATCGAAATTGCGCCAAAACCTCTTTGAGCCAACCTTGGACCTTCGAAACATATATAAAGGAAAAATCGACTGACCAAAGCAGTCAGTGACAGCACCTCGAGGTGGTGTAATGGTTAGAAAGCTTGTCTTGCTAGAACAATTACGAATGAGTAGTGAGCTCGATCCTCACTGTGTGCCCCATACTTTCGGCCTTGTGCCACATCTGAGCTACGCTTGGAAAATCGCCTGAGTCAGTCGACGCAGTACTTTCTGAGCGACTGTTCGGTTGTACTCTCTTCCTACGGACGGAGAGGAACCCGAACGAGGCTACGCCGAAGGGCGGAGTCTCTTTCGGGGAGGTAGACTGGCCCTGAACCCGTTTATACGGGTTCAATGGACATATTTTTGGCCGAGCCCACGGGCTCGGAATGCCCTCGGAATGCCCACGTTAAAAAGACTTTGTCCCACATGACACCCTCGTAGGGGATGACTGAATATCGTCAGTGACAGCACCACAGAGAAATTGCCAACTTACTCCAGGTCGTTCGAAACCAGACCTTGCCGCGCAAAAGCACATCAACGCTGACTCACTCACAATTCACCTCAACCAACTCTGTGGACATTATTTCTCAGATATTGCTTATCTAAAGTGAATTACATTCACTATCTATTAAGTAAACATTTATGTGCGAACGACCTTAAAAATATTACAGTGAAAGGTAAATTACTTCTTAAGAACTTTCTGTTTAAAAATATATATTTATATTAATATTAACAACTTTAATATCAACATTAACGAACGCTTACAAGAAAGACATTCTGAAACCTAAAACATCACACACATTTGCCAACATTAACATATACCAAATATTCTGCTTGTATATCATTTTGAATTGTATATAAATGTTTTATCAGTTTCTAATATAATATGTCTTATCTTACTTATTATAAAACGCAGATTGTGTGTGTGTGTGTGTCTGTACGTTTATATATTGGATGGGATTTCCTACATTTTTCAACCGATTTCAACAAAACTTCACAGGATTACGTAAAATTACCTTGCGGTGGTTCTGAAAGCGCCAAAAATTTGAAAAGCACAATTGTTTTTGCACGAAATTAATTTGAAAACACGATTAAGAGGCATTAATGCAAGGGGGACAACTCATATTGAGTTATACTTATTATAAAACCCAGGTTGTGTTTGTGTGTGTGTGTTGGTTTATATATGGGATCGGATTTCCTACATTTTTCAACCGATTTCAAGAAAACTTCACTTTTTTTTGGCAGGTAGTGTTTCTTATTGTCTTGCACACTTTTTTCTTTATTTTTACATTCAGAATACTTTAAAAATTCCATTTACAAGACAATTATTTATAATAAAATTCTATTCAATCGGTAGACTCATAATGATTGAAAACAATGTTTTTGTTTGAGTTTGGGTTTTACCAATTCGTAAAAAAATAAACAAAGAAAAACAAAACAAAAAAAAACTAATTAGGACATGCGTGTCCGTCAACCTTAAACAATAATCTTTGTCAATTTTATTTATCAGTCTTTATGATGGTCGATACTTGATCTATCTCTTACTGTTACATCCCCGGGCAACGCTGGGCCCTACTGCTAGTTCTTAATATGAACTCTGGTACAAATATTACAAGTTAAAGGGACACAACTCTGTCCTATCCTTTTGTGCATATTGTACGTCAACCTAAATAAATTTATTGTTACGTTATCAAACAATTCAGTTGAATTTTGTATTTTATTTTGATGTTAGTGGAAATAGTGAATTGACACGCAACCTATTCCCAACAAATATTACCACATGATTAACCCATCCACTACAAACAGTAAATTCTTTAATGTAAATTTTTCTCTTGCAGTTAATTTCCAGAATCTGCAATAACAGATTTTTAACAATCAACCTTTCGAATTATTAGAATTCATTAACAAAATTTAATCTTTCACCAAACTTGAGTTCAACATAAATTAAACTAAGAAGTGTTCACCTAAAAAGGTCCTCTATATTTTTGTAAAATATTTTCATTACAAAAATATATTGAAAATTATTTGTTATTCAAATATTTGTCTTTTGTCTTTTAAAACAAATGTTTCTTGTTTTCTCTTGTTGTTTTTGTATCTTGTTTAAAATATTCGTAGAGTAAAAAAAAATGTATGGGTTGATTTCGGCCGTCAATACCATTAAATAAATGGTAACCAGCAAATTTTCCACTATACTTTTCCATGCAGTACTTATTCATATTTAAAACCAGACCTCTCTGCTTAGAAATTTGGCATAAGACAATCTTATCCATTATTTGGCCCCTGTAGCGGACGAGGTCTAAAAATATTAATTGCCAGGAGAGAAAGGTGAATCTGGGACAGAATCTCAGCAGACAAAATTCTCACCCTTCTTTTTTTATCCCAAAAGTGGACAAAATCCCAGTCTTGCAGGATAAATAAATAAAAATATAAATATATAGAATTCGAATAACGCGTTATCCCATCTACAACATTCTACGCGCACGCGAGTTTCCTCGCTTCTTTCCACACTCGCGTGTGCGCGCGAGAGTTTCACACCCCTTCCTGCCTCTTTCAGTCAGACACAGTAGTAAACTGGTTTTTGTTGTTAACTTCAAGCTACCTGCTATTCCTTCTTATGCAAATTAGATTTTTGAAATCTTCCCGCGAAATTTCTGTGACGTCACGGACAAACTGTTGATTCAAAAAGTCAGTCGTGATCCAAACTCGGACCTAAGCAGAGACTCATTTATCCATGTCGATATTTAAGGTTGAGAGACGAGGGATATCTTACGATGCAAACACCAATAATTAATTCTTCGTCCCTTTTGGCTCGTCGCACAAATCCTTCTTCGAGGCGATGCAAACACCAATAATTAATTCTTCGTCATTTTTGGTTCGGCGCACAAATCCTTCTTCGAGGCGATGCAAACACCAATAATTAATTCTTCGTCCTTTTTGGCTCGGCGCACAAATCCTTCTTCGAGGCGATGCAAACACCAATAATTAATTCTTCGCCCTTCTGGACTCGCCATAATTAACTTCTCATAGACGATGCGACCGACCTCAACTAGCTCTTCGTCCTTTTGGCTAGACGTCCACAGCATTCCGTTAAAATTCTCAACAGTTAATTCAAGACCTGACCGAACTCTGAGTCCCTACTTTGAACCTGAACACAAAAAAAAAAAAACACAAAAAATCACATACACTCTCAATTCATTGGACTCTAATCTGCTTTGAACCCGTACCTAAAAAAATATACATAACATTTCACTCACACTAACAAAAACTTGCAGTGAGTATTTTTCTTTGTATGTATAATATTCTGGTAGATTGACTTTTCTGGAACCTTCTTCTTCAAGAACTTCTCCCGCCTTAGCCATCTTGTTTTCTATTTTTGGCGCGGGACATTTTCATTGATCTCTACCACGAGATAAGTTACTTGTTTTCTTTCATTTAATAAAAAAACTACTCTTGTTTGAATCCAGTCTTTTTCTGTCATTCTGTGCCGGCTATCTTAATATATTTAATTTATGCACGTGTGGACTAACCACATTCCTTCGTTGTTCATTCACGCATTTTTATTTTTTTTTACTTTGCTTGTGGACTCGGTAGTTTAGTGTGGTGTCTGGCACAAGGCCACTTCGTAATAAACCAGCACTGCACCCTACCGGGCCTGCAACAGAATTCTACGCCATTTCAATAGTTCAAAAGAACTTGTGCAAATCTGTGCAAAAAGCAGATCACAGAGCTTCTTCAGCTTCAGACATATTTCCAGAAAAACTCAACTTCTGATTGGTCAATAACCACACAAGTGGCCGTTACAATCCACACACGTACAAATCTTTTCCCAGCGCGTGACCAAGTCAAAAACTCCCGCTTCATTTCCAGGAGCCTACCACGTGATTACGTTGATTATAAATACCAGACACAAGTTAGTTCTTTCTCTTTGATTTCTCTCGCTACAAAAATGTAGTTGTGAAAATGAGATCCCGTCTCGCCCCCTTGCTGGCGGACGCTATGAAAACACACACACACACACATATAACTCTTCTAAACTTCATGATAAACTAACATATGAAATGACGCCAAAATGAAATTAACACTGGCATCTCATTTGAACAGATATGCAGGGTGCGATGGATAAATTGTCGCCTAACTGACGCCAAAACGAAATTGACACTGGCATCTCTTATTCAGATATGCAGGGTGCGATGGGTAAATTGTCGTCTAAATGACGCCAAAACTGAAAATGACACTGACCTCGTTTTGACAGATATGCAGGGTGCGATGGGTAAATTGACGTCTAAATGATGCCAAAATGAAATTAACACTGGCATCTGATTTTAACAGAGATACAGGGTGCGATGGATAAATTGTCGTTTAAATGAAATTAACACTGGCATCTCAACATATAAAGGTTGCGATGGATAAATTGTCGTCTAAACGACGCCAAAATGAAAATAATATTGACCTTGTTTTGACAGATATACAGGATGCGATGGGTAAATTATCGTCTAAATTACGCCAAAATGAAATTAACAC
Organism: Acanthosepion pharaonis; assembly: GCA_903632075.3. Lineage (NCBI taxonomy): Eukaryota > Metazoa > Mollusca > Cephalopoda > Sepiida > Sepiidae > Acanthosepion > Acanthosepion pharaonis. The sequence goes on from CAHIKZ030002903.1 coordinate 54,890, forward strand.
TGGCATCACATTTTAACAGATATACGGGATGCGATAGATAAATTGTCGTCTAAATGACGCCAAAATGAAAATAATACTGACTTCGTTTTGACAGATATACAGCATGCAAATGGTAAATTGTCGTCTAAATGACGCCAAAATGAACACTGGGATCTCATTTTAACATATACAGGATGCGATGGGTAAATTGTCGTCTAAATGACGCCAAAACGAAAAATAACACTGGCATTTCATTTTAAGATATGCAGGGTGCGGTGGATAAATTGTCGTCTAAATGGCGCCAAAATGAAAATAACACTGACGTCTTATTTTGACAGATATACAGGGTGCGATGGATAAATAGTCGTCTAAATGAGGCGAAAATGAAAATAAAACTGACATCTCACTTTAGCAGATATATCTGAAATACTAAAGAGTAAATTTATTCAATAAAAATGTAGCCATTGGCTTCAACCATGGCCTCTAGACAACTTCGGAATCTCCTGCAACTCTTCTGGACTGTCTTCTTGTTTAAGTTGGTGAATGCTTCCACAGTTCTTGCCTTCAGTTCATCTTTGGTGTTATATGGAATTTTATTGGTCTCTTGCTCAACTGCACCCCACACATAATAATCAAGGGGGGGTTGCAGTTTGGGGAGTTAGGCAGCCAGATGTGATGGATTATGTGGTTGTAGAAAATGTCTGAGAGCCATGACTGTGCTCTCCTGCTTGTGTGGCATGGTGCAGAGTCCTGTTGCCAGACATAGGGTCTTCCAGCAGCCACCCTCTTGACCCAGGGCAGCACTATCTCCTCAAGATATTTGATGTAGGCCTCTGCGTTGAGTGTGGTCCTCACCAACAAATTCAGAAGTCCTTTTCTTATCAGAATGATCAGAGTGAGTTTTCCAGATGATGTACCTTTGTAATCACCATTTCATCCAACTCTTTCCGAATTCTATGCACTATCCTTGACACCCCAATACTCTGAAATGTTTGTATTGGAGCTTCTGACGTGAATGCCAAGCAGTACAGCATGTTATTTCCAAATTTCTAACAGTGTAACTTGTGTCATGGTGTTCTTTTGTTCACAGATAGAGCCCAACTGACCCTTTTATAATGTGCAATTGACAAAATCCAAAACAATGCACATGTGTGAAATTAAAAATATGAAATGGTGACAATTTACCAATCGCACCCTCTAAATTCATACTTTAAACATTAACCTTCTACTGACATTTTTCTTACAACATCACCGTAAAATTACTATTAAGCATTAGTTTATTCCTGCTTTCACTTTCCATAGGCCTCCAGTAAATCACACTTATTATAAAACCCAGGTTTGTGTGTGTGTGTGTGTGTGTGTGTGTGTGTGTGTGTGTGTGTGTGTACGTTTATATATTGGATCGGATTTCCTACATTTTTCAACCGATTTCAACAAAACCCTCACAGGACTAAGTAAAATTACCTTGCGGTGGTTCTGACAGCGCCAAAAATTGGAAAAACACAATTGTTTTTGCACGAAATTAATTTGAAAACACGATTAAGAGGCAGCATGAGAATAAAAGGGGGACAACTCATATCGAGTTATACTTATTATAAAACCCAGGTTGTTTGTGTGTGTGTGTGTGTTGGTTTATATATGGGATCTGATTTCATACATTTTTCAACTGATTTCAACAAAACTTCACTTTTTTTTGGCAGGTAGTGTTTCTTATTGTCTTGCACACTTTTTTCTTTATTTTAACATTCAGAATGCTTTAAAAATTCCATTTACAAGACAATAGTTTCTAATAAAATTCTATTCAATCGATAGACTCATAACGATTGAAAACAATGTTTTTGTTTGAGTTTGGGTTTGACCAATTCGTTAAAAAAAAAAAAAAAAAAAAAAACTAATTAAGACATGCGTGTCCGTCAACCTTAAACGATAATCTTTGTCAATTTTATTTTTCAGTCTTTATGATGGCCGATACTTGATCTATCTCTTACTGTTACATCCCCGGGCAACGCCGGGCTCTACTGCTATTACTAAATATATGTGAAAATCCTTGCCGACATTATTGTTAGAGTTTTCTCCCTTGTTTCTTAATTAAGTATGTGGTTCTATTGAAAATAACTGTATAGTAACTTCTTTTTTTTTTTTTTACTAATGTTTAGCCAATATAAGGCCCAAGATCCACTCAAAGTAGAAGGTTATTGTGTGTAATTGTATTAGCATAAAAAAGGGTAAGCGTTAAGAGTATAGAGCCAGAAAGCCATTCCTAAGAAGGAAATGAGGGATGGACCTCTACTCCTGTTGAAATGACCGAGGAGGAGTGTGAACCGGATGATAGGCAAACCTATCTATTCTTATTGGGGGAGTATAAAAAAAAATGAAATAAATATTTAGTGAATAAAATTTCAGAGTTCCAGCACGGACTTTGTTGAATTAAAAAGAGAATTTGAGTTTTAATTTGACAAAAAAAGGCATCATAAAAAAAAAAAAAACGTCCAAAAACAAAAATTTATCATTTTTTTGTTTTTTTATTGTTAAGAGGAAAGGTTAAATAATTTTTTAGGTAAAAATTTTATTTTTTTAATCTTTACAATCTGGGCAATTTTGGTTAAAAAATCATTTTTTTTTTATCAACATTGGACCATAAATTTGTACAGGAAATATGAGTGCCTTTTTTTGGTGAAAAACAGTGACTTCAAAATTCTTGCAAAAATCCAATAACTGTCAGATTTTAATGAACATTTTTGGATTTATTCAGATATGGATGAAATTATTTTTTAAACATTCTTTTTTAGAAAATCTTTATATAAATATTTTTTTTTTTAACATCTGTTAAAATTTAATGTTTTACGAAATTTCAAGAACTTGTTTTAATGTATCACTTAATGTTTTGTTTCTTATAACGACATGTCCTCAAAGGATTCAAATCAATTTTTGTTTTATCAAACATGACCCTCAATGGAAGAAAATCTGCCCTGAATGTATTTAAAATTTCATTTTTCAGCACCCCTCTCCTTCATGCGCATATGTAATCACATAAACATTTAGTCCAATGATGTTGTAGAATCTCCCACAACACAACCAGCCTTACCTCTTTGTAGGAAATACACTCTTCCTATCTGGTAAGTGAAATTCTACCTTCAGACAATATAAGAAGTATTCATTGGTCAATCACCTCCAATCTGGCTTGCTGATTGGTCAGTTCCAACCAATCAAACCGCCTGCACGCGACCAAGCTGTTTTCCCGCTCTTATGCTGGGAGCCACTCAGTGATTATATAAACAGAAAACGTGTGAACCTTCCGAGGAGCAGTAATTACCAAGAATGTCTTCTGAGGCAACGAATATGGCCGCTGAACTGCGTGTAGAGGAAAATCGAAACGCGGCCAGGCGACATATAGCGTGCGTCACATTACCGGATAAGCGGACCGTGACTACAAACGCGGGCATATGTGAGGTCTTTCGAGTTTACTTTCAGGAGCTTTTTCACCAGGGAGCCCGGTCTGAGCTCTGCTCAGTTCGACGCCCTATTTAGCTGACTTTCCTGCCTCTCGGCAGCTGAAGTGGCTAGGTGCGAGGGTCCCATAACAGAGTCGGAAATCTGGGAAGCGCTGAAGCAGGTTGGCCTGGATAAGTCTCCGGGATTAGATGGTCTTCCCTACGAAGTTTACTTGAGGTTGTCGCACGTTTTTGTTCCTTTGCTGGAACTGATGTACAACCACTGGATGAGGCAGGGGTCTTTACCTCAACGCTTCACCAGGGGTGTCATCAAGTTGCTGCGTAAGGACAAGGACGGTGGGGATGGGTTGGGGAACTTTCGCCCTTTAACGATGTTAAACACTGACTTAAAGATTTTGGCGAAGATCTTAGCCAACCGTTTGCAGCTTGTCCTGTCTAGTCTGATTGGCCCTGAACAGACTTGTGCTGTGAAGGGCAGGACTATTCAGGATAACCTTCATATGGTACGCTTGATCTTAGAACAAGTCGACAGTGAAGCCGCGCTGATCAATTTAGATCAGTCCAAGGCCTTCGATAGGGTTGACCATCGATTTCTGGAGGCTGTCCTTTCGGCGGCCGGTTTCGGAGCCGACTTTCGCTCCTGGATCCGACTCTGTATGCGACCCCGGTGCGCTGGTGGAAGTGAATGGGGTAAGATCGAAGCCTTTCGTATTGTCTCGCTCCATTCGTCAAGGTTGTCCGCTATCGCCTCTGCTTTACGTTCTTGCGTTGGAGCATTTCCTTCGCAAGTTAAAGGCGAATCCGGCCCTACGCGGTATTTCGCTGCCTGGTGCTTCCACCTCGGCCAGGTATTCTGCCTATGCTGACGACGTTTCGGTTCTTGTGTCGAGCAGAGCCGAGATTAACGAAGTCAGTAAGCAGATCAGTGGGTATGAGATGGTGACAGGGGCCAAGATCAACCGCGATAAGTCTGTGGGCTTGCGGTTGGGTGCGTGGAAGGGAGTTTCTCTTCCCGGACCTTTCCTCTGGACGGATGGGCCGATCAAGATACTCGGCGTCTGGTTCGGTCCTGATCTCCAGTTGGAAATGAATTGGTCGGAGGTACAAAGGCGGGCCGAGGCCGCGGCTAGTCTGTGGTCTCGGAGGGGACTTTCCCTGAAGGGAAGGGCGGAAGTTTGTGGTTCACACATCTATCCGATCCTCCTCTACCGTCTTTCTGTGCTTCCACTCCCGTATGCCCGACTAATGTCATTAGTCAAGGCCTTGTTCTCTTTCTTGTGGAGAGGCAAGGCCCATATGGCATCTCGCGAGATCTGTTGCCTTCATCCCTCTGAGGGCGGTCTGGGTATGCCTAGCATTGAGATTCGTCAATATATGCTACGCATTACCTTTCTAGACCGAATGTGTCGCGGTTTGGATGAGGTGGGCACCTTTTGGAAAGAAGATGTCCGAAAACATTTCCCATCCCTGAGAAGTGTGCACTCGTGCGAGGAGGAGGCCGGTCGTACTCCTCGTGGCGAGTGCTCCTTCTACCGTGAATGTCGTCGTGCTTTGAAGCTCCTCTTGCGGACGTCGGATGGCCTCTCTGACGCCCAAGCGTTGTCTCGTAAGGCATTATATCAAGTGTTAGTTAGGGGGTCCGTTCAAGATGGTCTGATCGACGAGATCGGTCTTACGAAGCAGGAGGCTCGCTCGATATGGCCTTGGGCGCCTGGTCTGAAATGTCTCAATAACGATGAGGCATCACTCACCTGGCTGATGATTCGTGGAAGCCAGTTCTGTTTGTAGCAATGTGGTATCGCAATTGACGAAGGCTGAACACTATGTGTTCTGTTGCTTACTAGGGGTTATGCGAGTTGTGATTTGGACGACGCGACAGAAGGATTCTATGAAGGCGAGAAGTTCACCTCTTCCCAACTGATCTTGTACTTTAAGCATCTGCTTAAAGTCAAGATTAGGACGAAAAGGCGGCGGCTCCCTTCATCAGAATTCGGCAAAAGGTGGGTGAATCTTGCGCGAATGTGTAGAATGAAAGGGGCTGACCTAGAGTGGCATTTGGATGTCGGTTAGGTACAGAATTTTGTCCTAACAGGGTTGAACGTAGGCAACCCACCCAGATATTAGGCTAGACTAGGTTTTCGTTTTTGAAATTTTAGTTTTTCTTTTTTTTTCCCGGTTAACTTAGCTAGGGTATGTATGCTCATTGGTCCCTTTTATTTCTGTCCCTTTTTTTTTACTTTTGTTTAATTCCCCATCCCCTCCCTCGTTAGGTGGTCAGTGATGTCAGTTTTCTGGTGGATGTGGGGCGCCTTTCGTTTTCGTGTGTGTGTTTTCGTATTTGTTGTTGTGTATGAATGAGTGAGTGTTCGTGTGAACGCTTGTTGGTTTGAATGTGTCTTTTATTTTCTTAGTCCCGCATCGATTTCGTCCGGTTAACTGATATTTCTGCCACATTCATAGTTTTTGGGGGTTTTTTATTACTAACTCAATTTTGTTCAGTTTATTGTAAATATTTAATTCATTTTGTAAATATTCATTTGGGGATTTTTAAAAGTTGTTATTTTATGACCCTCCCCCATGAACAATATCTGTAAATAAGGGGACTAGTTAGGACTTCATAGAGAAACTGAGGTATTATGGTGGACGTAGTAAGAAAGGTAGGAGTGAATGTGTTGTTTTGGTGATTGGATTATTGTTGGTATGTTTGGGTCAGTGTCTGCGACTAGCTAAGTTTAGATTTAAGACAGATGAAGACCGTCATTCCCCATCCCCCTTTTCGGCCTTGTGCCACATTTTGTATTTTTAATGCAAATAAATATTAGCAGTAATTACCAAATTTGTAACATTCTTGACTCCCGTCTTAGTCATTGCTGACCAGACGTTAAAGACAATTACCAACTTTATGCAGTCAGTAACACGCATTCACAGAGAACTTTCAAAATACTCCACGTCACTACGAATCACGATTTTTTCGCAAAAAGATACATCGCTGACTCATACTCGATCAAGATTCAATCAACTCTGTGTACATCATTTTCAACTTTGTCTTATCTAAAGTGAATCAAATCGGGTTTTACTTTTTTAAGTTAAACTCTACGAACGAACGACCTTAGAAAAATATTACAGTTAAAGGTAGATCACTCTTAAAAAACTCTTTCTATAAGATATTTAATCAATTGCAAATATCGACACAAATCAAAAATACTCCAAATGAACGAACAATAAAGAGACATTCTGAAATCTGAAGAAACCGCATAAAACTTTTTCTTGCCATTAACAAAAATACATCAATTATCCTGTCTGTATATTGTTTGATTTGTATATAAATGTTGTATTGATTTCTAATTGAATATGTCTCGTTTTTCAATTGCATTTTAAATTTCATTTATTTATTTGTTTGGGATGCAGAATGTCACTCAACAAATTCCTTCTGATTCTTTCTAACGTAAATACTAAATTCTGCACGTCCCCAACAATGTCCTCAAGGATGAAATGTATTCTTTCTTTCTACTTTGTCATAGTTTTTTCTCTCCCTAAAAGAGTTTGGTATAGAAAAATCATTTGAAATGCTAAATTTAACAATAAGTCGACTCTAGAAAAAGTACCCCAAATACAAAGTACCCTGAAAAATGAAAACAGTTTTGTTTTTCCTTTGGTCACTATTATTTTTCTATTTTACAGTTTCAGAGCGATCTCCAAAATTTTAATTGTCGCTACTTAAATTGACTGGTCCACTAATAAAAAAAAAAAATACGTAAAATTTATTTAAGTAATAACTTTTTGTGTTTTAGCATTCTTTAGAACTCTCTTAGGCTGCAACACTTTAACAGAATCGAAAGATATTGATTTATCATTAACTTAGAAGTGAGTGTCCACTTTATAATATCGTTACACTGTCAAATTGATCCCTGATTTTTACAGAGTTAGTGATTCTAGTTGTTTTGCATATGAAAACTGACATTTTTTTAGGTGAGGTTACAGAAAGATTTCTCTTAAATGACAAACAAATGGATATATAACAAAACTTTACATAAATTAATGAAATTATTCATTTATTCTTACATTAAGTTAGATATCAAGAAAGTGGAATTTTAATTTCTTGAAATTTTATAAAATTAAGTGACGGTTACAGATGCAAACAAAAAAAATTTATTACGACGAAAATTTTCTAAAAAAAAAAAAATTTCAAAAATAATTTATATTTATTTATGAATAAATTCCTGAAAATTTCATTAAAATCTGAAATTTATTTTTTGCAAAAATTTTCAAGACTAATCTTTGATGTGCTTTTTTTACGCAAGACTTTTTAAACAAAATTTAGAGAGAGTGATTAAAAAAATTCAATAAAATAATAAAAAAATACTTAATCCTCTTAATAATAATAAACATTTTGTTTTTATTAAGTTTGTGGCTCTTTTTCATTACTGTTGTGGTCCGGTTCCTTGTACCACGGTGATAGTCGAAGGTAGAACCAATAAAGAAGAACTCGAACACGTATATGGAATAACACAGATATATTACAACCAGGAATATATACAGAGAAGTAGAAAGTGTTAGTACGAACAATCAGGTTTAGTAGAGAGAACAATGTAGTGTCGACCAGTATCACTATTCCAATGTCTTTTAGTAATTGTCTGAACGCGAAGCTGTTTCGGACTGCCTCTGACTCGACTGACTGACTCGAGAAAATTGACAACAAACAGACTCTTGACGGAATCCTGACAAATGACAAAAGTATTTAGTCACCTGACGGACTTGACGGACCGGTTTAACGTGGGATCTCCGACTGAAAAACAAAAAATTTGCCCATTGAACTCCCCGGGAAAGGGTTGATCCCGAACAAATCCAAGGATATCATGTGGCAGAGAAGGCAACAAGTTCAGCCGATCATCCGGTCGCCCGACTTCGGTTGCCCTATGGAATAGTCCATTAAGTTATTATGGGCAAAGTCCCATAACAATTATAGTATGACATTTTTTCAGTGAATTAGTGGAGGTACTTAGATAAGTAGTTATGAAACTCAAATGTTTGTTGCGGATGTCATTTTGAAAAAATACCATACAGAAAAATATTTAAAAAAAAAAAAAGGTTAATTTTTTTTTTAAAAAGATGTAAAAATGCGGATAGCAATGATGTTAGTACATTTTAAAATTTAAAATTTAATAACAGCTAAGTGACTTCTTAGCCTAAAGCTAACTCTGGAAAAGTCAGGGATCAATTTGACACTGTATCGATATTATAAATAGAACCCCCCTTTTAAAACGGTAACGAATCAATAATTTTTTATTCTGACAAGTGTTGTGGCATAAGAAAATTCTAAATGCTAATCAAGAAAAATCATTTCCTTAAAAGAATTTCCCTTTTTTTTTTTAGTGGTCATTTTTATTTAAAATATTTATTTGGATGTGAATGCAAAGAACGCCAATTGAAATTCGAACTCGCGTCTCTGATTCCAGTCAGAATCACTTGCGTACATATACCCTTGGGGAAGGTACATCTTTTCTCCCCCTCAGATATGGGTTGAATGGCAAGGACAGGATTGGTCCTATAGCCTTGGTTGGCAACCAATCTACCGCGGAAAGAAATGGTGACCTACTGCAGAGAAAGATCTTATTCTTCTGCTAGTCAGTCATGAATTTAAAAGAGACATGATCACCCAAGAAGCGAGTAATCACGTGGGAACTTAATTGACTCAGTAGTAGCCTTTTTTTAAGTTTTAATTAATATTTTTAAATTTAATATCTGCATTCAAAAGTGGAATGGTATAGGTACGTCCATGAAATCGCTAAAAAATCAGCATACCATGATGAAAAAAGGCTCTGAATTTAATGAAAACAAAATTTTATTATCAAAATCTTTATTATTAAGAGTAAAGACCAAAGTATTTTTTGAATATTTATTTAAATTTTTTTACTTCTTTTTAGAACACTTAAACTTTTAATTAAATATCTTGTACTTGCGTACTAACTTTTAGAATAGCAAATCTTAGCCTCTTTTTTGTGATAACGGAAACATTAATTTGGAAATTCTTGCAAAAATCAAATAATTGTCAGATTTTAATGAAATTTTCAGGATTTGTTCACAAATGAATGGAATTATTTCTGAAACATTTTATTAGAAAATCTTGGTCAACATTTTTTTCAGTTGACTTAATTTTATCATTTTATAAGAATTTGATAAATTCAACATGATAATTTTTAGTGACTATATTTATTAGTTAAAAGCAGAAGTCTTTGGAGAATTTCAATCACTGATTTTTGTTTTGCAAAATCGGTTCTAGTCTTACCGAAAATCTGCTCTAAATCAAAATTAAACAATGCAATAAAACTAAGATATTTAATTAGAGAAAAATTTAATTGCTTTTATATTAAGGAAAATATATTTCTGCGATGAGGTATTGTAATTATCAATTATTTACACTTTACATTGCTCGAACTGTTGTCCTCATCTGTTGCCATGTTCATGACGTTTCGACTGTTGTACGCTCTGGCCTTCTTCAGATGATTGGAATTTTGAATCGAACCCTTTATTTCTTCCATCGGGGTAGATTGTTATAACTGATAACTGGGTAAATCCACTTTTTTGTTGGAAAACAGCATATAGTGTAATGAAAAAGGCCACAAACTTAATAAAAACAAAGTTTTATCGGCAAAATGTTTATGTTATTAAGAGGAAAAGTCCAAAGTATTTTTTGATTATTTTAAAAAAATTTTTTTAACTGATACCGAGATATCCGGAAGAGGCATGACACGTGGAATTAGAACAATCTACCCCCGTGGACGAAATAAAGGGTTCGGTTAGAAATTTCAATCACCTGAAGAAGGCCGGAGAGTACAACGGTCGAAAGGTCGGGATGGTAACTAAGATGAGGACAACAGTCTGAACAATGTAAAACTAAGACTGTTTTTACTACAAGAACATTTTTTTTTCGTTAAAAGTACGTTTTTGTTTACAAAATCCTAACATTTGCTATTTCAACCAAGTTTCAAGTTAATTTTAAAACTATTTTAAATTTTATGAAAATTACTAAAAATATGACATTTTACAACTAATTTTATGACTTAACAGAAATAAATGCAACAATATGAAAAAACGAAAGAGAGTGTCCAGTGTTTTTTTGATTTTGGGATCTTTTTTTTAAAATTTAAAAAAACAAATTTAATTACATTTAAAATTTAAATAAATGTAATTAAATTTGGTTCAAATGCCGTCAGGTATTTTTTTTTAGACAATAAGTTAAAAATAAATTATTATTTAATTTAATATCGACGTTTTCTTTGCTCACTAAAGAAAGAAAGCGAAATAATAAAAAAAAGAAAGGAAATTTATAAACTTTCAAAAAATTACGCACGAGAAACGATTCATCTGTTGTTGAAGCGAAACAGTAGAATGTGAGTAACCGGTGTCGAGTATCTAAGTGTTCCCTTCGCAAACTATTCCGGCTGATATCATTCATTTAGCTGTAGTTCGTGAACAGAAATTTTTTTTAGATTTGATCTCAGTGGTGATATTTATCTACAACATGGTTTACATGTTATTGTGGCACAAGGCCAAGAGGGGAGAAATTGGTCGGCACTGTCTATGCTACACGTAGATAATTCAACTCACGGCCCATTCACTTTAACAATTTCCTCAATCACCACATTCAATCCAACATCTTACATTATAAAACGCAGATTGTGTGTGTGTGTCTGTTCGTTTATATATTGGATCGGATTTCCTACATTTTTCAACCGATTTCAACAAAACACAGGACTACGTAAAATTACCTTGCGGTGGTTCTGACAGCGCCAAAAATTGGAAAAACACAATTGTTTTTGCACGAAATCAATTTGAAAACACGATTAAGAGGCATTAATGAAAGGGGGACAACTCATATCGAGTTATACTTATAAAACCCAGGTTGTTTGTGTGTGTGTGTGCGTGTGTGTTCGTTTATATATAGGATCAGATTTCCTACATTTTTCAACTGATTTCAACAAAACTTCACTTTTTTTTGGCAGGTAGTGTTTCTTATTGTCTTGCACACTTTTTTTCTTTATTTTTACATTCAGAATGCTTTAAAAATTCCATTTACAAGACAATTGTTTATAATAAAATTCTATTCAATCGGTAGACTCATAACAATTGAAAACAATGTTTTTGTTCGAGTTTGGGTTTGACCAAAAAAAAAAAAAAAAAAAAAAAAACTAATTTTTAAGAGAATGCGTGTCCGTCAACCTTAAACGATAATCTTTGTCAATTTTATTTTTCAGTCTTTATGATGGTCGATACTTGATCTATCTCTTACTGTTACATCCCCGGGCAACGCCGGGCTCTACTGCTAGTATATCATAAGACCACATACTTGCAGAGGTTGGGGGGGGGGCATAATAAAACACCCATGATGTTAAAAAAATTCTTAATATGTACAAATATATATATTTTTTCCTTTCTAAAAACATCTTTCCTCAATCACTAGAAGAAATCATCCTTCTCCCTTCAATCCAATATATACCACCATACAACAAATTAGCAGGACAGGTGGCCTTGATAAAACGCATATGATCTTAACAATTTCTTAATATACACAATTTTTTCCCTGCTTTTTGTAAGACAAGAGAAAATGACTCACTTTTGTAGAGGACCGTGTGTGTTTACGCGTTGTTGTATTAGAAACACGTGTGTAACTCCTGGTAGTGTAGCGCACATCACCACAATTCTTTATCTTTGACTGGGAATGACGTGGAAAAGGACAAGCAAAGACGCTGGAGGTTACCAAACATGTAGCGGTCACAATGCAATTTATATTTGACGTAAAACAGCACATAGTATAAAATACAAGACAGAACGTAATGATTCAAAACATAACAATTGAATTTATTAGTGTTTTGGTGTACGTGCATATAAGCTGAAGGTTTGAATGAGTTCGTAGACTCGTCCATTTACCTTATCACCCCTAGCAACAAGAACATTCTATTCTATACGCCTACGTAAATAAACCTTAACCAATAAAAACATTACTATGCGAATCAGCGATTCCCATTGGCTCACAACACAAAATTCGAAAGCTTCACGTGCGGAAATAAAATTGCGCCAAAACTTATCTGAGCCAACTTGGACATCGAAAAACCTATAAAAGGAAGAATATCAACTGACCAAGTCAGTCACTCGCTCACTTTCTGCGCGACTGTTCGGTTCACCTCTCTGTCTCCGGACGGAGAGGAACCCGAAGGAGGCTACGCCGAAGGGCGGAGTCTCCTTTAATTTTAAAAACTCGGCCCTGAACCCGTTTATACGGGTTCAAACAAACATATTTTGGGGCCAAGCCCACGGGGCCTGGGAAACCCAAAATAAATAACCGACCTTGTGTCACATGTTGCCCCAGTGGGGGGGGGGGAAGACTGAATACTGTCAGTCGCTCACTTCTGAATCGGCTGTTCGGTTGAACTCTCTGCCTTCGGGCGGAGAGGAACCCGAACGAGTTTATGCAGGTTCAATGGGCATATTTTTGGGCCGAGTCCACGGGCTTGGAGAACCCACAATAAATAACCAACCTTGTGTCACATGCTGCCCCGGTGGGGTGGGGGGAGTTGACTGAATATCGTCAGTCGAACGAGCACAGAGATATGCTAATATAATCCACGTCGCTTGCAACTGCAATCTTGCCGCGCAAACTAACGCGCAAACTAAATCATTACTGACTCACTCGCAAGCTCAAATCGAAGAAAACTCTGTGAACACCGAAACTTCTATCCAAACAACTTTACTTATCTAAAGTGAATTAACACTCACTACTATTCTAAGTAAATAACATCATAGAACAAACTCAACATTTGCAGTCAAAGGTAGACTACTTCGTAATGACTCATTTCTAAAAAACATAATACCGACATTCTAAATACTAATTACAATTTCCTAAAAAGACTGTAACACAGATACACAAGGCATTAAAAAGGACATACTAAAACTACAAATATCACGAGCACACCAGCACAATAACATCTTCAAAATATTCTGTACATATTATCTTATTTGTATATAAATGCATTTATAGATTTTGAATTGCATGTATGTTTTGTCTTGTTTACATTGAAATTGTTTATTTGTTTGTGGATGCAGAAAAGTTCACGCAACCTAACATAAAAATTCCTTCTGATTTAACTCAATGCTACAGCCAATTCCTTTAGTTTATTCTGCACATCCCCAACAAGTTATGTCTCTTAGATTTGGGAAATATTTATACCGGAGCTCATAAAGATGAAGTAATTATTAAACTGAAGTTTTAGAAGAATAAAGTTCCTGTTGCATGTTAGGAAAAGTGAATTGGTAAAGTTGGTAAGATTTAGGAAGACTTAAGGTTCGTACTTGCGTGAAATGGTAATGTTCTTTAACGTCTGACCGCATGGTCAAGACGGGAGCTCTTGATGATTACATCTTGGCAGCAAGGAATAAGACGCGAGAGAAAACGGAGAGAGAAGGCTTACTCGTGTTTTGTTTATATAAGATGGTGTATCACGTGACTGGCTCAAACCTTAGTGAGCGGGAAATTTCATTCTTCGCATGCACGATATCTGATTGGTCGGAATTGACCAAGCAGCGAGCTAGTTTTGAGGAGATTAACCAATGAACGCAATGTCGCATGTATGATGGTGATGATAATTACCACAGTAGAATATTAAAAGGTCCAACTACAAGAAAATGGCGGACTTAAATTAAGTCCAACTGAAGATAAAGAAGACAAACAAGACCTATATATATATATATATATATATATATATATATATATATATATATGGTATTTACATTAGTCGGACTATTGTCGCCATATTTGTCACAACGTTTCAGCCGTTGTACGCTGCGGCCTTCTTCAGGTGGTTGGAATTTCGAACTGAACCCTTTATTTCGCTCACTGGGATAGACTGTTCTAGTTCCACATGCCATGTTCGATGGATGTCAGTTATCTAACATTTAACTGCTAATTTTCCCTCTGAAAGTTCTCCACTGCCTTAACCGGGTATTGAACTCACTGTCTAACCAACGCCTTTATCCACTGTGCCATGTGTCCTTGAGGACATCTGCGTATGAACTTCTGAGTATTATAAACCTAATGTTTTCAACCAGTGCTCATATTGCAATTTTGTTGTTATCATTTTATGTTTTTACCAGAGCTCATATTGCAACTTTGTTGTTATCATTGCTTTTCTCTGGCACTCCTTATTACTGGTTCCCATATTATATTTATTTCTATGCTTGGTCGGCTCAGGAGATTTTTGTGGCCTAGCATATGTGGTGATTCCTTAAGTTTACGAATTTTCCAATGGTGTTCCCTGTCTATGAACACATATGGAGAGAGAAGGAGATCACCGCCCCTGTGGGATCATGTTGAGATCATAGACAGGGAACACCATTGGAAAATTCGTAAACTTAAGGAATCAGCACATATGCTATATATATATATATATATATATATATATATATATATATATATATATATATATTAAACAAAACAATTTTAAAATGGACATAGACAATAATATTTATGTGTGTGTGAACATTTGTGTCTGTTCTTTGGTGAATGTTTGTACGTACGTGTATGTGTGTATAATGTTCATGGCGTCTCCCACAAATGGGAAGACGCGGATCTCCTAAGAGAGCTTACATTGTAGTCGCTGAAATGAGGAAATGAAAAAGTTTATTTAATTCTGTGTTAACAGCATATGTGGCACAAGGCCGAAAAGGGGAGGGGGGAAAGGGTCGGTCTTCTGTCTTAACTTTAAACTTAGCTAGCCACAAAAGCTGACCCATCATACTAACAATATTCCTTGCACCAAAACAACATATTCTTACGTACCTTTCTCACCACATCCACCATAATACCTCAATGTCTCCATGAAAATACTAACTAGTCCCTATATGTAAAATTTATCGTTTGTGGGGGGAGGGGAATAAAACAACAATTTAAAAATTTTAAAAACTAGCCTCAATGAGTATTTACAATATGAGATAATAACTATTTACAAGAAACTAAACAAAATCATGTTAGTAATAAAAAACTAAAACAAAAACACAATCACTAAATGTAGCAGAAACATCAGTTAACCGGACGAAATTAATGCGGGACTAAGATAATATAAAACATTCATTCATCCCAAGCACTCACACAGACACGCACTCATTCAGACAAAAACAAATACGAAAAATCACTCACGAAAAGAAAGTCGCCCCGCATCCACCAGAGAACTGACATCACTGACCACCTAACAAGGGAGGGAATGGGGAATTAAACTTAAAGAAAAATGGGGACAGAAATAAAAGGGGCCAATGAGCATATATACCCTAGCTAAGTTTATTGAAAAAGGACACTAAAAATCAAAAAACCAAACCTAAGCAAACCTAATTTCGGGATGGGTTGCCCGTGTTCAACCCAGGCAAGCAATATCCTGATGCCTAACCGACATCAAAGTGCCACTCCAGATCATCCCCTTTCATACGACACAGACGCGCAAGAATTACCCACCTTTTGCTGAATTCTGATGAAGTGAGTCGCCGCCTTTCCGTCCTAATCTTAACCTTAAGCTGATGGTTAAAGTATAAGATCAGTTGGGAAGAAGCGAAATTCTCGCCTTCATAGAATTCCTTCTGACGTGTCGTCCAAATCACGACTCTCATAACCCCTAGCAAGCAAAAGAACACATATTGTTCAGCCTTCGTCATCTGCGGCACCACATTGCTACAAACAGAACTGGCTTCAAGGACAAAGAACTTTCCTTGCAGCATGCGAACCATGAGACCTTCAACAAATCTGCACAACAGCGCTACCACCCTGCAATGAAAGAAGGCGTGACCAATGGTCTCGACTTCCCCACTACAGCGACGGCAGTTTGGAGATTTCTCCAAGCCCGCTGTGCAAAATCTTTTTACGACCCAGAGGGCCTTACGAATTACCAGCCAGGTGAGTGATGCCTCATTGTTATTGAGGCATTTCAACCCGGGCGCCCAAGGCCATATCAAACGAGCCGCCTGCTTCGTAAGACCAAGATCTTCAATCAGTTCATCACGAACGCCCCCCCCCCTAACTAACACCTGATATAATGCCTTACAAGACAACGCCTGGACGTTGGAGAGGCCATTCGACGCCCATAAGAGGCACGACGGTTGAAGGAGCATTCGACTCTGGGTAATCGGTGTGCCTCCTCTTCGCACGAGTGCACACTTCTCAGGGAGGGGAAGTTCTTACGGGCGTCTTCCTTCTAGAAGGCGCCCACCTCATCCGATTCGTGACACATTCGATCCAGGAATCCGATGCGAAGCATATATTGACGAATCTCAATGCTTGGCATACCTAGACCGCCTTCAGATGGATGAAGGCAACAGATCTCCCGGGAGACTCTGGCGGCCTTGCCTCCCCACAAGAAGGAGAACAAGAGCCTCACTAACGCCAGTAAAGTGCCAGACGGAAGTGGAAGCACAGAGAGTCGGTAAAGGAGAATCGAGTAGATATATGAAACACATACTTCCGCCCTCCCCTTTAAGGAAAGATTCCTCCGAGACCACAAATTAATTGCGATCTCGGCCTTCCCTTGCACCTCCGACCAATTCATATCCAACTGGAGATCAGGACCGAACCAGACGCCGAGAATCTTGACCGGCCCACCTGTCCAGAGGAAAGGTCCGGGAAGAGAAACTCCCTTCCACGCACCCAACCGCAAGCCAACAGACTTATCGCGGTTGATCTTGGCCCCTGTCACCATCTCATACCCACTGATCTCTGCTGACTTCGTCAATCTCGGCTCTGCTCAATACAAGAACCGAAACGTCGTCAGTATAGGCGGAATACCTGACCGATGTGGTAGCATCGGGTTGGGAAATTTCGCGTAGGACCGGATTCGCCTTTAACTTGCGAAGGAAAGGTTCCAACGCAAGAACGTAAAGCAAAGGCGAAAGCGGACAACCTTGACGAATGGAACGAGACAATACGAAAGGCTCCGACCGTACCCCGTTCACTTCCACCAGCGCACCGGGAGTCGCATACAGAAGTCGGATCCAGGTGCGAAAGTACGGCCCGAAACCGGCCGCCGAAAGAATAGCCTCCAGAAACCGATGGTCAACCCTATCGAAAGCCTTGGACTGATCTAAATTGATCAGCGCGGCATCACTGTTGACTTGCTCGATAATCAAGCGTACCATATGAAGGTTGTCCTGAATAGTCCTGCCCTTCACAGCACAAGTCTGTTCGGAGCCAATGTTATGGGACCTACCTTTATGGACTAAATGGACTCGTCCTATTGCTATATTATGCCTCTCAAGAGAGCAGTCTACAGTTGACGAGTTGACTACAGTTGACTACGTGTACGACTTCTGTCGAACTCTCTGTCTTGAGCAGAGAGGAACCCGGACGAGGCTTTGCCGAAGGGCAAAGTTTCGTCCGGGGAAGTAGACAGGCCCTGAACCCGTCTAGGCGGGTTCAAAGGGTATATTTTTGGCCGAGCCTACAGGCTCGGAGAAACCCACATTAAACTCGGCCTTGTGCCACATTCAATCCTCGTGGGGGGATCGTTAAATATTGTTGACGAATTGACTACTGTAATTTGCCGTCAGTCGGACGTGCAACACTTTTGTATTCGTTCTTTTTGTTAATAATAATCTGTTTTCACTAAATTGCTGAGTTCGAGTTTTCTTTCGGACCTATTCTGGATCCACAACAGCCAATCAGACTAGAGTGGGCAACCTGCAAACGGTTCGCTAAGACCTTAGCCAAAATCTTTAACTCTGTGTTTATCATAGTTAAAGGGTGAACGTTATCTAACCCATCCCCACCGTTTTTGTCCTTACGTAACAACTTGATTACGCCTTTAGTGAAGCGTTGGGGTATAGACCCCTGCTTCATCCAGTTGCCGAAAATCAGTGCCAGCAAGGGAACAAAAACGGGCAACTGCCTCAAGTACACTTCGTACAGAAGAGCATCTAATCCCGGAGATTTGTCCAGGTCAATCTGTTTCAGCGCTTACCAGATTTCCGACTCTGTGATGGGATCCTCGCACCTAGCCGCTTCAGCGGCCTCAAGGCAGAGAAAGTCAGCTAAATAGGCGTCGAACTGAGCAGGGCTCAGACCGGGCTCCCTGGTGAAAAGATCCTGAAAGTACTCCCGAAAAGCCTCACATATGCCTGCGTTTGTAGTCACGGTCCGCTTATCCGGCGATGTGATGCACGCGATATGTCACTGAGGCGCGCTCCGATTCTCCTCTGCACGCAATTCAGCGGCCATATTCGTTGCCTCAGAGGACACAGAGCTTGATTCTTCTTGATAAGCAAGAAGGACAACTCTGCCTTAGCTAAGGCTATTTCCCCACTATCACGGGATTTAACTACCCGATCAACTTTTTGTTCTAAAGTCGTTTGCGATGCTCATCTATCTAGATTGAGTCGACGACTAAAATCAGCAGCAAACGTTCTAATTTTGGATTTTAAATTGTCCCACCAGGTGTTCCCTACAACCTCCCCCGTCAATTCCCTCTGTATCATTATTAGCAGCTGGTCCCGGAAATCCCGCTCACCAAATAATGAACAGTTTAATTTCCAGTAACCAGCCAACCTAACCTTAGGCTTATCTAAGTTTACACGGACCCGGACAAACCTATTGTCCGAATAAAATATATAATGGAAACTTGGACACCCTAAGAGCCCTACATCGACTCTCCTAACTAAGACTCGGTCGAGGTAGCTAGCAAACGTCCCAGGAGCCGAGTTGCCACTATTTGTCCAAGTCCATGCTACCTCCCGAGGGTGCTCATTCCGGTACTTATCGACAAGATCAAACCCGTCGATAAAGTCCCAAAATGGTTTCACGTCCGGGTTGTTAGTACCTTGTTTATGCCCTATACGATCTATATCGGGGTCAAGGACGGCATTCCAATCCCCCGCTAAAACTACCCGATGAGATGTCGTCAAGAACGGCTCGATCTGCCGAAACAAAGCAGGCCGCTCGGAATGGATATTGGGCGCATAAACCCCAAATGAGACGAAGAACCTTATCCTTTATGGTAACATCCAGCACGCAAAGTCTGCCCGCCGGATCTGCGAAGACAAGGGTACATGCAGCCTTCAAAACTTGCTCACCAACCAAGAGATACCTCTCGAACGACCATCAAAACATGCTGAATAAAGGGAGAACCCCCTAGACAGAATGTCCTCACGGTCACGAGAAGAAAACCGGGTCTCTTGCACGCAACAAACATTCACCCCGAGGCGCTGAAGGTCACGAGAGAGCCTCGCCCTGCGAGACTCCGACCTCAGGCCTCGGACATTTATACTAGCTAACCAGAGAGACATATTTTTAACCAATTAGGGTTGCTTTCCTGAATTGAACATGGATGGGGTAAGCATACCGACCGCCTCTCCCATCGACCCGTGGCCTATCTCAGTCTTGATGGACCTGTCTTGGGAGAGGCTGTCTATATCCCAAGGAAACGTCAATTTTAGTGCTCTATAGAAGGAGGCGTGAACAAAAACGAGGACCCTTCCAGTATAAAATTGCTTCATTTTTTAATAACTTTTCATTCTGGACAATTGTGAAGGGCGGGGGCATTTTGAAAGAGGCTATAGCTTCATCTAACCCTAGCCCAAGCCTGCTTCGCCCCCCGTCCCAGTTCTTATCGAGGTTAGAATCCTTTCAGTGAGAAAATGAATAAAAGAAACAAATAAAAAAGGGTAGAAGTGTTTAACGTCTGTTTCAGTGAAACAGGTAAAGTCATCAATTTCAATTCTATTCATTTGTACCCACTTCTTAAAATAATGACCAGCATTCATATTTTTTTTTTTTTTTTTTTTAAGCATTTTTTTGTTTTGAGCAAGGCGTGAAGCCACTAGGATGCAGGGGTTGCAGAAGATTTGGAGCAAGATCAGATAGGAGTGATAGAGGAAAGGATGAGGAGAGGGATAGTGGATAGATCAAGGCAACTGGAGGTGTCGATTGACATTACATTTGAATAGTTGGAGAATTATAGCTCTCAGGGAAACTGGAATAAGGAAGGGAGTTCCACAGGCGAGAGGTGCGAGACATGAAGCTATTGGAGTAGAAGAGACAGCTACATTTAGGAGTTTTGACAGTGAAAGGGTGAGAGCGGGATGCCAGCCTTGTAGGACGCTTGAATTCATGAAGTCTGGGAATCAGCGAATGCAACTCATCGAAGCAATTGCCATGAAAGTATTTGTAAAACAGACAGAGAGAGGCGATGGCGCGTCTGTGAGAGAGCGACTGTAGACAAGATGCCAGAACAGGGCCAATTATATTGCATATCCGCCTCTGGAGCCTATCAAGAACCCCGAGGCAAACAGAAGGGGCTCCAGACCATATATGGCAGCAATACTCCATGCAAGGGTGAATGGTTGATTTGTAGATCTAGAGGATCGATTCCGGGGAGAAAAATTTCCTGGCGCGGCCCAGGGAGCCAACTTTCCTTGCGGTGGACGAAGCAATTGACTCAATGTATTTGTTCCATCTGCAGAGAGGTGCTCTCAAGAAGTTGAGTGTCAGACATTCTAATGAAGAGCAGGGAAGGATCTCTGTGGTGAGTAATAGAGAGTAGTTTAGTTTTTTATACTTATTATTGCAATATTTGGTTATAGTTCTTAAGCCCAATAGATATTTTATTATCGTAGAACTCACCATGAGCTGATATGATCATTAACTGAAGAAGTACCATATAACAAGAGATAACATGCTTGTACCATAAGCCATTTCTCTGGGTATATCCCAACTGCTACCTTGTACCAATCTCAACTTCATAAATACCTGTCCTTTAACGGAAACATGAATGTTTAACATCATGATATATTGTGACACATCATCTCTACCTGTCTCAGATGCAATTATTATCATCTTGAGGTGTGCAAAAAGCCAATTACTTAGTCATCTGTAAGTTTTCAAATATTTTTATGCTTCATCTTGAAAGAAGACACACAGCTGAACATTTTTGTTGGGGCAACACTTCTTATAAAACTAAAACAATTAATTCAGATTTCTGTGCAGGTGAGGTTCATACAAAGGTGAGAGGTGTGTAACAAATCTAAAAATTGACAAAACAGAGACACAAGCAGTCATAAATTATCTACAAAAGAAAGGTACAACACCCAACGCTGCAATCGATTGAGACTAAGCTCTCAACTAACTCAATTTATCCACCTAATACTTAAAAAATAAAAAAAGCATTGAATTAAAAAGCCTATAACCTGATTTAAATATGCTAAAGTAATTTTTCATTTTTCATAACAAACTTTATGCTGTTTCCTTGCAATCAAAAATTCAAAGATGTTGAAAATATTGCAATATACAGAGTGGCCCCAAAATATTTGGCATCATTTCACAGACCAATAATTTTAGCAATTCTTGTTGAAATAACCTCATATTTTCACAGAATGTATAGAAACAGATCAAGATTTTATATTTAATATTTTAGTTTTGTTATCTCAATGAGAATCTGTCAGAGAGATGGATCGGGCGTTGTTAAGATGAAGACAGTTTTCTAATGAAATGACTGCTGCAGAGTCACCAGACTTGTCCCCACATGATTTCTTTTTATGGGGATATGTGAAGGGCCTGGTCTATGTTTCCCCCTCTTTTGTTAGCATTAATGAACACAAGCAGAGAATCGCTTCTGCACTGGATAATGTTACAGGAGACATGCTACAATGTGTTTGGCAAGAGCTTAAGTACCATCTTGACATGTGCCGTGATACAGGCGGTTCATATATTGAACACTTATGAAATCAGTCCCATAATAAAGTTATGATGTTCTACACCTAAACTGTTTAATTTCATTGAGCTAGACTTAGTAGTTTTTAAGATAATTGCTTTTAAAATGATGTCAAATATTTTGGAACCCCCTGTATTAAAAATTCGTGAGGATACCTGAACAAACATTATAAACTTTTAGCATGGATCTGTTTTTCTTTAAAGGTGGATAATTCTCAAAAAAAAATTACAAACTTACATAGGCAAATTTTTCTGAATATTTAAAAATATACAGCTGATTTTACACTATTTACATTGTTTGGACTGTTGTTCTCATCTTTGTTGTCATATTTACAATGTTTTGACTGTTGTATCATTTGGCCTTCTTCAGGTAATTAGAGTTTTGAACTGAACCCTTATTTTGTCCACTGGGGTAGAGATTGTTTTAGTTCCATGTGCCATGCCACTTCCAGATATCTCAGTTTTCAGTTATTTCCCTTTAGTAACTGTTGTAGAGTAGTTTTCACAGTGAAGGCTTGTATTTCGCTAAGTCGGTCCTAAAAGGGTCCGACGTACAAAACGTTAGGAACTTGAAATAATAGTTAATGACGCAGCAATCTAGTTGTGGTGGTTGATACTTTAATGTCCGACATCGACTGACTCACTCAACTCCACTGAGCCCAACTGGCGACTGCTACTACTACTACTTATTATCTGTGGGAGAGTCTATTACAATAGAATAGGTAATGTTCCCGTATAAAAGGAACTCAACCCTCCAGGTTTTCGTTCACTTCTGCTGTGGCCAGTTATCAAACTCACATTTCTTTGGGTCATGTCATTGGATCATTTCACTTTTATCCACTGGGTCATGTGTCTTTGGGGATAAAAGCATTGGTTGAAGTAATCCAGTGATTTGACTCAAAGAGTTGTGAGTTCAATACCTGGCCACAGCAGAGGTGAACAACAACTTAGAGGGTTGAGGTACTAAAGGATTATAACGGAAACTGAGACATCTGGAAGAGGTATTGTACTAAAACAATCTTCTCTGGCAGATGAAATAAAGGGTTTGTCTTGAAATTTCAATTACCTGACAAAGGCTGGAGCACCCAACAGCTGAAACATCAGGAATATGACAAAAAAGACAAACATGTAAATAGTGTAAACAGCGACAACACAACATCTCAGAAATATAGACAGATACAGTTGATTTTATATGAATATTTTATGTCTTGACTGATCAAAATTTCTGTAACAAGAATCTTAAAAAGGAAACGTTTCCATTTTATGTATTGTTCGCATGTGTTTTTTCAGATGAGAACCTTGTGAAAATCTAGTTTGACAAAATTCACACTGGAAAGGTTTCTCACCTGTGTGTGTTCGCATGTGTTTATATAAACTTGAACTATGGGAGAATCTTTTATCACAAATTTCACATTGGAAGGGTTTTTCTCCTGTATGTGTTCGTAAATGTCGTTTGAGAGAAGACCTATCAGAGAATTTTCTTTCACAAACCTCACATTGAAAAGGTTTCTCTCCTGTATGTGTTCGTATATGCTGTTCAAGATGTGAATATTGGGAAAATCTAGCTTCACAAATCTGACAATGAAATGGTTTTTCTCCTGTGTGTGTTTGTATGTGCTGTTTGAGGGCTGATGTGAGTGAAAACTTTTTGTTGCACACTTCACATTTAAAAGGTTTCTCTCCAGTATGTGTTCGCATGTGTGCACTTATGTTTGAACTGTCATAAAACCTTTTGCCACAAACCTCACAGAAAACAGTTTTTTCTTCAGTGTGTGACTGCATGTGTCTTTTTAAATTTGGAGCCCGTGTAAATGACGCTCCACAAACTCCACAGTGAAAAAATTTTCCTCCATTATTTCTATTTGAATATTTTGCTTGAGCGAAAACTGCCAGCTCATCAGTGTCACCGCAGGAGGATACTTTCATTTTTGGAGAATTCATTTTGCTTGTCCAATAAAAATAAGCTGAAAAAAAAAAAGAAATATACATTTTATTAGGTACCTCAAAAGAAACGCGATACTAAGATTTAAAATACATTTATAAAAATGAAAAATCTTCATTGAAACTTTTATTTTAGTTTTAATTTCAAGCTAAAAGATTAAATTTAATATTTCCAATGAGCAAAATACTTTGCTGTATTTCAAAACTGATTTGAGTGGAAAGGAATTTTTTAAATCACTAAAAAATCACTGATTTAACCCATCTGTCAACACAATGTAATTCTCTTTATTAAAAAAACTTTCAAAAATGAAATATACCTTTCTGAAACCTTATTTCAGTAATATCAGCTTATTTAAAGTTTAATTAATCTTATTTGAAACAAACATTACTTTTAATTTAAAATATCACAGAAATACATTTTCTAAACACTGAGGTATGTGTTTTTATGAGATTTTGACAGCTGACAAACGGAAATTTAAGTCATTTTTTCTATGGGGGACATATCTGTAAAATATATCTGAGAAATATAACGTAGACATCTTTATATAATTTTTAACTACTCAGTAATCTTAAAAATTTAGGAAAATATTTTTTGATTATTTCCTGATAATGTTGTGTTTGGATGTCTGTATTTTTTGTTTGAATGAACTTATTGCAAACTCTATGCAAAGCTTCTTACCTGCAAATTTCCCACTTACAGCATCAAGTTATGTAAATATGTTACATAATCATTTTGAACACCTATGTCACAAGAAAATTTGAATTTAAGTGTTGTACTAGAGGAGTAATCATTTTACTGTTGAAATGGCTGCTAGCTGTAACTGTAAGTTCTATTTTATTGGTTTCTTCTCTCGCACTTCTTGCCTGTGAAAATCTCTTCTAACTTCTTGCTTCCCTGTCAACTACAATCTTCAAAAATTTAAATACAATTTTAATCACTAATTTCTGGTTTCCTTAGCCATGATTTTATTGTCCTTTACTCTTCAATAAAGGTGTTTCATTTTTTTTAACTCTCAATAACCCCTGGTGTCATAGTGGTATTACTACCTTGATTAGGGTGAAAATGATTAAAAAAAAGTATATTATATCCCTTGACATACTTTATTTAATTGACTCTCCTACTTTACTGGCTTATGGCCATATCATGTTGAAACATTGGTTCCCGTATGATCACCGAAGTTAAACAATGTTGAGCCTGGTCACTACCTAGATGGGTGACGACTTGTGAATACCGGATTTGTTAAAGAATCAATTTTCAATACTTGTTGGGGTTTTTATATATGCTTACACAGAAAATACCCTGGGGAAAGGTGTTGGTTACTACCTGATCATTTACCGTACACCATTGAAGCCATCTTGTCCATGTTTATTATCGGTTCCTAGTGCGAATTTGCCAAATATTTCACAATCCCTCTCATTGCCTACTTTAATGTCCCTTTAAATGTTCTGAGATTGAACTATGGTCATTTAATTGAAATGTAAACCTTCTTGTCAACATTGTTGTTGTAAGTACACATATTAATTTATTGGTGGCTGTACAAAATTAATAAAGAAAATTTTCAAAATTTTCTTTCAAATAATTTTTATTTTCCCAAGTACTTTCAATCTCATCTGAAATCCTCTTCAAGGGTTGCGTATCTAATGGATATGTTATGCTTTAAGACCGTAAATTAAATTTAAACAACGTAGAGCCTGGTCGGTCCCTAGATGGGTGACCTCTTGGGAGAACCAGATGCTGTTATGTTGGCTTTGCAGAAAAAATATACTTCAAAATAAGAGAAAGCATATCTTAACAACAGTGACTACTGACAACAGTAAGTGATTATTTCATCGATGTATTGACAGCTAATGTGAGGGGAAGTTATCATATTGAAGAACAGAAGTGATGTAAGTTTTTCTAGTTTAAGATTTTTTTTTCTACTCTAAGTGAACCAACTTATTTACGTAGTAATTTTTAATAAGTAGCAAATACTTACAGCAATCTAATATTTTATTATTTTTTTACTTTTTAGGTAATTTAGCTTTAACCTTTAACTGCTGAGAATGAGAGATAAAATTTCATGAGAGAGGTACCTATAATTTTTATGTACATCGCATGAAATTTTAGGGTATTTTTTTTATTAATTTTTATTTTATCTCTGTTATTTTTATTATTAATATTTATATTATCATTTATAAAAAAAATGTCATAATTGAGATAATACAAAAATAAGACCATGTAAATTTCATCAGGTAGGTACCTAATAATTGTAGGTACCCTTCTCATATTTGAAATGTTATACATTTTTTTAATGTGTTAATTTTTTTTCATATTTTTTAATTATAATTTTTATATGACAGTTTTGAAAATAAACAATTTATTTCAATTAATTATTATTTTTTGTTTACTTTCAAGTAAGTTACTTGGAAGTAAAAATATAATTGATGATTCTCGCTATAAAACAGTACAGAATTCATTTTTGTATTCATAGTTCCTATGGTCATCCATACATTTGAAATAAAACTGTTTGTGATTTGCAAATATTAAATGCTTTAAAATTTGTGATAAAGATAAATCAGGTAATTTGCTTTTTAATTCCTGTGCTAAATATCTATTAAAAATTTCCCAAATAGTTATATTTAGGTGTAAATGTTACAGTTTTTTGTGTATATGTAAGTACATATGTAACTAGTGAGTTAGTCCAAATGCCTTCACTCGCTTTATAGTCTACCAATAGAAGGTTAACCAATCAGAAGACATGGAACATTCAAACTGTCGTGTATAAAGGTGGCTATTTTTGTTTACCCTACCCAAATGACCAGTGCCAACTTGTCAGGCGAAGATGACAGAAGGAAGTACTACGCTCTGCTACTTTGCTGCGATATCCACTGCTAACCTGAACTACGCTTTCCTACTGTCTCCGAAATATTCACTGCTAACCTCTGGATTCTATACTCAAAGACAACCGTCATGAATTTGTAACAGTAAATGTAGATGCTTAATTTGAAAATGAGAAAGAAATTTTGATAAAATCTAGCGTTTTGGAGTTATTGACAATAAAAGTTCAAACTCATTTGTGTTGTGGCAGCCATTATTGGTGTTTGCTGATATTTGCTTTGGAATAGTCTTGATTATTGCGCATGCCTTGAGTCCTCAGTCGTGCAGTAATTGAGTCAAGTAAGAAATGTAAAAACGCCATTAACAAGCAAATGTAATCAGCAGCGGATATATGCAAACAACGCTAGCAATGGCTGCCATGTTGTAGCATGAATGAGTCTGAACTTTTATTGTCGATAACTCCAAAACGGTAGATTTTATCAAAATTTTTGTTATTTTCAAATTAAGCATATACATTTACACTTAAATACAACTATTCGAGAAATTTTTATTAGATATTTAGCATGGGACTTAAAAAGCAAATTACCCGATAAATCTACATGATAACTAACCTTATTGCCTAAATAATTGTTACAATTCAGAGCTGATTTTCGGTAACAAGTGGTTCAATTTAAAGAAAAAGACAAAAAAAACATGATTTAAATTCTTCAAAGATATCTGCTTTTAACTAATCACTAAAATGCTCAGCATGGAATTTCTAGAGTTTTCATAAATTAGTTATGGGGGAGGGTAACAGATATAAAAAAATTACCATAACTTTCAAGAAAAAAGATATTTAAAATAATTTCAATCATTTGTGAATAGTTTCTGAAAGTTTCATTAAAATCTAACAATTTTTTTTTTGCAAGATTTTCAAAATTGATCTCTGCCACTGCAAAAAAAAAAAAATGCTCTAAAATATGCAATGTTATTTTATTTAGTGGTTCCATTGACGTAAAGAGAAACAAGACTTTTTAATAAAAAATTAGGATGTTCTAAAAAGGATGGAAAAATTTTATAAAATAGTCAAAAATACTTTGGTGTTCTGTCTTAATAATAAAACATTTTAACGATAAAACAATACAATTTTCATCAACTTTAAGTTATGCCATGCTCTTTTTTTTTTTGAGAGACTGTGGAATTACCTCTTACTGCACCGGCTCTGATGGGCCTTGTTACTCTTGCCTTGTATGACTTCTGTTTTAGTTTTTGTGATTAGAAAAATATACAGATATACATCCTAACAACAAAGTAAAACACTTTTATGAGTATAAGTATGATTTATTCTTGGAAGGTTTGGCTGTTTGGTTAGATAATGTGGTTGTTGAATGTCCTGGTATTTGTGTTGTCTTGTTGAATGAGTGAATTATTCCATTGTGATAAAGTCTATCATTAAAAGGTCATATTCAATATGAGAAGGTAATATTTGAGTGAAAGTGTAAAAATTATCTTTAGTCTTCATTCCCATTGAGGTCAGTTTGTTGAAAAAGCATCAGATTCTAAATGTTTCTCCAGTACGGCAGTTTCTTTCCTATTTTTTTTTAATTTTTTAACTGGGAAATTTTTTTTTTCTTATTTCTCGTGATCGCGTTATCTCTACAGTATTTAATTTTTTTTTAAAGAATGTTTTAAATAAAATTATTCTTGTAAATAAACAATAATCGTTAATTAATTTATAGTATAAGCACCAAAAGCCCACAGTAATGTAAATTTCACACCAAAATGAAAATTTTAATGATTAAAAGTTTATTAGCGTTTTTTGAGTGTCACTCATTCAAACCTTTACATAGGCAAGACCTGCTTTGCCACATCCACAGGGTTGAATCACCTTTATTGCCTACGTATATCTTTGAAGAAGGACGTTCCATTCAGAAATTATTCTAGTAAATAAAGAATCTAATAAATAAACATATTTTTTGTTGTAAATTCGCAAAAAAAAAAAAATCTTTTTTGTTTATCCCAACTTTTTAAACATTGTCGAAGGTCGTTAAAAAAACGGTGTCAAGGGAAAAACCGTCCTTTTGCTATGACCGCCGCAGACACGTTTATCCATGTTTGCCAAAAATTGAATAAATAAATAAAATAAAAATAAAGGTTGCATTTTGGAATCTGTTTTTCGTTTTATTTCAAATACGTAAACTTTTCAAATCCAAAGGAGAATTTCAGAATATGAGGCAAGTCTTTAAAAAAAAAATATCGTGGGGTGTAAGGGAAGTAAATCAGTTTTTTTGATAGAGAAATCGTTTGAAAAGTTTAACAATATCAAGAAATAAACCAAATTTCAATTCTTATGAAGAGATTTGCAGACAATCTTTGAATTCTTCATCTGTTTTTTATAGAAATCTTAGAAACCAAAGTTTTGATTTTAAAAAAGTGTAGATTTAAAAACTTGTAAAATATCGTAATATTTTTTATTTATGTATTTATTTATTTTTACTTACCTTTTGGATAAAAAAGGTTTTCAGTAGAAATCAGAAGAAAGAGAAATAAAAAAAATATTTCTTCAATTTCGAAATTGTCTGCTTCGGAATTGTTTGTTTTTCTCGTCGTTACGAAATTCGCGCGATTTGATGAAAATTCCTCAAATTTATCAATTAAATAAACAATGTTTTTCATTCTATAAAAGATCCATTTTAAGGGGGGAAAAATACTTCCATTTGACAAAAGAAAAAAAAAATAATAATCAAGCTTCAAAAATTTCTTAGATATTCTTTCATGATGACGAAGCTATGGCCATAGCAGAGCAGTTACCGGTGAAACGCAAAAGTCTGTCCCCTGCGTAAAATATGTCCACCACTAGCCTCGAGAATTAAATTGAAAAGTGTCGGTTTGTGGCGTAATAATTGTGAATTCATTCCCTGGATTAGGTAGAACAGACTCAGACTCAGCGAACACTACGAAAAAAAAAAAAAAAAAAAAATTAGACATGTACACCGAAATGAGAACAATCTACCCTCAGAGATTTAAAATAAAAAGGTTCAGTTTGAAATTTCCTACTCGAATCGACAGACACTTGAAGAAGGCACAACAGCCGAAACGTTACGACAATAAAAATATAGATCAGGACCAGGGCCGGTAAAGGATTTTGTGAGCCCCAACCAAATCTACGATACGGATCCCCACATTCTACTACAACTCAATTTTCATAAGGTAGTATTCAAAATACAAATTTTTATTCTAACCTAATTATGTACAATAATGGATCATATGCAATATAGGTGAAGAATTCAACTAGGAAAATTGAAAATAAATACAATGTATCTAAATCAGGCATGTCCAAAGTCCACACCAGGGGTCAATTATGACCCACATTCAAATTTCATATGGCCGCCATCCTTTGTCATAGAATGTATCACTTACGGCCCCCAACAGTATTGTTAATCAGAGTATGTAATCAGAGCATGTATTTTGAGGCCATATGAAATTGGTATTAGAGCTCATTCTAAGGCCAACATTAGCTACTTCAACCCACTGGCTTATGATTCTATCACTAAAATCAGGGCTGGTGCAAGTGCCCCACCCCCCTTACAAATCTATGATAAGAGGTCCTCACCTCTATTCCTGCCAAAAAAAAGTGAAGTTTTGTTGAAATCGGTTGAAAAATGTAGGAAATCCGATCCCATATATAAACGAACACACACACACAACCAACCTGGGTTTTATAAGTATAACTCGATATGAGTTGCCCTCCTTTCATTCTGGCGACAGAATCGTGTTTTAAGTGTTTTCAAATTGATTTCGTGCAAAAACAATTGTGTTTTTCCAATTTTTGCGCTGTCAGAACCACCGCAAGGTAATTTTACTCAGTCCTGTGAAGTTTTATTGTAATCGGTTGAAAAATGTAGGAAATCCGATCCAATATATAAACGTACAGACACACACACACACACACACACACACAATCTGCGTTTTATAATAAGTAAGATAAGATTTCAATGAATACAAGAGTTTGCAAAAGTACTTAAGTGCTTTTGAGATATGCTAGTTTCATTTGGTAACCTGTCCTGTGAATAAAAATTAAATTTTTCTCAAAGGGGTGAAAATATTGAGGAAGGGTGCTTTTTGGTAATAGTTAAAAAAGCTGAGATGCCTTTGATGTATCCGCTCACAATTATAAGTGTTCCTCTCTCTGTGTCTTCTCTCTGTATCTCCTGTTGGAATCTTTTTTTTTTTTTTTTTAGATGGAGTTATTTATATTGGTAATGAAATCTTCACCTTTCCGATTGTTGTTGATTATTTCAATCGCGCTCATTTCTTATTGGTCAAGATATATTTATTTAGGATTGTATTTAATCAACCAACTTCAGCTGGAAGTTATGCTTGGAGCCTATTGCGCAAAGCCCGAAATATGTCATTATGTTTTAAGCTATGAAAGAGGTAACTTCCTGTTTCTGCTCTTAGTGTCACTACAAGCTCATCTCTATAAATCTTCTGTGAAGTCAAAATGATATCTTCAGTTTTATTTTCGTCACAATTTAACAGTTTGTTTCTCCTGCTTCACAATAGTTTTTCCAAGATAAGTACACAAAGTTTCCGCACATCTTGCTAGCAATGTTGATCAGTACGATGCTACGCCCAGTTCGTTATTTACTTCGTTTAAATAAACAAGACAAAAACAAGAACGCTTTGGTTTAACTAACCGGCCGTGGTCAGAATGTTTTATCATGGGTTTTATTGTGACTTGCTTTTAGCTTTTTCAATCATCTATAGAATTAGTTCACATTATTTGTCATAGTGGAGGTAAACCGTTTTCAGTGATAGACTTCAGTACTATAATTCTACAGCAAGATAGCTAAAGTCTCAGAAGACATACTTTTAGCTTTTTCCATTTTTTTTTTTTTTTACTTTTAGAGAGTCAGCATTAGGTCTTAGCTGAGCGCTAAACTCTTAGTGCTTGTCGAACTGTCTGCCTTCGGACAGAGAGGAATCCAGAAGAGACTATGCCGAAAAATAGACAAACCCTGAAATATATATACAGGGTATTTTAAAGGGAAAACAAAATGGACCTACGGGCTCAGAAAACTCACGTTAAATCGGCCTTGTGCCACATCCCGCTCTGTGAGGTGCTCGGGTAAATACCGAATACGTACTTTTAGTTTTAATTTTGTCTAAATTTGTGGCCTAATATGAAAAAAAATAGGTACCACCACGGATATCCTGAAAAAAAAATAACGAAAAAAGCATTTTAAATAATTAATTTTAAATAATTAATTTTAAATAATTAATTTTAAATAATTAAAATGAAAACGAAATGTTTTCTTTAAAGTTAAATTTTGGTTTGATTTTAATGATAATAGCTTAAAGGAAAGTTGATCCGTATTAAAAGAAAAATAAATTCCCGGATGTAAATCAAGATTTGAATATTTTCAACACGTTCTTTCGTTACTTAATGACTCATCCAATGGACATTATAGACGATAAATTTAAACAACTGTAAGTAAAAAAGCTTTAAACTGTGTTTCTTTCCTTGAAAACAATTTGTTCAAACAATTTATATGGCAGCCTAATTCCACAAAGAAATAAACAAATCGCAAGTCCAAACTCGAAGATCCATGGCAGAAAGAAATGTCAAAATCACGAATCGCAGGTCACAAATCTCAGTACACGTAATTGGCAAGAAATCACCACGAAATTCGACGGACAAGGCAGAAAAATATTAAAAAAACAAAAAAAAAACAAAAAAAACGATTCCCTTCTTTCGAGAACAAAAACCAACCGCTTTTATCGACGGAACAATTTTTTCATTAGTCGACAGGTGGGAAAGGACACAGAATATTAACATATCCAAGATGCATTCATGGCAACACCTGCGACTGACGTCTTTCTATTTTGGTTATCCTGTCCTCGGCATATCGTTTGGAAAACACACTTGATTTTTCCTCGAAAATGACTTTGTTTTCGCCACAACAACATATTTTTTTTAAATCAAAAAGTGAGGGAAAATAATAATAAATGTTCTTTTGAAATTCAGATGAGTTGAGGAAAAGATTAAAGTAATAATTAACTATATGTGAATTTTTCTTTGACCAATGAAAATAGTTGTTTCACAGAAATTGATTGGTGAACTGAAAAGAAGGAGGAAATAAATTCGCGAGCCTATGTGAAATTGTATGGGAAATTTAACGACTTCCCATATGAATCGTAACAGGAACAAAGGACAAGACAATTTAGCAGTTTAAAAGCCTACTTTTTATATAAATAATACGTTTATAAAAAGTGAAAGAAAAGAGAGAATTGATAAACATAAGTTTTTAAAAATAATGTCTGTTCATCAAGAAGATAAGTCCAATACATGAAATGTCGGAAATTGATTGAAAATTTATATCTAAAGTTTAAAAATTGTCTGAATCCGATGAAAATGCTTGTCGATGCATTATAACACGTATATTCAGTTTTGCTCGTGGCCTACATCCTGTCTTTTGGAGTAGATGAAAAACACGTTCTTTAACCCCGGTGTTATTCAGGAATTATTTTTTGGTAATTTCAAATCTATTTTTTATAAATTTTTAATTTTTTATTATTACCAGGTAAATGGACTCATACCAGGAAAAATTATCAACCAAGGAGAATAAAATTATATTTTCATAATTGCATTTAAATCAATAAAAACCATGACTTCACAGAAATTAGCCATCGAACCAAAAAGAAGTATGAAAAGAAAATAGGGAGCCTATGCGAAATTCTTTTCGATATAAAATGAGGAAAAAAAATTAAATTAATTAATAAGAGAAGAGTGTTTTGAAATCATGAAACTTTGTTTCTGTTCACTCTGTCCAGCGTTGAAAATTCCCCAATTATATTATCGGCCTTTAATTAAGCAGAAAGCAATTCAAAGAATTTTCACTCAATAATCCAAGAAAGCTAAAACCTTTTAAAGCATTCTCTTCGTGTTATTTTGAAAATATTCAACCCCTTCGATGAGCAACGAACTCTCTTACCTGTCTTAAACATTTTGAATATTATTTTGTGTCAGATCATTTAATCTGTTGTATGAACATTTCCTCTTCATGACAATTCATTAAAAATTTAGATTTTAAAGTTCTTTTATTTTCCTGAAGACTACCTCAATTTATTGACCAGTGGAAAGCATGATATTAGGATTAATTGACCAACAAGTTGGGGAAAAATTCAAATGTAAATATAAATAAATTCCTTATCTTGAAATTAGTATTATTACTTCTTTTTAGGGTACTACTTTAATTTAATAATATTTTATTCATGATCTAACTAATTCCATTATGTAAAAAAGATTCCAGTACATATCCTACGTAACAGCACTGCGATCGACCAAATCTGTGCAAAAAGTGGATCACGGAGCCTTAATATTTCTTCTATTTTCATTGGTCAATTAATCCTAATATCACTATAAAAGAGAGGAAATAAAAGAACAAAATTTAAGAAGATAGAATTTTAACGATTGAAACATTGCATTTATGTTTTTTAATTGTTTCAAAAAACCTTAAAAGGCAATAAAGCCACTAAGACGCAAGTTATTAAGGAGAGAAAAAAAATGAAAAAATAGAATTTAAGACAGAAGATAACGATTGACATTGTCATTTAAATTTATTAACGTCAAACTTGAATGAAAAAGCAAGAATCAATTCAGAAGAGAGTTCCAAACAAAAAGAATTTTCTTTCAATAATCAAAGAAAAGCCATTTATTTAAAGCAATCTCTTCGTCTACTTTTGAAAGTATTCAAACCTGTATATCCCTTCGGTGAGCAACGAACTTTTACCTGTTTTAAACATTTTTGAATATTATTTTGTGTCAGATCATTTAATCTGTTGTATGAACATTTCCTCTTCATGACAATTCATTAAAATTACAAATGTTTTATTTTCCTGAAAACGAGCTACTGGCATTACTTGAAGCGTGTAAATTCGTAAATAAATTCCTTATTGTTATAATGGAATGCACCACACTCCCTATCACCTATGCGGACTGGATTTTATATATATATATATATATATATATATATATATATATAGTGAGCACAAGATATATATGAGGACTTGCTTCGGCAATTAGTTGGAGATACGGGAGGGTTAGGGTTAGGGTTAGGGTTAGCTGTTCGAACTCTCTGTCTTCGGGCGGAGAGGAACCAGTCTCTGTCTTGGTGTTTAAGACAGCTAATTGACCTCGATTTTACGGGGTCTAAACGATAATTAATTTTTGCCCATTCCTATTTATTTTTCGGTTTTAACTTTTGCATTAAAAAAGGCCTTGTATACATCCTGCCTCGCGGAGAGCTGAGATAAAATAATAAAGTTCAGACATTTCGATTCAATAGTTGGAGATGAATCTCCAACTTGCTAGTCGAATTTTCTGCCTTACAATTCCAGACGAGGCTATGCCGAAGGGCAGAGCCTTTATGTTTTTAGTAGAGAAAACCCGACCCTTGATACGGGGGGCAGGGAATTTTTTCTCGAGCCTACGGGCTCGGTTTAAGCCAGCATTAAAAAACAGCCTTTGACACATCCTAATGCGCAGGGTGGTAAGGTAAATAAACTTGCTTCAGGAATTATTAGCCTGCTAACTGATTCCCTGTCTTTCAGTAGTGTATTCTCTTTTACAATAAACCTCTCTTTCTTTCATTTACGCGCGTGTTGCTGTTCCTTCACTCGAGTACCACATTTGTCTGTCTGTAAACTTCTTTAAGGATTACCCGTCTTTTCTTCATTGTTATAATCCTTCATTAATCTTCTTAGTGTGGGTAAATCAGCTGTTCATTTTAATCCAATAAGTCCTACGCCACTATAAATCCAATACTTGTCCTAGAGATGCATTTCTAGTTAATTAATAAATTCAAGAATTAATTAACTAGGTCTTGTTAACATTATACTTACTTATACTAAGAATCCTTATTTCGATACTAAGTTTCACCAGTTCGATAAGGTCAAATTAAAATTGATCTCTGAAACGTCTACAGTGATTATTAAACCGGGGCAAAGAATGGATTGTTAATTTAATGCCTCTAACACTAAAACTAAAGACACCCCTTTCTACGTGCCAACAGAAAAGTGGTTCGTTTCGCCTTCTCGGGTTAACATTCTCGGTTGATATGAAGTGGAAGGACTACATTGAAAATATAGCATTTTCAGCTGATTAAGAAAATTAATGCCACATCTGGTCTGGTGCCCTATATCTCTAGATGCTCAACAAAATCCAAAGAAAGATAATGTAATGTAATTGATCTGTACCATTTAACCCTATTTTTCCGTCTCTCATGTCTCAATACTAAGTCTTTTTTTAATAAAAATTCAGTTGGTGAAAAATGTCAAAGACTATCTAAGTCTGTTGATTAAAAAAAAATGAACTATTTTGTTAATTTTAACGACAATCTAAAACTAAAAATATTTGTTAATCATCCGTGAAAAATCTTTTACATGCCATCAGTATTTTGATGCTAATTTCCAGAATGAGTGATTGTTGAACGACAAATTCAAAGAAGGGTTTAATATCCTAAATCAGTTTCTGACTTCCTCTGTCTTTCTATAAATATTTTTAGGACAATTTTTCTGAAAAAGCTTCTCATCCTTGGTAACCTCGACAGCATTAATGCCCTAATATTAATAATATTGGCATGGGTCCTTGGCCTTTTTTTGTTGGATCTAAATTCATGTAATGTTCTATTACTAACGGTTGAAAAGAAATGTTATCTTAACAGTTAATATTTTCCCAATTAGGAAAATCTGTGGAACTCTCTTTTTTTTTCTTTTTTGAAATAAAAAACTGGTCAAAATTGAATTTTGATTTTTAATCGCGCCACTTTAATTTTTAAAACCTGTTTTTAAATTTTTCTCCTTAAATAAATCTCCTCATTTTCTTTCACTCCCAATAACCCATTTGCGTCTCACTGGCATGCTATCACCATTTTCATTTCTTTGAAACATGTTCTTTAATTGTCCTTTCTCCTTTGAAAGTATTCATAAAATTAGATAGGTGGAAGTAACCCCAAACTCATTTTTAGTGGCATTATCGCCATCTAAATTCCTGAAATTATGTTTTTTTATTGTCTTTTCTC
The DNA here is from genome assembly GCA_903632075.3 of Acanthosepion pharaonis. Classification (NCBI taxonomy): domain Eukaryota; kingdom Metazoa; phylum Mollusca; class Cephalopoda; order Sepiida; family Sepiidae; genus Acanthosepion; species Acanthosepion pharaonis. Next base: position 91,877 of record CAHIKZ030002903.1, read on the forward strand.
TTCAATAAAGTCTATCATTTTTTTTTCACTTCCATAACGCATTTGCGTCTTAGTGGCATTATCGCTATCTTCTGTCTTCCTGAAACCTGTTCTTTTATTGTCCTTTTCTAAAAAACTAAAGTTCTTTCACCCTCTTTAACCCCAGTAACCCCTTTTGTTTTAGTGGCATTATCGCCATCTTTTGTCTTCCTGAAACCGGTTCTTTATTGTCCTTTCTCCTCACTAAATTCTTCAAAAAGAACTTCCATTAACGCCTTGCGTCTTAGTGGCATTATCGCCATCTTTTGTCTTCCTGAAACCTGTTGTTTTTTTTTGTCTTTTTCTCCTCATTAAGTCTTCTCATTCTTTTTTTAAATTCCCAGTATTTAAGTTTGCGTCTTAGTGGAATTATCGCCATCTTGAGTCTTTCTGAAACCGGTTCTTTTATTGTCCTTTCATCCTCACTAATACTCCGAACTTAAATTTTCACCCCAGTTTTTAAAAATGTAAACCAGTAGCATTATCGTCATTTTTTGTCTTCCTGAAACATTGTTCTTTTTTATTGTAAAATTTCCTTAATAAAGTCTCATTTTCTTTTTATTCCAGTGAAAAATAGATTTTTTCTATGGCTTATCAATTTTTTTTTTTTTATTTAAATTCAAAATATTGAAAACCTGTAAGTTTTTTTTTTTCTTTAATACTATTCAGTGATACAAGTCTTACTAATTAACCCATACCTGGGTTTCTGAAGAGGTGATTGAAAATTTTTTGAAGGGTATTTGCTCGTAGGTGAATAAAACGAACCTAACGGGGAATAGGATTTTTTCTTCGTCCGATTAACCATTCCGAATATTATCCACTACACCACCCAAAAATGAAAGCATACATACAAAACATCTGGTGATGATATGGTTCAACGACGAAAAAATGAATACGGCGGACAGAACATATTAATTTTTTTCAAGAACGCCCAGTTATTAAAGAAAATTAAAAACGTGGACTAGTAATGATTATCTACGTCCTGGGAACGTATATAATTAAAAATATAATTTTCTTTAATCAAGTCAGGGGTTTGAAATAGGTTTTGAACTGGTGTTGAGCCCTGTCTGAAAAAAATGGTTTATTTTTATAACAAACGGAAAAATTTTTTAAAAAAGAGATGAATACTTTATATATATATATATATGTGTGTGTGTGTGTGTGTGTGTGTGTGTGTGTGCACGCGCATATGCGGTTCAAATAAGGGACGTAACTCTAGAGAGTTTGTTTCGATCAAAGGGAGATAATTTAGTTGCAAGTAGCGACACCACCATCTTTATTAATTTTTAATGCAATTTTTTAGAATATAAAATAAAATAAATTAATATTTTTGTTTAGTACAAATTTTTCCTTTTGAATTGCATCCATGTAATTATAGAAATTTTTTCCGAGAAAAATACATTCTTCCATCAGAAAGTTTTTAAAACCAACCAACACCTCACATTGTAAATTTGATTTTTATTGGTCGAGACGACACCAAAATTTTAATGAAACAATTGTGGAAAATCTATTTTCGCGCTCAGTTCACTGGAGCCTACTTTGGATTCCGGAAACAGATAAAAAGGACTATTTCGACCCAATGCATCAGTCAGTCACTTAACTTCAAAGAGATGTCACACGAATCCACGCGTGTCACTATTTTGACTTAAGAAACTTTTCGCGCGTCAACTGATGACACCAACATTATTCTCTCAAAATGTTCTTACACACTACTAACATAGAAATTGTATTTTAACAAAAGATAAACACAGAACAATCCAAGGTAAACAACTTTAGAAAATTAAGACATTTATACTCTACTTTATTCACGCACATATAAATAATATTTTCCATTTTACTCTGTTTGACCAATTCTTTAACACTTGAACAATTTTGAAGTGTAAATGAATAAGACACCCAATTTATACATGGCCAATTCTTGCATTATCAAATCACAAGTTTTCTAATTGTATATTAATTGTACATAAATATCTGTTGTTTTTATTGAATCCTAATTAACGGTGTTTCTTATTCAATTGCCTTGTGATTGATTCGTTTTTGAATGCCAATATTCTATATTGTTGTGGATTATGGTGAACATGCCCGTAAACTAATCATTAAAACCTTCTGATAACAAATTCAAATTCATAGCAATCCCAACAAGCTGACGAAATTATATCAATTTTGAAATTAAAATTTTCATTTTTGGTCCATTATAATGCCTTGTTAGACTAGAAAAATACTTTGGACTGCTTCCGTTAGAGTCAGTTTTTTTAGACAGAGATTGAGATTGTGATTGAGTTGATTAGAGTAATAGGGTGAGGTAAATCGTCCTTCTTGGGGAAGTCATCCTTTTTCAAGCACGTTTTCTTTTAAGGAAGTCTTTTATTCGAGATTATATTTATATCTTTGTCGGAGTTACCTCCTCCTTCAAGTTCGTAACCCTTTCACCAGAGGTCTCTCTTTCCTGGCTATAAATAGCCAATGACCCTTCACCTCGATCTCTTTTTTCCTTTTCAGGCCTGGGCACTAACACCCGAGGTAAATTTCTCTGCTTCCTAGAGGACTTTCAACTATCAACCTCGAAATGTAGTCGCTAACAGGGGATAGCGTGCACACAATGCACACACGCACGCACACACAGAATATCCACACACGCACGCACATACAGAATATTCAAACACACTTTGTCCTTCGTACTGTTTCCCTGTATTGTAACTTGTTATGAATATATATTTGTTGTGTATACATATATTATCGGTCTTGTTTTGTTTGCTTTTTTCCTTCTTCTTTGGACTTAATCAAAGTCCAACCTTTTTTATGTAGTTGGGCCCGGCGAGCAGGAGTATCTGAACCATACAGGCGTTTCGTCCACGTCTGACTTCTCTCAACAAACCGTAACGGCCCACTACAGTCGCGTGCAGGCAGTTTGATTGGTCGGAACTGACCAATCAGCTAAAACAAACAAGAGATGATTGACCAATGAATACTTGTTATATTGTCTGAAGGTAAAAATTTGGCTTACTAGATAGGAAAAGTGTATTTCCTACAAAAGGTAAGGCTGGTTGTGTTGTGGGAATTCACACTCATTCCAGTACATAAACTCAACGAGAAACATCAAGTGACACATTCAATCAAAGACAGACAACTTGCTTACACATTCGAGCGACAATATTACAAAATTCAACACCAAAAACAAATTGTTTAATTTCATTGCAAACATAAAAAAACCTTATCAACTTACCATTTTTATACACACAATTTCTCAACTCTATAATCTTTCATATATCTTCATAAACACTTCAAATACCTAAAAAAATCTGAAGTTCAACAAATTTAAACATACAATTTTTAACCTTCTATTGGTTATATATATATATAAATAAAAATAAAGAACCTCATCTATCCAATCTATTTTCTTCCTAACATTTAGATCCCAGAAGGTCGTCGTTAACGACCAGTCATCAAACCCATATGATCAATGTCAGGATTTCAACGGCTTTTCTCATCGGTCCTACCCTCTTTTTTACTGCATAAAAGGATATTAAAGAACCTTATCTATCAATCTATTCTTTTCATGGATGTTCTCAATTACCAAGTCCTTCCTAACTCATTTGGGTTTCGGAAGGTCGTCTTTAACAACCAGTCATTTTGCCCATATGATCAATGTCGGGATTTCAACGGCTTTTCTCATCGGTCCTACCCTCTTTTTTACTGCATAAAGGATATTAAAGAACCTTATCTATCAATCTATTCTTTTCATGTGGATGTTCTCAATTACCAAGTCCTTCCTAACTGTTGGGTTTCGGAAGGTCGTCTACAAACGAGCCAGTCATCGGAAGCCCATATGATCAATGTCGGATTTCAACGGCTTTTCTCATCGGTGGACCCTCTTTTTTAAAAAGCATAAAAAGGATATTAAAGAACCAGATCCATCAATCTATTCATTTTTCATGGATGTTCTCAATTACAAGTCCTTCCCAACTGTTGGGTTTCGGAAGGTCGAGACAAACCAGTCATTTCGTCGAATCAATGAATTTCAACGGCTTTTCTCATCGTTCCTACCCATTTTTTTTACTGCATAAAAGGATATTAAAGAACCTTATCTATCAATCTATTCTTTTCATGTGGATGTTCTCAATTAACAAGTCCTTCCTAACTGTTGGGTTTCGGAAGGTCGTCTTTAACGACAAGTCATCGGAAGCCCATATGATGAATGTCGGGATTTCAACGGCTTTTCTCATCGGTCCTACCCTCTTTTTTTTTTACTGCATAAAAGGATATTAAAAGAACCTTATCTATCCAATCTATTCTTTTCATGTGGATGTTCTCAATTATCAAGTCCTTCCTAACTGTTGGGTTTCGGAAGGTCGTCTTTAACGTGGAAGTCATCGGAAGCCCATATGATCTATGTCGGGATTTCAACGGCTTTTCTCATCGGTCCTACCCTCTTTTTTTACTGCATAAAAGGATATTAAAGAACCTTATCTATCCAATCTATTCTTTTCATGTGGATGTTCTCAATTACCAAGTCCTTCCTAACTGTTGGGTTTCGGAAGGTCGTCTTTAAACGACCAATCATCGGAAGCCCATATGATGAATGTCGGGATTTCAACGGCTTTTTCTCATCGGTCCACCCTCTTTTTTTACTGCATAAAAGGATATTAAAGAACCTTATCTATCCAATCTATTCTTTTCATGTGGATGTTCTCAATTACCAAGTCCTTCTAACTGTTGGGTTTCGGAAGGTCGTCTTTAATGACCAGTCATCGGAAGCCGATATGATCAATGTCGGGTTTCAACGGCTTTTCTCATCGGTCCTACCCAATTTTTTTATTGTAAAAGGATTTAAAGAATATTTATCTATCCAATCTATTGTTTTCATGTGGATGTTCTCAATTACCAAGTCCTTCCTAACTGTTGGGTTTCGGAAGGTCGTCTTTAACGACCATTTTATGAGGAGCCCATATGATCAAAGTCGGGATTTCAACGGCTTTTCTCATCGTTCCTACCCTTTTTTTTACTGCATAAAGGATTTTAAAGAACCTTATCTATCAATCTATTCTTTTCATGTGGATGTTCTCAATTACAAAGTCCTTCCCAAACAATTTGGGGAAGGTTTTCTGAGTTTAGCCCATATATGATCCAATACCGGGATTTCATTTTTTTGTCATCGTTCCTACCCTCTTTTTTACTGCATAAAAGGATATTAAAGAACCTTATCTATCAATCTATTCTTTTCATGTGGATGTTCTCAATTAACAAGTCATTCCTAACTGTTGGAGAAAGCAAAGGTCGTCTTTAACGACCAGTCATCAGAAATTCATATGATCGTGTCGGGATTTCAACGGCTTTTCTCATCGGTCTACCCTCTTTTTTTTTACTGAATAAAAGGATATTAAAAACCTTATCTATCAATCTATTCTTTTCATGTCGATGTTCTCAATTACCAAGTCCTTCTAACTGTTGGGTTTCGCAAGGTCGTCTTTAACGACCAGTCATCAAACCCATATAATCAATGTCAGGATTTCAACGGCTTTTCTCATCGGTCCTACCCTCTTTTTTACTGCATAAAAGGATATTAAAGAACCTTATCTATCAATCTATTCTTTTCATGTGGATGTTCTCAATTACCAAGTCCTTCTAACTGTTGGGTTTCGGAAGGTCGTCTTTAACGACCAGTCATCAGAAGCCGATATGATCAATGTCAGGATTTCAACGGCTTTTCTCAGGTTCCTACCCTCTTTTTTTTACTGCATAAAAGGATATTAAAGAACATTATCTATCAATCTATTCTTTTCATGTGGATGTTCTCAAAACAAAAGTCCTTCCAAAACTGTTGGGTTTCGGAAGGTCGTCTTTAACGACCAGTCATATAAAGCCCAAATGCAAATCCGGGATTTCAACGGCTTTTTCTCATCGGTCCTATCCTCAGAGAAACTGCATAAAAGGATATTAAAAGAACCTTATCTATCAATCTATTCTTTTCATGTGGATGTTCTCAATTACCAAGTCCTTCCAAACTGTTGGGTTTCGGAAGGTCGTCTTTAACGACCAGTCATCGGAAGCCGATATGATCAATGTCGGGATTTCAACGGCTTTTCTCATCGGTCCTAATTTTTTTTACTGCATAAAGAATATTAAAGAACCTTATCTATCAATCTATTCTTTTCATGTGGATGTTTCTCAATTAAGAAGTCCTTCCAAACTGTTGGGTTTCGGAAGGTCGTCTTTAACGACCAGTCATCAGAAAGCCCATATGATGAAATATCGTGATTTCAACGGCTTTTCTCATCGGTCCTACCCTCTTTTTTACTGCATAAAGGATATTAAAGAACCTTATCTATCCAATCTATTCTTTTCATGTCGATGTTCTCAATTACCAAGTCCTTCCTAACTGTTGGGTTTCGGAAGGTCGTCTTAAATTGACCAGTCATCGGAAGCCCATTTTTGATTGTCAGGATTTCAACGGCTTTTCTCATCGGTCCTACCCTTTTTTTACTGCATAAAGGATATTAAAGAACCTTATCTATCAATCTATTCTTTTCATGTGGATGTTCTCAATTACCAAGTCCTTCCCTAACTGTTGGGTTTCGGAAGGTCGTCTTTAACGACCAGTCATCGGAAGCCGATATGATCAATGTCGGGATTTCAACGGCTTTTCTCATCGGTCCTACCCTCTTTTTTTTACTGCATAAAAAGAATATTAAAAACCTTATCTATCAATCTATTCTTTTCATGTGGATGTTCTCAGTTACCAAGTCCTTCCTAACTGTTGGGTTTCGGAAGGTCGTCTTTAACGACCAGTCATTAAAGCCCATATGATCAAAAAGGATTTCAACGGCTTTTCTCATCGGTCCTACCCTCTTATTTTACTGCATATTAATGATCTGACGAAGTGCATACTCATTATTGGGTATCTATGCGGTTGATACAACAGTTTACAGAAGCACCTCTAATGACCTGGAAGACCTATCAGATCATCTCTCCTCTGACCTAGTCCAGGTGACTCAATAGGGGTAAAGAACGGCTTTAGTCCAATACGAAAAAACCAAACTAGTAACGTTCCACCACAACCGAGCAGACCCTGAACTTTCACATATCATGATGGCTGGGTCAATATACTTCGAAAGTGTAATGGTTAGCAAACTTGTCTTCTTGAGAATTTAAGACTGAAAAGTGAATTCAATCCTCACTTTATGCTCCATACTTTTTTTTATTTGCAACATCTCGCCTAAAAATCATTTGGCCACTTCGACGTGGTGTAATACATTCAATGCTTGTCTTATTTATCAATTACGATTGAATAAAAGTTAAATCCTCACTGGGCCCATACTCTCGGCCTGGTGTAAATCTAAGCAAATAAAAAAAATCTTCATGATACGGGTCTTCTCTCAAAATTTTTGAATGTCTTTTGGGGCTCGGGAATCCGAGACCTTATTTACCATTTTATAATGTTTGAATCAATTGGCTTTTTAGCCGATGTTTTGACAAAAATTGCATTAAACAATATAATATGTATCAGATTTATCGTTTTTACAATATCTAGATCAGACCAGAAATGAACAATTGCAAAATGTATAAAGCCTCACTTGTCTGTCACATAAAGTTCAAAAGTTTTATTATAATTGTGGATCATTATTTTCACCCTAAACCCAGTAGACTCGTTTTGCCAAACTGGTGGACAAGGTAGTTATATAAATAGTCCGATTAGAAGGAAAAAACCATTCTTTTAACGCATTGTTTTTTCAATCAAAGGAATTTATTTTTATTTGCGGACATGTTATTTTGTTGTTGAATAATTTGAGTCTGCAAAAAAAAAATTTTAGGGAAAATAAACTTTCTATTATTTGGACTGGGACACAACATCCTCTAGATTAACCCCTCTTTAGGAAATGCACTATTCCTATTATAATTTTCACCATCACAATCTTACAAATATAACAAGTATTCATTGGTCAATCACCTTCCATCTAGCTTGTGGATTGATCAGTTCCGACCAATCAAACCACCTGGACGCGACCAATCTGTTTTCCCGTTCTCATTTGGGAGCCTACCACGTGGTACAACGAAATTATAAAACCGAACACGTGTAACCTCCCTGAGTAGTTTCTTTTCATTCATCTCTCTCGCGCGTCTCATTCCTTGCTACCAAGTGCCAAGATGTAACCTTCAAGAACTCCCGTCTTCAACCATTGCGGTGAGACGTTAAAGACAATTACCAACATTCACGCAAGTAAACTCTGAAATCTCTTTTGAAATTTTACCAACTTTGCAACTCACAATTCCAAACTTTATTCTTTTAAATTACAAGTTTAATATTACTTCTTTATATGAACTTGGGTACAACTAGTCAAAGGGACACGACTCTGTCCTACCTTTTCAGTTCGCATGCATGTACATTCATAAATTCCATTGTTATGTTTTGAAATCATTCCGTTCAGTTTTGTATTTTATACTATGTGCTATTTACGTCAAATATAAATTGCATTGCATTCACGCATTGTCCTTAATCCCACCTTTCCTAGCCAAAGTTAAATATTGATAACACCGTCACTACATAAATGGCAACCCCGACGTCCGTCGTTCGACGTTCACAACAACAATAGTAATACAACCGCTACGTATCTGGGATCCCGTCGGAAATAAACAATAATGGTAACCCCTATCGCTACAAGTCAATGCCAACCAATCAGATCAACTGGAACCGATGATCACCTATATAAGCAAGAAATATTCTTCGATAATTAGTGAGATTTCAAATGCCAAACGAATCCATGACAGTTGAATCCATGCGCCAATCTTCTCACTCACACCACCACTCACATGCTGAATATTCCTTACACTCACATAATCTTTTCCTTACACAGAAAATCTGTTGAAAGCATTTATTAGCAGAAACTATCACACACTTTTTTTCTTTCAGTGATTTTTGGAACACAAATAATAGTTAAAGAGAGACAACTCTTGTTTTACTCAATGCATGCCTTTCTTTCACATCCTTGTTTGTACATCTTGTTAAATATATATTTTATGGGTAATGATGTCTTTGGCTTATCCTTTTTTCACGTCAGTTTGGTTTCCTAATCTAAGTTAAATTAATGTGGTGAAGTCCGCCACAGGCCAGGTTCTATAGCCTTGGATGGCAACTGGTCTACCACAGAAAAAATGGCAACCTACTTCGGAAAAAAATGTGCCTCGTCTGTCATGTATCGAAAGAATATATGATCGCCTAAGCATGTATCACTCATGTCACATATAACTGAATTGAATTATCCCATAATTTATATACGTTACAAATTAAACTAAGCGTAACTCACTATTAAAGGATGAAAGATTTCGAGGTCATTCTGGGGTCTTTTTATCCTCCAAGTTCATGAATTTATTTTTCTCATGCTAAATCTCGAAAAACCTATAAAATTCGCTATTTTTTTCACTCATAAATGTTGCACGTCTTAAAATTATTCAACTTTTTAACAAGAAAATCTCAAGTTGATGTTAAAAATTGCCGCAAAAAACGTTGATTTTTATTTAAGATGGAATGACCTATTATGACACATCTCTAATATGTATTTAGATACATTTTATATATTTTCAATTTTTCTAGTTGAATTGTTCACCCATATTGCATATAATCAATTATTGTACATAATTAGGTTAGAATAAAATTTGTATTTTATATGAACACTATTTTATGAAAATTGAGAAAAGTAGAGGTGAAATTTATCATAGATTCGTGAGGGGCTTTATTTTGGTGAGATTTGATTTTAATGATAAAATCAGGCCAGTGGGTAAAGTAGCTAATGTTGATATTAGAATGGCCTCTAATACCAATTTTTATATGACCTCAAAATACATGCTCTGATTACATACCTGATTGACAATACTGTCGGGGCAAAGTTTGATACATTCTATGACAAAGGATCATTTAATATAAAATTTGAAAATGGGTTATAAACATTTAAAGAAAATCGGACTTTTGAACATGCCTGATTTAGATATATTGTATTTATTTCAATTTTTAAGTTGAATTAATTGCATATGATCCATTCTTGTACATAATTATTTTACTGAATAAAATAAAATTTTTTTTTTATATGAAGAATGAAAATTGTTTTTCTTATTGTCTTTCACACTTTTTTTTTTTATTTTTACATTCAGAATTTTAAAAATTCCATTTACAAGACAATTGTTTATAATAAAATTCTATTCAATATTTAGACTCATAACGATTGAAAACAATTTTTGTTTGAGTTTGGGTTTGACCAATTCGTAAAAAAACAAAAAAAAAAAAAAAAAAAACATTGAATTAATTAAGACACTTGTCTGTCAACCTTAAACAATAATCTTTATCTAATTTTATTTTTCAGTCTTTATGATGGTCGATACTTGATCTAGACTTACTGTTATATTCCCGGGCAACATATTCTCCTGTCCTAGAACAATAATAAAAAATAAATAAATAAAAAAAAAATTAATCTTGTACCATCTGGGAACGTTATTACTGTTTTGTACAATACAAAACTACTTATTAATTTTTATATAAATTATTACTGTTATAGTCCAGGCTTGATTGTTCTTAAGATGTAGTTTATCGTGTTTTATTTACTCAGTCATTTATCCCTTATAGTGGGGGAGGACACTTCGACGTGGGGTAAATGGTCGTTAGCAAGCTTGTACCGCTGAGTCAATTACAACTGAATAATAGTAAGCTCGATTCTCATTGAGTGTCCCATACTTTCAGTTTTGTGCCACATCTAAGCTACGCTTAGAAAATCATTTTCGATCCTCCCTGGGTGCTCAAACACTTGTGACCTTGTGCCACATCTAAACTACGCTTAGAAAATCCCCATCCCTTAGAGTGGGCCAATCCTAACAAGACCCAAATTGAATCTCACAAATAACATATTATAAGTTCCAATCAACCCCATCTGATTGGAGGGGAGTCAAAATGTTCATATGTGTTCGAAGATATATATATATATAAAATACTAAAGACTGTATTCTCTCCTTGATTATATTTACCGTGCTCTCTCTTTCGAAGTTGACTAGACATGTTACCGAAAATATTAATAAGTCTCCTGTAGAGGACCGTGTGTGTTTGTGTGAGTTTGTATTAGAAACACGTGTGTAACTCCTGGTAGAATATTAAAAGGTCCAAATACAAGAAAATGGCCGGACTTGAATTAAGTCCAACTGAAGATAAAGAAGACAAACAAAACCGATATATATATATATATATATATATATATATATATATATATATATATATATATATATATAAACAAATATATGTATTAAACAAAACAATTTTAAAATGGACATAGACAATAATATTTATGTGTGTATGTGAACATTTGTGTCTGTTCTTTGGTGAATGTTCGTACGTACGTGTATGTGTGTATAATGTTCATGGCGTCTTCCACAAATGGGAAGACGCGGATCTTCTAAGAGAGCTTACATTGTAGTCGCTGAAATGAAAGAGAACGAGGCGAGAAGTCGCCCAGTATTTATAGTATAGGGAGAGTGACCCCTAGTGACAATTTCGGAATTAAGGAGGAGCTAACTCCGACAGTCCTAACTCTTTATTTTCTACTGTTGCTTCTACATATAGGTTTTTTTTTTTTTTTTTTTTTTTTGCTCAAAGGGTAAATCAGAATCCGGTCCCGTACAGTACGTGTTGCGAAACACTGTCTGGACTCGCAATCCAAAATTCAGTTAGGGATTAATTAATAATGTGAGAAGAAAAAAAATAAGTTACAATCTTGTTAATCTTTGTGAAAAAGAAAAAAAGACTGTCAACTTATAGTAGCAACACTTGTAGCCAAATCACAGTTCAAACGATAGTCCGTCGTAACAGTCCAACAGGCAACGTAGAAACGACAAAATGGGGTCACACATCCAACCTTCACTTCTCACCTGCAAAAACTCATGTTCGTCCACCAAGCTCAGAAAATACAAATCTTCCACATAAGCGAAAAACAACGGCTTTTGTTCACTGAGAGATCTTTCTGATTGCTCACGCTATTTACGGGAGGGAAGAACATTAGCATAGATTCTGGTCCTCAATTAGATTTTTGTTAACTAATTTTTGGTAATTTTTCTTCGGCAGAACGCAAGTAAAACACGAACTCTTTTTCGAGGAGGCTGATTATCTCTTTCACTACAGACTCTGTTCTCATAAAGTCCCTCAAACAGAAAAAAAAGATGAGAAGGAAGGGAAGGCAGGGTTTAAGTAAGAAGGTGGTAGACCTGCGTAACCCACTCCTTCTGGTAAAAAGATTACAAAAACCAATGCTCGGAGCGGCCTCGCTTTGAAAAACAAGCCATAGCAAACACTCAGCCTTCCACGTCTGAGCGCAGGCCAACACATTTCACAAATTTTTCCACACATTTGACACAAACGATTGCCACCGCGAGATTATGCCAGTTACAAGGAAGAATTCGTTATCATTTTTTTCTCCTGAGCCGACCAAGCATAGAAATGAATACAATATGGAACCAGTAATAAGGAGAGTTAGAGAGAAGCAATGTATAACAACAAACATTGGAATATAAGCTCTGGTAAAAAAAATTAAAAAATAATGACAAAAATTGCAATATGAGCACTGGTAAAAAATGGTTGCTGAGACATTAAGTTTTTAAGCTTCAAAAATCCATACGCAGGTGTCCTCAAGGGCATATGACTCAGTGGATAAAGACGTTGATTAGATCCTGTGACTAGAAGCAAAGAGTTGTGAGTTCAATGCCACATGTTCTTTCTTTCTTAAATCAATTGAGCACCAGCAAGGCGATAAAGCCACCAAAAACGCATGGCTACTGGCTTAGTGGATAATGACGCTGGTTAGATCCAGTGAGTTGTGAGTTGTGAACTAAGACTTAGAGTTGGGTTAAATTACGTGGAACTAGAACAATCTACGCCGGTGGACGAAATAAAGGATTCGGTTCAAAATTCCACTCACCTGAAGAAGGCCGAGGCGTACAACGGCCGAAACATTGTGAATATGGCAATGAGGATAACAGTTTGAATAATGCAAGTAATCATAATACCTCATCTCAGAGATATAGGCAGACATTTTTTTTTTATCTCTGCACTGAGTTTCGGCTCAAATGCCATGGTAGTTTTTCAACCTGCCCATTCAGATAACAGTCAGATTTAAAATCCCGATAGATGGTCTCCTTATCCATTAATATTGAATAATGAATTCGATATTCTATATGATTTATTTTATCAGTTATGTGCCATGCGTGATACACAAGGCAATTTTGTTTCGAAAGATACAAATTCCTTCTTGGCAAAACAGTCGAATACATTACATTTTTATGTGTTGATACCCTAAAAAGGTATGAATCTTTTTTTTTTTCCCCTTATGGATAAACAAATTAGTAAAGATCGGGTTTAATATATTGATATAATTGGTCTACAATCAAAAGAAATGGTAACCTACTGCGGGAAAAATCTCTTATTAGTTATGTATCGAAAGTTATCTGGTCATATGCCATGCGTGATACACGCTTAGGTGATCATGTATCTTTCGATACATGACTGACGAGACAGATTTTTTCCCGTAGTAGGTTGTCATTTCTTTCTGTAGTAGACCAGTTGTCATCAAGGGCTATAGAACCCAGTCTGTCCTGCTATTTACCCATACCTGGGGGGGGGGAGAAGAAAAGGGGTTTTCCCAAATTTATTAGCACGTAAGTGAATGTAATGGATTCGACTGGAATTCGAACTCGTCTCTCCGATTTCTCAATCCCAGCCGCTATCCATTACTCTAGCCCAGTGGTTCTCAACCGGGGTCTACATGGACCCTAGGGGTCCATGTAATATTTCCGGGGGTCCACAGGCAAAACTCAATTGTTGTGTTAATTAAAAATAGTAATAATAATTATTATTATAATTATAGTAGAATATTTTATTTGTATTAAATTAGTTTTCATTTAAAAATAAAGCTTAATCGTATACTATTTCTTTGATAATTAAAACCTTAAAATTTATATTAGTGAAGAATAGAAAATTGTTCTTATGTCCAATAGCTATGAAGGGGTCCACCAAGATAAAAAGAAGGGGAAAGGGGTCCATGGGTAAAAAAAGGTTGAGATCCACTGGTCTAGCCATTTAAACCAAACAATGTAGAGTGGTCGTTCTTTTCAGAGGGAACGTTTAGTCGCTTGACACCGGTAGGAAATATTCTTTGTTTTAGTTTGTCATTAACGGGTCTGTGAATTAAACAGATAGAAAATCTTTGATTCCAATTTTTTCGCCCCTTTTTATTTTCTTTTTACTGTAGAATGCTTTTCGAGGCCATTATCAATAGAAATAGCGATCAACCTAATCGATTGATTGATTTTCAAAGCCAACACAAATCCAAACATTTCTCAACGAAGAAGCAAGAATTGAAGGTCGTTTCTTCAACATCGCCTTTTTTTTCTCCAAACAAAACAATTAAAAAAGGTAAGTAGATATTTTAAAAAAATAGTTGAATTAAAATTAAAACATTTGCCGTAAATTTGGCACTGCGAAAAAACAGACAATTTTATGCTCTTTAAATAAAATTAAAACATATGGTTATTTTTTTACTATTTTTAGGGACCTCCACGAAAAATCGCTAAAAAATCTGCATACCATAATGAAAAAAGGCCCCAAATTTAATGAAAACATAGTTTTATCGTCAAGATCTTTGTTATTATTAAGAGGAATGACCAAAGTATTTTTTGAATATTTAATTAAATTTTTTACTCACTTTTAGAACATTCGAAATTTTAATTAAAAAATTTTGTTTTTCTTGCGTCAGCGATTATATTAATTTTTAGCACAACGAATTTTCGTCTCTTTTTTGCGGTGAGCAGATACATTTTTTGGAAATTCTTGCAAAAATCAAATAATTGTCGGATTGTAAATAAATTTTCAAGACTTATTCACAAATGAATGAAATTATATTTGAATTTTTTTTATTAGAAAATCTTGTAAAAATATTTTTTTTTAACTACATGTGTTTCACCCCACAACCATTTAAATTTTATGAAAACTTGAGAAATTCAACGTGATAATTTTTAGTGAGTATTTTAGTTTAAAGCAAAATTCTTTGAAGAATTTAAATCATCAGTTTTTTTTTTTGTTTTTTTTTTTTTAAATTGGACCCCCATCTTACCGAAAAAATTAATTTCGATCAATATAATTTCTATTTGAAATACACCACAACGTATTTTGCTGACTGGAAATAAATAATAAAATTTAAATCTTTTAGCTTTCAATAAAAGCTAAAATGAAAGCTTCAAGAAAGCTTTTTCATTTATTAAAAATCATTTTAAACAAACCTTAACGTATACCGAATTAGTGGAGATACAGACTAATATTATTTTTAAATTAATTAATTGTTTTATTTTTATTATTCTCATTTTTTTTTAGCAACTTTTTTATGCGAGTACATTCGTTTTGTATTTGCCAAAACTCAACAGATTTAAATCTAATCTAAGGCATTAGGCACCTGGGTAAGCAAATCCTTAAAAATAAATTAATTAAAAGCACCTGAAACTAAAAAAAAATGTTATGGCCTGTTTAGGAGCCAGAAAGAAAGACATGAAAGACAAAGGTAAGTTGAATAAGTGTATTGAAATAACAGATATATATATAAAGCAAGAGTGTTAGCAATAAGCAGATAGAGGTGTACGTCCGAATGGTAGGTTAACACTGCATCTCCGCTTTCTAACCGACTGCCTACGACTCTAGCTAGGAAGTCTCGCAGTTAGTATTTATGAGAGGAGGAAGAGTTTATTCTACTGTAGGAGGGTTTACCACAAAAAAAATAAAAAATGATAAAACATCGACCCTTAAATTGGGAAGGCAATGCCTATAGATCTTATCAGGTTGAAGCTTAAGGCCTCAAAATCTAGGTAGCCTCCAGCCAAGGTATATAATATTTTTGACACTGTCATCAGCTTTCTTACACATGGTGTCATAACGCATTGTAAATTCTGTTTAGAAAATGCTCTTGATCCATAAAAACAGATACTGGTCAGTTCGATAGGAAAAAAGCAATTGCACTTGAGGTGCAAAATATGTTGTAACTTTTTTTGCGTCATATAACCGTCTGATAGCATGGAAGGTAAATTTAACAAAAAAAAGAGATACATTTCCTCTCCTTTTATGCAGGGATCACATGGTAACTCTGTCATGTGACCACAGTAACTATAAAAGGTTAGCTGTCCTGGATATGATGATAAACTACATTCATGTCCTGGGTAAGACGATAAACTACATCTGACAGCAAGGTCTTTGATCAGAAGTTTTTGAGGAGCATAGAACCACCTCTTAATTGCTGGTGTTCCCAGGTCCACCCTGACCTGGGGTGGTAGCACCTGTCTGGTTTCCAGCTATGGGCAAATCGTTAACACCACCACCCACCCACCCAAAAGGGGTCAAAACACTATGAAAGTATAAAAATAAGTTTTAATACCAGTAATACTTTTTTGGAAAATTTTTTATTGGCAATGCATTTTTGGAAAAAAAATATTACCAGCAATACATTTTTGAAAAAAAAAAATATATATATATATATATATATATATATTATTACCAACAATATATTTTTGAAAAAAATATTATCAGCAATAAAAATCTTGTCGGCATCAAATAACCCATTGAGGTGTTGATATGCCATAAAACAACTAAACTGAACTATAAAGGGTTAGTACAGAAAAAAATTAAGCTTTATTTTAGTAAGCATTTCAACAACGCAGGGTAAGCACACTGCTCCTTTCCTGTCTGATCATCAGTCAATTTTTCCACAACTCTAACCATCCAGTAATTTTAAACACCTGTCGTCATCATCTTCATCTTTACTCAAGTCAAATTGTTTAATTTAACTCTCTTCCATTTTCTTCTACTTGTGAGAACGGAGGAATGGCCAAGGCTCTCTCGTCATCGAAATCCGGGCCTTGGGAGACAACAACAATAAAAAGAAAAGAAATATTAAAAAATTCCAGCAAGTTTGGGGAATGAAATTAATTAATAAATAAATCAATTAATAAATGATTATTGTTGTTGTTGTTAACAACAATAATAAAAATAACAACAACACAAAAATGCTTTCTCATAAACATGTCAGTGACGTCAGATAGAAACAAAATCTAAAGAATATGAGAAAATAAGTAAATATAAGAATCTTGAAATTGAAAAAAAATACAGCAACTGAAAACTTCTTGGGTGATCATGGCTTTCCAAGATTTCCTGTTCTTAGTAAATTTTGTCTTTTCAAAGCACAATAACATATACAGCCTGATATAAGAGAAACCTGGATATAAGAGAGATTTTCTCTGGTCCCAAATTAGAGCCTGTGTTAACCTAAACAAAATAGACCAAAACCCGGATATAAGAGAAACCCGCATATAAGAGACTTCTTCTCCAGTTCCGACAACTCTCTTATATCCGGGTTATACTGTATTGTATTTTTATTGCTTCAAAGCTCCCAAGAAAATTAAAATTCGGCATTAAATGACCCATTAGGAGTTGATATGCTGTTAAACAAAATCAACCAACGAACATGAAAGAACTCTTTCCTGACATTAATCCATATAATATTCTAAAATTTCTTAAAGAAATCAAACTGTATTCCAAAATATAATGTCAACAAAACTACAACATAAAACACACATATCACCGCCTCTAGTAATCATGTCCCCACAAACATGTATATACGCAAAATCAGAGTATCATCTACCATGTATTCAGTTGTGAAAGCAGAATAACAGATATTTTTATTACTTCAAAACTTCCGAGAAAATTAAATTTTGGTATTTAATGACCCATGAGGCGTTGATATCCCGTTAAATAAGTAAATAACTGATAATGTAACACTGAAATATGAAGGTGTGTTGGAATAGCAAAAGTTGTCTTACAAAAACTAAAATATACAAAGAGGAAAATTTTGTTAGAAAGGAAAAGAGTGCTGAGCTGTTAGGTATATACAAAGCTCCCAAGAAAATTAAATTCAGCATTAAATGACCCATGAGGTGTTGATATGCCATTAAATCAATCTGAAAGAAATGGCAGCCCACTGTGTGTAATCTTCTCCCTAGTTAATCATGAGTTGAAAGTGTCTGGCACTTGACTAACTGCTTACATGGTAAGGATTATATTTACGAAGTTCTGCAAAGAGAATGTGTGCATGTATATTGTATACATTACCGTATGTCTGGAGAAATGATTCAGTGTGGGATTTTACTAAACAACATATCTAGCCTTGGGTGGAAGCCAGTCTAGGAGAATGAAAATTCCGAATTCAAAAGCATGGTGAAGTCAACAGGAAACCATGCTACTGTTTTTCCAAAAAACTCAAAGCAATACATATATAGCAAAAAGGAAATCATGGAGAACCATGATCCCATACATAAGGTAGACACACAGTATTTAAAAAAGTATGTATCTTACTGGATATCAAGTCACTTTGGTATTTCCTTGTTCATACATGAATATTCAGTCCTATAGTATGTGTTGTTTGCAGTGGAGATCAAGCGCCAACATGTTTCTTCAACAATACAGTTTGAATTAATCTAACTTTACTTTCATATCCAGCCATAATATTATGATAGATATGAAGAGACTAAGAGCTACAAAGGATAGGAAGTAGTGGAGAGCCATGATCAACCTACCTAACCAGCATGTATAAATGAATGGCAGAACAGGGAAAAGGAAGGGATAGTAAAAAGACATTCTAAGAGCTACAAAGGATAGGAAGTCGTGGAGAGCCATAATCAACTTATCTAACGGGATTGTGTAAATGGGTCTTAGAAGAGGGAATGAGAGGGACAGTAAATAGACGAACAATGCTGAGAGATACAAAGAATAGGAAGTAGTGGAGAACCATAATCAAACTACGTAACAAGCTTGCCTAAATGGATGGCAGAACAAAGAATGGGATTGATATTCAAAAGACAAACATTGCTAAGAGCTACAATGGATAAGACGTAGTGGAGAGCCATGATCAACTTACCTAACTGGTTGTGTAAATAGGGAATGGGAGGGGTTGTAAATAGATGAACAATGCTGAGAGCTGCAAAGGATAGGAAGTAGTGGAGAGCCATGTTCAACCTATTTAACAAGCTTGTGTAAATGGGTGGAAGATCAGAGTGAGATAGTAAAAAGACAAACCTTGCTAAGTTCTACAAAAATAGGAAGTAGTGGAGAGTCATGAACAACCTTCCTAATAACCTCATGTAAATGGATGGCAGGTAATGGTCAGAGGAATAGTAAATAGATATTGCTAAGAGCTACAAAGGATAGGAAGTAGTGGAGAGCCATGATCAATTTATCTAATAAGCTAGTGTAAATAAGTGGCTGGACAGGTAATAAGGAGGACAGTAAATAGACAAACACTGCTAAGAGATACAAATTTAGGAAGTAGTGGAGAGCCATGATCACCTTGAATTTTTTATATTAAATATCTTTTTTTCTTTATCTTTTGTTCTGATTTACCAGATAAGTTGTGTATGTAGATAAATTTGTATATTTTAATATCTTCTTTTTTTTTTAGATTGTTTCCTCCTTCGTACAAGTAAGATGAATATAGATGGCAGCGATGTTCCTGAACTTGTATCATCTTCGAAATCTCGACAGGAGTTTAATATGAGATTCCACACTGAGAAAATCTTTCACTGTGAGATTTGTGGGAGAAACTTCACTAAGCATTCAACTCTCAAACAACACTTGCTGATACACACCGGAGAGAAGCCATTTTGCTGTGAGGTGTGCAATAAAAGATTTTCACGGACTTCACATCTTGAACGGCACATGTTAATGCACACTGGTGAAAAACCTTTCCACTGTGAGGTATGTGGAACAAAATTTTCTCAGAGTTCTCACTTGAAACAACACATTCAATCTCACACTGGCGAGAAACCATTTCAATGCGAGTTCTGTGAAACAAAATATTCACAAAAGTCTGATCTCAAAAGACACATGCGGACACACACTGGGGAAAGACCTTTCCACTGTTATGAATGTGGGAAAAACTTTTCACAGAGTTCAGTTCTGAAAGAACATTTTCGAATACACACTGGCGAGAAACCATTCAACTGTGAACTTTGTCAAAAGGGATTTTCAGGCAGCTCAAATCTTAGACGTCACATGCGAACACATACTGGAGAGAAACCTTTCCATTGTGAGATTTGTGGAAAAGAATTTTCCCAAAGAGCATTTCTGAAGGAACACATGCGGATACACACTGGAGAGAAACCTTTCCACTGTGATATTTGTGGCAAAGCCTTTTCTGGATATTCAAATCTTAAAAAGCATTTGCGGACACATACTCAATAAGATTTCTTTCAGTGTATGGTTTGTACAGAGCAACTTACAAGATCATGTTTTTTAAGATTTCATGAGGCAAAATATTTATATGTTTATTTTCCTCTGTAGAAAGCATGAGGGTGAACTGAAAAGTTCATTGGCTATCAAGGCATGTTGTGAGAGCTGTGAAATCTTGCATGCATTCATTTCAAACACTTAACTTTTTTTAAAATCATTTTACCCCAAGCAAGGTGGGTATGCCACTAGTTCGCAGGGGGTGACAGAGAGTGAAAGTGTGAGAAAAGACTAGATATGGGGGGATTGAAAAGAGGATAAATGATGAACGGGATTCAAGAAAACAGAAGATGGCAAATGATGTTTCATTTAAATTTTTGAAGATTGTAGTTTTCAGGGAAACAAGTAAGAGGAAGGGAGTTCCACAGGCAGGAAGTATGAGAAAAGAAATTTGGAGTATAAGTGGCAGTTACATTTAACTATTTCAACAGTAAAAGGGTGGGACCTAGCTGCCAATCTAGTAGCACACTTAAATTCATGTAGTCAGGGCATCAAGGAAAAAAATTTGTCAGAGAAGTTGCCATGAAAATATTTGTTGAAAAGACCACATCACATTGGTGAGAAAGTGACTGAAGTCGAGATGCCGGGTCAAGATCGATTACATTGCAGATCCTTCTTTGGATTTTGTGAAGAACCTCAATATGAAGAGCAGGTGCTCCAGACCAGATATGGCAACAGCGTGGATTAATGATAGATTTGTAGATGACTAAGATGGACTCTGACAAGAAAAACCTGCCATAACACAATAAACCAACTTTCCTTGCAGTAGATGCAGCTATTGATTCAATGTAGTTGTTCCACCAAGTCATTTGAAAACATGAGGCGAAGAAGGTGCAGTGTGTTGGTCTCTAGGAGTCCAACTGTATAGTTTCTTTGCAGGCAAACTGACATCTGACTGTTCAAAGTAGACTTCAGATGTAACAAGAAGTGACTTCTCTTGAAAATGGAGAAAATTTGACATCGTGGTGTTATCATGTACCTGCAGAAAAAGGGTTTAGCCCCTAAAGACGGTCATGCTGATATGGTTGATACATTAGGGGATAACGCCCCAGCTAGTGCAAAGGTGGGCAGCTGAATTCAGGAAAGAAAGGAAGTGTCTTGAAGATGACCCAGATATCCTGCGACTGTGACGACCAAGAAAAACATTGATCATGTCCATTATATGGTAATGGATGACAGGCAACGGACTATAAATTAAATGGCCAACACTATTAGCATATCCTGTAAGAGAATTGGAATATTCTGAACAGTAAATTTGGCATGACAAATATTCCTACTCAGTATGTTCCCTGTTTTCTGACACCTGATCAAAAATGCATGGACTGATCACATCATGGAAAAATCTGGCATTCTTTGAGGCAAATCCAGCTGGTTTCTTTGAATGTTATCTGTTTCATCACTTTGAGCCGGAGACAAACAGACAATTCATGCAGTGGAAACCTCACCTGATCCAAAGAAGGCCAATGTTGTTTCATCTTCAGAAAATGTGATGGCCCCAGCTTTTGGGATGCAAAAGTCATTGTCTTTATTGACTTACTTCAAATGGGCCACACCATCAATAGCAAGTACTATGCCAACTTGTCAAGGCAGTTACGAGAGGCTATCAAGACAAAAACTTATAAAAACTGATGGAATGGGTTTCATTTCATCAAGGCAATGCTCCAACATACAAGTTTTTGGTTTCAATTTTATGTTTGACTATGGCTTTGAACTATTTGATTGCTGTCCCTATTCTGATGATTTGACTATCATCTGTTCCCCAACATGGAAAAGATCACTTGGTTGAGAGCCAGTATCACAGTGATGATGACATATCTGCTGTTGATGAATTTTTTTTACCTGTTGGTTGAACAGTCTTTTTTGAACAGTCAGATATCAGTTTACCTGGAAAAAAACAAAGCAGTTATTAATAAGAAGTGCTGAAATTAATATGTACAAGGTTTTTCAGTTTTAGCATCTATCCTTCATAGTCAGCCTATGAACTTTTCAGGCCTTCTAAAAAAACAACTGTTTTGAAAGAAAAAATGCAGTTATAAAAAAGAAGAGTTGAAATGGAAAATGGAAAGATTTCACATTTTGAAGCAAGGTTTCCTTCATAGTCACTCCTAATGAACCCTTTGAACTTTTCAGCCAACCCTTGTACTTGGGAAGAAACAATGCATTTATTAATAAGAAAGAGATGAAATGAATGTTGGCAAGATTTCACAGTTCTAGCATCACTCCATCATAGTCAACCTATGAACTTTTCAACCTAATCTCGTATAAAAAGCTTTCTATGAATTCTTATTAAAAAAAAAATAGTTAAGATTTATGGAGAAAGACTTTTCTGGAATTAGAATTCATATCTTATAATTTAACATTCACTTGTGGGAAATAAATGTTCTATTGTGTGAGGTGGTGTTGAAAAGTTCTGGACTAAGAGTAGAAAATATATACTTTTACTGCAGTAAATGATATTAGATCATTCAACAATTGGTCCACGTGGATGTGTTCAGAAATATTGTTGATATTTTCTGGAATTTTATTGCCCTGAAAAACACATCTTGAATTGGTACTCAATTGGTCTTAAAAAATGTCACTAAAGCAGGGTTTCCCAACATGGGCAATATCGCCCATCGGTGGGGGATTTCAGCTGTTGGGTGGGTGGTATGCAGTTGAACAGGGAATTATGAATGATATAGGATTTTGAGTATTAAAAAGGTATTTCAGAGGAGATATGCCAAGAAACTGTATACAAAAAACGGGAGGCTAACTGGGAATAAGTGGGTTACATTGCTTGATAAGATATAAATATCCTCACAGTCAATGATCATCTTAGTATTTTCTATACATTTGAGAAGGGTCATTAACATTCAAATAGTTCTTCAGTCGAAATAAAAAAATTTCGGATAGAAATCAGATAAGGGAAAATGAAGAACAACAAAAAAATATTTGCTGAATTTTTATTAATTGCTAGCAATGTATATTTTATTAATTTTATAAGTATGAACAAAAATCGATTAATTTCTTTGTCAACACTTGCAATGCTAACCCTAAAACTAATCTTGACCATAAAACTAAATTATATGTATAGTTTTCAATTTGGCATCTTGAAATGGTATAATGGTTAGCGAGTTTGTTTTGCCAGAACGATTATGTCTGAGTGGTGAGTTCGATCCTCACTAGGTGCTGACTACTTTCGATTTTGTGCCACATCTACGCTACACTTGGAAAATCGCTATATAGTTTTCAACTGTCAAGTTTGTTTTCATTTTTTCTTTAATATGGCAGCAGCAGCTGCCACATAAGTTGGAGTTACTACCTTCCTGTGGTATTTTTTTTACTACATCATAAAGCCAGTTTATGAACCAGTAACAAACTTTTACCAAACAATTTTGGTATGCTTTTGAATATTACTGTATAGGTGAGTAGTGTAAAGTTTTTCCCTGTGGAAATTGGTGATAATGCAAATAGTTTGGAAACCCCTGATCTAAAACATGTTCACTAAAAACTTGAAGGAGACTTACCAAGCTTTACACAAAATTTGTTCCAAGCATGTTGTAAAGATCACAGATCCGTTCCGGCATAATGTTACATAATCAATGAACACGGGTAGAAAGTACAAAACCTACTAGCAGATTAACTTAATAGGCTGAGTACCAGAGGACATTAGCTGTTGGTGCAATTCAGTTGATCCAATCACAACACCTAAAGTCCAGAAATTTTCCAACACTTTCTTGTAAAAGACCTCAAATTTATCTTTGTTTGACTTTCTTAATCAACCTCCTTTTCCACTGTTTTTTTCCTAATAGCTGTTTATTAAGATATATAGGAATCCCCTGATTAGTGCAGCTAATTTGTACATCGGTAACTATAAAAAAAAAAAAAAATCAATTTTTAATTACTATGCTTAAACTGAAAAATGATTTACCACACTAAAGTTTTGCTATAAAAAGATTTAAGTGCACTAATCGAATTCGCATTAATTGAGGGATACCTGTATATTTTTTTCTATATACAACATGTGAAAGCCTGTGCGATACCCTATCCTCGTCAACCGCCAATCAGGTAGGTAACAGTTTCTGTGGCTAAGGCGGTACTGCCACCCTTGGCGCCACCAGCAGATTTTGCCACCGGATAGCGTATTGTATTTTTTATTTAGACGTGCCAGTCTCTACGAATTTTTATGCAACTGCAAGTCAGATTTTCAATGTTGCGTTAAAAGCGTTTGATTTTTTTTTTTTTATCGTTAACCAATACACAATGAACTCATAATGACGATTATCAATGACGTAGAATGGAAGGCGAACAGATGTATTTCACGTCGGAAGTAGCATTGTATTGAAAGCATGGTTTTAATTAACTTTCTCTATATGCATATACGAAACCTAAGAAAAGTTTTTAGCCAGGAGAAATAAACTAGATCCATTTTCAAAAATTTAATTACGTAATCTCTACTCAACATAACTAAACAGTAATTGGAACTGGTATACAGTAGGTCCTCTATTTGCTAGTTTCAGTGTTTGTATTCGATTTTTCATGGATTTGAACAAGTTATCAACGATTGTCTGAGCCATATTTTGCCACTCGTTTAGCAATGTTTATGGGTTGCCACTGACGTCATTTTGGTTGCATGTTCTCGAAGTTTTCAGTCAAGGTGCTCCCAAACGTGCTCTATTGGATTCATGTCAAGACTTTGGGCTACCCATGGCAGTGACTTGATTCCTTGTGATTCCTTCCAGGTCTTTTCTACTTTACTCGTATGACATTTCCATATTGTTGAAAAAGGTAGACATTCTCGTCAATTTGATTGGTTTCAAATAGTGGGAGTTGTCCTTTCTCTAATATTTGACAGTATTTTGGACCATTTAAACGCTCGTCAACAAGAATCAGCTCAGATTTCCCTCCAAACCAGACAGCACCCCCCCACACCAATTCTCCAATCCCTCCATGTTTCATGGTCGTCTGCTAACATTCAGTATTCCAAGTCTTATTCTGATTTCTTCAAACATAAACCTCGAAATCTCGAATTTGAATATTGGCAGAATTTACTTTCATCTGACCAAATTACAGCCTGCTAAAATTCATAATCTTTGCTCTCGAATTCTCTCGCCCAGTCCATACGCCTGTTCCTGTTAACCTTTGAAATCAAGGGCTTCTTTCTTGCAACACTTCTTTGATAGCCTAGCTCTTTCAGAGTCTTTCTCACCGCATATGGCGATATTTCCATGCTGTTGGCGACATATTTGACGCTGTGACGATGGTTTCTGATGACTTCCCTATTCAGTGCCCTTTTCGTTCGCTCAGACACGATGCTTAGTCTTCCTGAACGTTGTTCTTTAAATTTTTTGAAAATATTAAGTGTTTGATGATTAACCTGGAAAAACCTAGCAATTTCCCTATCTGACTTGCCACACTGATACCATCCTATTATTTGCCCTTGTTGAAATTCACTAATTTCCTTATTCCACGACCTTTCATTGCAAAATATAAGTCAACTATTGTTCATAGTTTAGAGTAGCTTGATACAAACAGTATTGTCTGAAAAAAAAAGAAAAGAAAAGACGTTATTACACGAGGCAAAATTTCTGTAATCAAGGTTGGCTAAAAAGTGTATACTTGTGTATAGATGATGAGACCAAGTGGAAAAGCTCTAAACGACGTGTTTCGCCGAGAGCCTCTTCTTTCTCTGACTTCTGGTTAGAACAGCGTTTCTCAAACGTTTTAGTTAGAATAAATGACATGTCTCAAGGAATCCCTACGCAAAAACAAAATTATATTCCATATTTTTCTCTTTTTATTTTCATCGTAATTCACATGGTAAATATCATAATATATATTTTCGAAGAACTGGTTTAAGGAAAAATTAATACTTCTCTGTCAAATTTTTCGGTAATGCTGAAAATAAAATTCATACTGTTCGTTTGTAATACTTCATCCGGGAGTTTTCATTCACACACACACACACACAGAAAAATTCTACACTCAAACGTAAAAAATAAACATAAGTAAGGAATATTTTATACCTATAATATAAATGTAAACAGCACGAAAACAGATGATTGCTGCATCAGTTATTTTTTAAGTTTTTTATCCTTTACTGTCAATGTTGAAATGACATAAGGTAAATCAAGGCAAAATGTCATATGAACTAATAAATGGGCTAAGAATTTTTTTATTAACCCAATAGTTTAAATAGAATGATGTCGATTTTACAATAACCAAAAATATATTATGCATGTTTAGTTATATTACGTATTTGAAATTAAATAAAAAAAAAAAAGTCAAAATTGCATTAGCTTATCTCGTCTGTTCTCGTGGAATCCTCGGGGACTTTTTGCGGAACCTTAGGGTGCCGGGGAACCCTGGTTGAGAAATGCTGGGTTATAAAGAAAGACATGTATGTAAGGAAAAATCTGTTTGAATCTTTTAGGATAAGCGGGAACTATAAATCAAATTGCTATGTTGTAATGGAATGTCCCACACTCCCTATCGCCTATGTGGCCTCACTATATCAGTAGCTATATATGGTGAGCACAGGATATACTTGGGGACTTGCTTCGGGAATTACTAGCCTACCACCCGATTCCCTGTCTTTCAGTAGTGTATTCTCTTTTATAATAAACCCCTCTTTCTTTCATCTACGCGTGCGTTGCTGTTCCCTCACTTGAGTACCGCCTTTGTCTGTTTGTAACCCCACCTATTCAACAAATTATGTTCAGATGGCGTGGTTTTGTAAATTCCCCCTAGTGGAGAATATTTATCAAGAAGTTTGAATATTTTGATATCTATAACGATTCTGAGCCTCATTTAGAGCAATGGTTCTCAACTGTGGTCCGTATGGAACCTGAAGGCCCATGTAATTGGGGGTCCAAACAAAAATACAGCAAATCGGGGGTCCACAGTAATATTTTAGTGGCCCATAGAGCAATTTCCTTTTGGAACGGTTGTTCAGTTGAGTTATATGCCATATTTAATAGTGAGTTGCGCTTAGTTTAATTTGTAATGTATATAAATTATGGGATAATTCAGTTCAGTTATATGTGACATGAGTGATACATGCTTAAGCGATCATGTATCTTTCGATACATGATCGTTGAAGCAGATTTTTTTCCCGCAGTAGGTTGCCATTTGTTTCTGCGGTAGACCAGTTGCCCTCCAAGGCTATAGAACCCGGTCTGTACTGCTATGTACCAATAGCTGTGGGGGGGGGGACAAGAAGAAGATTCATACCTTTCCCAAGTAAGTGAATGCATTGGATTCAACTGGAATTCGAACTCGGATCTCCGAACGGTGTTACAACTGAGAATTGGACTTGCTACAGGAATCTACGCCATATTAAAAGACTTAAAATAGAAAAACAACTCTAAAACTAGCAGAAAACGAGATCATGTGATGTAAGTTTTATTCTGCCGGATGTTGAATAAAAACAGAGAAGCATAAATAAGGGAAGGATTTTAAAGAAAAATGTATAAAGATTATAATCATACTTATTATAAAACGCAGGTTGTGTGTGTGTGTGTGTGTGTCTGTTCGTTTATATATTGGATCGGATTTCCTACATTTTTCAACCGATTTCAACAAAACTTCACAGGACTACGTAAAATTACCTTGCGGTGGTTCTGACAGCGCCAAAAATTGGAAAAACACAATTGTTTTTGCATGAAATCAATTTGACAACACGATTAAGAGGCATCGCGAGAATGAAAGGGGACAACTCATATTGAGTTATACGTATTATAAAACCCAGGTTGTTTGTGTGTGTGTGTGTGTGTGTTCGTTTATATATGGGATCGGATTTCCTACATTTTTCAAACTGATTTCAACAAAACTTCACTTTTTTTTGGCAGGTAGTGTTTCTTATTGTCTTTTATTTTTTTTTTCTTTATTTTTACATTCAGAATGCTTTAAAAATTCTATTTACAAGACAATTGTTTATAATAAAATTCTATTCAATCGGTAGACTCATAACATTTGAAAACAATGTTTTTGTTTGAGTTTGACCAATTCGTAAAAAAAAAAACTAATTAAGACATGCGTGTCCGTCAACCTTAAACAATATTCTTTGTCAATTTTATTTTTCAGTCTTTATGATGGTCGATACTTGATCTATCTCTTACTGTTACATCCCCGGGCAACGCTGGGCCCTACTGCTAGTTTATTATATAAATTAACTTAATATGTGAATAATAAATAATAATATTAATTTTAAATGTAAATAAAATAAAATATAATACTATAAATTAAAATTTGTGTATTTAGGCAGCAAATTCTCTTTTAGGAATGTTATTAAATAAATTACAAACATTATGTTTACTTATTTTTAGCATAATCCGTTCATATTCACGGATATTTTTCTGTGTATCACAATGAAACGATGCAAGAAATGCACTGTTACAGTGCATTTCTTGCATCATTTGATTGTAATGTGGATCCATGTTCTGATAAGCGAGATAGGATTAGCAACAGCCTGCTTGGGTTTTAAGGGCATACAATCAAGGAGTTGGCCCCGGGCATCACCACACCTCTGCACGTCACTTTATTTAATAAAGTATATACATTTTATATTTCTATAGTACAATTCCTAAATTTATCTATTAGTAAAAAAATTAAATGAGTTTTTTTTTCATCGAATGGTATGGGGGTCCACCCCAAATAATTAAGAGTAAAAGTGGTCCGTAGTTAAAAAAGAAAAGAAAAGACAATAAAAAAAGAACAGTGGCTTCTCTCTGCCTTTTCTAGAAATACTTCAATGGTTAGTGCAGTACCAGTAATGGATAGCGGCTTGGATTGAGTAATCGAAGAGCCGAGTTCGAATTCCAGTCGAATCCATTACATTCACTTACATGCTAATATCCTTGGGAAAGGTATGAATCCTCTTCTTGCCTCCA
The DNA here is from genome assembly GCA_903632075.3 of Acanthosepion pharaonis. NCBI lineage: Eukaryota > Metazoa > Mollusca > Cephalopoda > Sepiida > Sepiidae > Acanthosepion > Acanthosepion pharaonis. The sequence goes on from CAHIKZ030002903.1 coordinate 121,103, forward strand.
GCTATGGGTAAATAGCAAGACAGACCGGGTCCTATAGCTTTGGATGGCAACTGGTTTACCGCAGAAAGAAAGGGCAACCTACAGCAGGAAAAAAAATCTGCCTCGTCAGTCATGTATCGAAAGATACATGATCACCTAAGCGTGTATCATTCATGGCACATGACCAGATGACTTTCGATACATGACTAATAAGGCAGATTTTTTCCCGCAGTAGGTTGCCATTTCTTTCTGCTGTAGACCAGTTGCCATCCAAGGCTATTGTACCCGATCTGTCCTGCTATTTATCCATAGCTGGTGGGGAGAGAAGAAAAAGAGGATTCATACCGTTTCCAAGGGTATCAACACATAAGTGAATGTAATGGTTTCGACTGGAAAGTCAGTCTGTTATGTGCCATGCGTAATACACGCTTAGGCGATCATGTATCTTTCGATACATGACTTACGAGGCAGATTTTTCCTGCAATATGTTGCCATTTCTTTCTGTGGTAGACCAGTTGCCATCCAAGGCTATAGAACCCGGTCTGCCCTGCTGTTTATCCATAGCTGGGGAGAGAAGAGGAGGATTCATACCTTTCTCAAGGGTATTAGCACGTAAGTGAATCTAATTCGACTGGAATTCGAACTCGGCTATAGAATCTTCGCTATACAACATATAAAGAAAGACCCACCAATAATTCTAAAAAATTTTCGCATAGGATTAATGCCGAGCCTCCACAATTTCCCTGGCTATTGCATCTTGCACTTGCCAAGTACACCGTTTTTATTGTTCCATTCTATAATAAGACAACCTCGGTAACACAAATGAACTAGGCAAGACGCCTTAAATAAAGAACTCAAAGTGAGTCAGTAGAGTTAAATAATAGTGGTGTCATGGAAAAACCTTCCTTTTGACACTCCGTCTTATTGCGGGCACATTTGATGATGTTTACCCAACTTTTTGCGTGAAAACATTGAGTTGAAGAAAGAAATCTGGCATTGTGGTTGCAAAATGCATTTTATGATGATTCCTTGAGTCGACAAACACAAAATATAGATTCTTGGTTACACAACCTATAAAGTTAGACTCACCAATAATTTTGCAAGTATTTGTAAATATAAAATTATTCTTGCAAACAAACAAGCTAATGAATAAATAGTGATGAATATTTTTGTTGTAAATTCTCAGGAAGCAAAAAAAAAAAAATGTATAAATTGACTTTCATCAAACACTATTTACATTGTTTGCCATGTTTATCACAGTGGTTTGGCCGTTGTATGCTCCGGCCTTCAAAGGTGGTTGGAATGTCGAACTGAACACTTTATTTCGCTCGCTGGGTTAGACTGTTCTAGTTCCTCAAGGACACATGGCACAGTGGATACAGGAGTTAGTTAGATCCAGTGACAGGACCCAAAGAGTGTGAGTTCAATACCCGGCTAAGGAAGTGGAGAACTTGGAGAGGGGAATTAACAGGAGATAACTGTCAACTGACATAGGCCGATTCTTACAATGGTAACAAAGATGAGGACGATAGTCCGAACAATGTAAAGAGTGTACATAACACCTTATCTCAAAAATATAGACTTTCATCATATATTTAGGTTTTATTCGAGTCGTCGCTTTTTACAACTAAACATTGCCGAAGAGTAAAGGTAGTTCAAATATTAGCGGCATCAGAAAAAAAAAACGTCCTTTTGTCAATCCATTTTTTAACAGGAGTAGATGTCTAAATCCTTGTTTCCTGCTTAGGATTGGGTTTCCAGTTCCTTCTAAAACCTTCTTGTTCTCTGCATTTTCTACAAATATTTGCGTGGCAATTGTTCTAAGGAGTTTTCCTCCTTGGTGTCATGAGTGCATTAATTTAAGCATGTTACTAGATTGGCAGCTAGGTCTTACCATTTTATTGTTGAACTAGCTAGATGGAACCGTATGTTGTATTTTAATAATTACTTTTCTCACACTTCTCCCTATCGATTTCTTGCTTTCCTGCTGACAAGAATACAGGCCTGGTTCAAAATGATGGTAGTTCCTTCAGGCAAGTAAGTTCAAATATTTATTATTGTACAAAAATACAATAATTGCGGCAGATGGCCGAAGGGGAAATGGCGAAAAGGCTCGTCTTTGCTATCTATCCAAGTCCTAGTGTAGAATGTTGATTAGAACGTCGGGTTGACCAATTGTAGAATGTATTACTTCTCGAGTGTTGTGGTCACCAATGTTGAATCGGTTAAATAGATAATGTGGCTGCGTGTTGAGAAGGTAATAAACATTCATACATAATATTTAAAACATCAAGGAAAAAAACAATGAGAACCAATTTTGTTTAACGAAGAAATATATGTATATTAAATTCAACAATAATACAAAGTAGTTGTAATATGAGTGAAAAAGGGAGAAAAAAGTAGCTTCCCCTTGACTGTAAGGAAGTGTCTTAAAGAAGATTTGTCTAAGTAAAATGTTCAGAGTTCAGTGTTGAAAATAGAATATTCTTTTCTTTTAGAAAATTGTTCAGTTGTTGCAACTTACCGAGTTGATTTAACTTGGTGTGTCCACTGAGAACTGGTGGTGTATGAAATAAAGTTCTGTATTGTGTATGTACGTGCGAAGTGAGTAGGATGAAATACACGAGCGAGTAGATGAGATCTATTGTCTCTGGGTACACTCGACTGTGGTTCTGAAACTACTAATAACTGGTTCTTTGGAATGCATCCAATATTTACACTACCTAGGGTGGCTCCCAGCAGAGACGCTGGATATATTTTTGAATATACATGAAAAATATCCGATTGGACGGAAAATGGACCAATCAGCGATTTTATAGCAAAGCTTGTTTTTGAACAAAGTATAGTAAAAAATTTCCTATGGTGGAATGCGATAGATAAATTGTCCTATTATTTTTAGTATGTATTTATTGACCAATTAGATTTGGAGAAAATGTAGGCGTGGTACTACACTCATTAATCACAATCACGACCCCTTCATCGAATCCAATTTATCCAATTCCCACAGGACGTCATTCATCACCATTCAATCCTGCATATACCACAACCATATATTCCTTTTCCTGGGCTGTCATCCTGCTCTGGGCTCGTGGCTACGTCCACCTTTTCTTTGGGAGTTAGTGGTTTGGGTTGAGTCTCTGGCCTCTTCCCCGGGCACGCCTTTGACAGATGGCTAGCTGCCCACAGGCTCAGCAGAGAGGTCGTCACCCTTCTGATACTACGTAGCTAGGACGGCCACCACAGATTAACACATTTGAAATGTTTATAAAAAAATTTCTATCCTCTGTGGATAAAATTTCTATGTCGCCAGTGGCAAAGCCGGCCTTGCCCTTTACCGCCGAGACATCCGTTACTTCTGCAAAATGGGACAAAAAGAAACCCAAATGGTCCACTGAAATGAATAATGGTACTCTATGCAGAGTGACTTTGTTTTCCTTTGTCCCATATATTCGGCTTGCGATCTCACTGGTTTTGTAGTAAGAATGTCACCAGCCAGTGACTTTGCGGCCTCTTCCGTTGGTAGCAAGACGTCCCACATCGCATTTCTACGATGAGCTAAAAATTTGGCTCTAATATTTAGGCTTTTCAATGTCTCTTCCAAAATTTCCCTGATGACGCCTATCAGCTTTCACGTCTTAATGTCGGTTGTCAACAGGGATATTTTCTTGGTATTCACCGCTTCCAAAAGCGACAGAACCGGTAAGAGTTCATTTTATGATATGAACTTCTCAAACAGCTCTTTCAGGCCTGTATAATAATTGGGGCTTTTTTTTGTTTTTGTTTTTTGAGAGGTCTATCTCTCACCCGAACTAGCAGACTTTCAACGGTGGATGTCGAATCGACAGACTGGGACTGCGCCATAATTTTGGCGTACCCAGGATACCAGTCAAAAACAAAATAGAAACAACGAACAACTTGTCACAAACAGCAAATAAAATATGTCACAAAACCCAACAAAATCAGTGAATGCCGACAAAATCCAACACTTAATTTTTGTGAAATCAACTGACGTAAAGTTCCAAGGCAAAGTGAGCGTACAAAATTATCATGTACGTATCTCAGCCATAGGGTTGGCTTTAGTTGTATTGATTCTAATGCAATTTCCTCAAAGTATTCCATGGTTTACCATTGCTGATTCGAAGAGAAAAGAAGGAAACGACATGAACATCGACACACAATATATTCACACTAATTCGACTGGATAGTTTCACTCAATAGTCACTGCAGTCAGTAGCCTGACACCGCTGTGTATACACCTGGTGGAAAACATATATTCATAAGTCCAGAGTGTCACGATCGAACCTCGGTGTCGGTATTTACTCATTTTCTTTCTTTATGACAAGTGTTATAATTTACATTATTTACATTTTGACTAATATCTTTTTTTGTTATTGTTGCAATATTTCGGTTGCAATTTTGGCGACATTATTTGTTTCATTTTTTCAATCATTCCGCCACACTTGCTATCCTCTTCTGTTGCACCTATGGAAAAAGTAACAACAACATTATATATATATATATATATATATATATATATAAAGAAACGATAAGTGTTTATTAACAAAACAAAGGGATACAAGACAATAGGAAATTGTTGCGTGTTACATAACAACGAATATGAAAGAAAAGATTTAAGGATTAAAGAATGTGTTTGTGTGTGTGTGTGTAGTTTGATGTAGGTGTAGTGACTACTACTATGTTTGCCACGCCTACATTTTTCTCAACTGTGATTGGTTAAATAATAAATACTAATTATCACAGGACAATTTACTGATCGCATTCACCACACTGAATTTTTCCTACTGTTAATTCACAAACATACTTTTGTTATAAAATCACCGATTGGTTAATTTTTCATCCAATCAGATATTTTTTGTGTTCTTTCAAAATTTATCCCGCGTTCGTGCTGGGAGCCTACCGGTAATAATAAAAGCCAGGTTTCGTTCCAAAATTAGACAGTAGAACTCTGCAACTCACGCGCGTCTACACAGACTATTCATTCTACTCACTGCGCACACACAGACACAGAACTTGAATATCATTCATCATCAGTTCTCTGTGAACAAGCCAAGTTGCAACAGCACTGTTAGTTATACAAATAACACACAAATGAATTAACTGTATGTTCTTCTGAATACAACATTCTATTTCGATACAAAACTTTGAACATTCAATTCAGAAAACTACCTTTATTACATTTTATCTTATTCAACTAACAGATAAAGGGAAACTACTTTTTTCTCCTTAATATTCACACATTACAAAAATTCTTTTGTATTTGTTGATTTTAATATATATTTTATCGTTGAAACAAAAATCGGTTTTCCATTGTTTTTCCTTGATTCAAAAATGTATAAATGTTAAATGCTCTTCAACACGCAGCCACATTAATCTTTTCAACACAACCATCATTTACATAGGAGAAAGTCCTAGAATAAATGACGTGAAAGGTGCGTACGTGCGTGAGCGCGCGCATGTGTGTTCCCCAGTGGGAAAGAGTTTTCCTCGTTCGATCTACATCTTACCGTTGTAGAATCTCCCACAACAAACCAGCCTTACCTCTTTGTAGGAAATACACTCTTCCTATCTAGTAAGCCAAATTCTACCTTCATACAAATATAACAAGTATTCATTGGTCAATCACCTCCAATCTGGCTTGCTGATTGGTCAGTTCCAACCAATCAAACCGCCTGCACGCGACCAAGCTGTTTCCCCGCTCATATGCTGCGAGCCACCCGGTGAATATATAAACAGAAAACGTGTGAACCTTCCGAGGATCAGTAATTACCAAGTTTCAAGATGTAACATTCACCGACTCCCGTCTTAGTCATTGCTGACCAGACGTTAAAGACAATTACCAACTTTATGCAGTCAGTAACACGCATTCACAGAGAACCTTCCAAAATACTCCACGTCACTACGAATCACGATTTTGCCGCGCAAAAAGATACAAGTTTTTTGACTCATACTCGATCAAGATTCAATCAACTCTGTGTACATCATTTCTCAACTTTGCTTATCTAAAGTGAATCAAATTCACTACTTATTAAGTAAACTCTACGAACGAACGACCTTAGAAAAATACTACAGTTAAAGGTAGATCACTCTTAAAAAACTCTTTCTATAAGACACTTAATATCAACAATCGCAAATATCGACACAAATCAAAAAATACTCCAAATGAACGAACAATAAAGAGAGACATTCTGAAATCTGAAGAAACCGCATACATATTTCGCCTACACAACATACATCAATGATCCTGTCTGTATATTGTTTGATTTGTATATAAATGTTGTATTGATTTCTAATTGAATATGTCTCGTTTTTCAATTGCATTTTAAATTTCATTTATTTATTTGTTTGGGATGCAGAATGTCACTCAAATTCCTTCTGATTTTTCTTTCTAACATAATTAACAAACTCTGCACGTCCACAACACCGTCCATGAATAAAATAGAAAAAAAAAGAGGATGATCGCGAATGCAACTACTCATTCATAGGCTTCGGGAGCATCCCCTAGCGGTTTTTTTTTTTTAGGAAAGTGGGGTAACTCCCCCTTCAGACTATCTTGCAACAAACCCTCGAACTTTTCAGGGTCACTTGCAACAAAATAACTTGAAAATTTTGCCGACTCAATTGCAACAACTTCTTTTCCACGAAGATCATTGCTTCACGTTGTTTATAGTTTTGTATTCTAATTTGTGGGCATGACACTCGGATTTTTTTGAGTGTACAGACACCCACAGCCTTTTCTATTGCTGACAACCAAACATATTGTCGTCTTACGATTGATAATTATTCCTTTCTTTCCGCTTTGCTATCCTGATTAGGAGATCCTGTTGTTTTCCTTCCATGTCTGCTATCAACACGGTGCCATCTGCCTATTTTCTTAAGATTCTGCTTACCGATAATAAACCCTAGCAGTGGCGGACTGGGCAAGGTGTCAGCTTGCCCAATGACAAGTCGGCCCATCATAGAGTGTCCCACGTATATCGAATAAAAAATAAAGAAACTAATGCGTATAATGTTCTGTATTTACATTTGGAATTTATTTACAACAGGTACAACATGTATGAAGGGGGGTGGGGTTGAAAAGTTCATAGGCTCACTAGAGTGATGCTCGAGCTGTGAAACCTTGCCTCCATTCATTTCAACTCTTCTTATTAATAACTGCATTGTTTCTTTTCAGCTACGAGGCTGGGCTGAAAAGTTCATAGGCTGACTATGAAGGAGTGATGCTAGAACTGTGAAACCTTGCCTCCATTCATTTCAACTCTTCTTATTAATAACTGCATTGTTTCTTTTCAGGTACGAGGCTGGGCTGAAAAGTTCATAGGCTGACTATGAAGGAGTGATGCTAGAACTGTGAAACCTTGCCTCCATTCATTTCAACTCTTCTTATTAATAACTGCATTGTTTCTTTTCAGCTACGAGGCTGGGCTGAAAAAGTTCATAGGCTGACTATGAAGGAGTGATGCTAGAACTGTGAAACCTTGCATCCATTCATTTCAACTCTTCTTATTAATAACTGCATTGTTTCTTTTCAGGTTCAAAAAGTTCATAGGCTGAGGGTGGGCTGAAAAAGTTCATAGGCTGACTATGAAGTTCATAGGCTGACTATGAAGATGCTAGAACTGTGAAACCTTGCATGCATTCATTTCAACTCTTCTTATTAATAACTGCATTGTTCTTTCCAGGTACGAGGGTGGGCTGAAAAATGCATAGGCTGACTATGAAGGAGTGATGCTAGAACTGTGAAATCTTGCATGCATTCATTTCAACTCTTCTTATTAATAACTGCATTGTTTCTTTTCCAGGTACGAGGGTGGGCTGAAAAGTTCATAGGCTGACTATGAAGGAGTGATGCTAGAACTGTGAAATCTTGCATGCATCGTTTTCAACTCTTCTTATTAATAACTGCATTGTTTCTTTCCAGGTACGAGGGTGGGCTGAAAAGTTCATAGGCTGACTATGAAGGAGTGATGCTAGAACTGTGAAACCTTGCATCCATTCATTTCAACTCTTCTTATTAATAACTGCATTGTTTCTTTTCCAGGTACGAGGGTGGGCTGAAAAGTTCATAGGCTGACTATGAAGGAGTGATGCTAGAACTGTGAAATCTTGCATGCATTCATTTCAACTCTTCTTATTAATAACTGCATTGTTTCTTTCCAGGTACGAGGTGGGCTGAAAAGTTCATAGGCTGACTATGAAGGAGTGATGCTAGAACTGTGAAATCTTGCATGCATTCATTTCAACTCTTCTTATTAATAACTGCATTGTTTCTTTCCAGGTACGAGGGTGGGCTGAAAAGTTCATAGGCTGACTATGAAGGAGTGATGCTAGAACTGTGAAATCTTGCATGCATTCATTTCAACTCTTCTTATTAATAATGCATTGTTTCTTTCCAGGTACGAGGGTGGGCTGAAAAGTTCATAGGCTGACTATGAAGGAGTGATGCTAGAACTGTGAAATTTTTTGCATTCATTCATTTCAACTCTTCTTATTAATAACTGCATTGTTTCATTTTCCAGGTACCAGGTGAGGGTGGGCTGAAAAGTTCATAGGCTGACTATGAAGGAGTGATGCTAGAACTGTGAAATCTTGCATGCATTCATTTCAACTCTTCTTATTAATAACTGCATTGTTTCTTTCCAGGTACGAGGGTGGGCTGAAAAGTTCATAGGCTGACTATGAAGGAGTGATGCTAGAACTGTGAAATCTTGCATGCATTCATTTCAACTCTTCTTATTAATAACTTCATTGTTTCTTTCCAGGTACGAGGTGGGCTGAAAAGTTCATAGGCTGACTATGAAGGAGTGATGCTAGAACTGTGAAATCTTGCATGCATTCATTTCAACTCTTCTTATTAATAACTGCATTGTTTCTTTCCAGGTACGAGGGTGGGCTGAAAAATGCATAGGCTGACTATGAAGGAGTGATGCTAGAACTGTGAAATCTTGCATGCATTCATTTCAACTCTTCTTATTAATAACTGCATTTTTCATTGACTTTCCAGGGAAAAGGCATGCATTCATTTCAACTCTTCTTATTAAAAATTGTTTCATAGGCTGACTATGAAGGAGTGATGCTAGAACTGTGAAATTTTGCATGCATTCATTTCAACTCTTCTTATTAATAACTGCATTGTTTCTTTCCAGGTACGAGGGTGGGCTGAAAAGTTCATAGGCTGACTATGAAGGAGTGATGCTAGAACTGTGAAATCTTGCATGCATTCATTTCAACTCTTCTTATTAATAACTGCATTGTTTCTTTCCAGGTACGAGGGTGGGCTGAAAAGTTCATAGGCTGACTATGAAGGAGTGATGCTAGAACTGTGAAATCTTGCATGCATTCATTTCAACTCTTCTTATTAATAACTGCATTGTTTCTTTCCAGGTACGAGGGTGGGCTGAAAAGTTCATAGGCTGACTATGAAGGAGTGATGCTAGAACTGTGAAATCTTGCATGCATTCATTTCAACTCTTCTTATTAATAACTGCATTGTTTCTTTCCAGGTACGAGGGTGGGCTGAAAAGTTCATAGGCTGACTATGAAGGAGTGATGCTAGAGCTGTGAAATCTTGCATGCATTCATTTCAACTCTTCTTATTAATAACTGCATTGTTTCTTTCCAGGTACGAGGGTGGGCTGAAAAGTTCATAGGCTGACTATGAAGGAGTGATGCTAGAACTGTGAAATCTTGCATGCATTCATTTCAACTCTTCTTATTAATAACTGCATTGTTTTCTTCTTATTTTCCAGGTCCAGGTAGGGTGGGCTGAAAAGTTCATAGGCTGACTATGAAGGAGTGATGCTAGAGCTGTGAAATCTTGCATGCATTCATTTTCAACTCTTCTTATTAATAACTGCATTGTTTCTTTCCAGGTACGAGGGTGGGCTGAAAAGTTCATAGGCTGACTATGAAGGAGTGATGCTAGAGCTGTGAAATCTTGCATGCATTCATTTCAACTCTTCTTATTAATAACTGCATTGTTTCTTTTTCCAGGTACGAAGGGTGGGCTGAAAAGTTCATAGGCTGACTATGAAGGAAGTGATGCTAGAGCTGTGAAATCTTGCATGCATTCATTTCAACTCTTCTTATTAATAACTGCATTGTTTCTTTCCAGGTACGAGGGTGGGCTGAAAAGTTCATAGGCTGACTATGAAGGAGTGATGCTAGAACTGTGAAATCTTGCATGCATTCATTTCAACTCTTCTTATTAATAACTGCATTGTTTTTTTTCCAGGTACGAGGGTGGGCTGAAAAGTTCATAGGCTGAATATGAAGGTGTGATGCTAGAGCTGTGAAACCTTGCATGCATTCATTTCAAATCATCTTATTAATAACTGCATTCTTTCTTTCCAGGTACGAGGGTGGGCTGAAAAGTTCATAGGCTGACTATGAAGGAGTGATGCTAGAACTGTGAAATCTTGCATGCATTCATTTCAACTCTTCTTATTAATAACTGCATTGTTTCTTTTTCAGGTACGAGGGTGGGCTGAAAAGTTCATAGGCTGACTATGAAGGAGTGATGCTAGAACTGTGAAATCTTGCATGCATTCATTTCAACTCTTCTTATTAATAACTGCATTGTTTCTTTCCAGGTACGATAGGTGGGCTGAAAAGTTCATAGGCTGACTTATTAAAACTGCATTGTTTCTTTTTCCAGGATGGGCTGAAAAGTTCATAGGCTGACTATGAAGGAGCTGTGAAATCTTGCATGCATTCATTTCAACTCTTCTTATTAATAACTGCATTGTTTCTTTTCCAGGTACGAGGGTGGGCTGAAAAGTTCATAGGCTGACTATGAAGGAGTGATGCTAGAGCTGTGAAATCTTGCATGCATTCATTTCAACTCTTCTTATTAATAACTGCATTGTTTCTTTCCAGGTACGAGGGTGGGCTGAAAAGTTCATAGGCTGACTATGAAGGAGTGATGCTAGAGCTGTGAAATCTTGCATGCATTCATTTCAACTCTTCTTATTAATAACTGCATTGTTTCTTTCCAGGTACGAGGGTGGGCTGAAAAGTTCATAGGCTGACTATGAAGGAGTGATGCTAGAGCTGTGAAATCTTGCATGCATTCATTTCAACTCTTCTTATTAATAACTGCATTGTTTCTTTCCAGGTACGAGGGTGGGCTGAAAAGTTCATAGGCTGACTATGAAGGAAGTGATGCTAGAGCTGTGAAATCTTGCATGCATTCATTTCAACTCTTCTTATTAATAACTGCATTGTTTTTTTCCAGGTACGAGGGTGGGCTGAAAAGTTCATAGGCTGACTATGAAGGAGTGATGCTAGAGCTGTGAAATCTTGCATGCATTCATTTCAACTCTTCTTATTAATAACTGCATTGTTTCTTTCCAGGTACGAGGGTGGGCTGAAAAGTTCATAGGCTGACTATGAAGGAGTGATGCTAGAGCTGTGAAATCTTGCATGCATTCATTTCAACTCTTCTTATTAATAACTGCATTGTTTCTTTCCAGGTACGAGGGTAGGCTGAAAACTTCATGGTCTGACTATGAAGGGGTGATGCTAGAGCTGGGAATTATCGCCTGCATTAATTTCAACTCTTCTTAGTAATAACTGCTGTGTTTCTTTCCAGGTACGAGGGTGGGACGAAAAGTTCATAGGCTGACTATGAAGGAGTGATGCTAGAAGCTGTGAAATCTTGCATGCATTCATTTCAACTCTTCTTATTAATAACTGCATTGTTTCTTTCCAGGTACGAGGGTGGGCTGAAAAGTTCATAGGCTGACTATGAAGGAGTGATGCTAGAGAGCTGTGAAATCTTGCATGCATTCATTTCAACTCTTCTTATTAATAACTGCATTGTTTCTTTTCCAGGTACGAGGGTGGGCTGAAAAGTTCATAGGCTGACTATGAAAGAGTGATGCTAGAGCTGTGAAATCTTTTGCATGCATTCATTTCAACTCTTCTTATTAATAACTGCATTGTTTCTTTCCAGGTACGAGGGTGGGCTGAAAAGTTCATAGGCTGACTATGAAGGAGTGATGCTAGAGCTGTGAAATCTTGCATGCATTCATTTCAACTCTTCTTATTAATAACTGCATTGTTTCTTTCCAGGTACGAGGTGGGCTGAAAAGTTCATAGGCTGACTATGAAGGAGTGATGCTAGAGCTGTGAAATCTTGCATGCATTCATTTCATTTCAATTGTTTCTTCTTATTAATAACTATGAAGGAGTGATGCATTGAAATCTTTTCTTTCAGGTTTCTTAGGAGGGTGGGCTGAAAAGTTCATAGGCTGACTATGAAGGAGTGATGCTAGAACTGTGAAATCTTGCATGCATTCATTTCAACTCTTCTTATTAATAACTGCATTGTTTCTTTCCAGGTACGAGGGTGGGCTGAAAAGTTCATAGGCTGACTATGAAGGAGTGATGCTAGAACTGTGAAATCTTGCATGCATTCATTTCAACTCTTCTTATTAATAACTGCATTGTTTCTTTCCAGGTACGAGGGTGGGCTGAAAAGTTCATAGGCTGACTATGAAGGAGTGATGCTAGAGCTGTGAAATCTTGCATGCATTCATTTCAACTCTTCTTATTAATAACTGCATTGTTTCTTTCCAGGTACGAGGTGGGCTGAAAAGTTCATAGGCTGACTATGAAGGAGTGATGCTAGAGCTGTGAAATCTTGCATGCATTCATTTCAACTCTTCTTATTAATAACTGCATTGTTTCTTTTCCAGGTACGAGGGTGGGCTGAAAAGTTCATAGGCTGACTATGAAGGAGTGATGCTAGAGCTGTGAAATTTTGCATGCATTCATTTCAACTCTTCTTATTAATAACTGCATTGTTTCTTTCCAGGTACTCTGGGCTGAAGTTCATAGGCTGACTATGAAGGAGTGATGCTAGAGCTGTGAAATCTTGCATGCATTCATTTCAACTCTTCTTATTAATAACTGCATTGTTTCTTTTCAGGTACGAGGGTGGGCTGAAAAAAGTTCATGAAGGCTGACTATGAAGGAGTGATGCTAGAGCTGTGAAATCTTGCATGCATTCATTTCAACTCTTCTTATTAATAACTGCATTGTTTCTTTCCAGGTACGAGGGTGGGCTGAAAAGTTCATAGGCTGACTATGAAGGAGTGATGCTAGAGCTGTGAAATCTTGCATGCATTCATTTCAACTCTTCTTATTAATAACTGCATTGTTTCTTTCCAGGTACGAGGGTGGGCTGAAAAGTTCATAGGCTGACTATGAAGGAGTGATGCTAGAGCTGTGAAATTCATTTCAATGCATTCATTTCAAGGGTGGGCTGAAAAGTTCTTCTTATTAATAACTGCATTGTTTCTTTCCAGGTACGAGGTACGAGGGTGGGCTGAAAAGTTCATAGGCTGACTATGAAGGAGTGATGCTAGAGCTGTGAAATCTTGCATGCATTCATTTCAACTCTTCTTATTAATAACTGCATTGTTTCTTTCCAGGTACGAGGGTGGGCTGAAAAGTTCATAGGCTGACTATGAAGGAGTGATGCTAGAGCTGTGAAATCTTGCATGCATTCATTTCAACTCTTCTTATTAATAACTGCATTGTTTCTTTTCCAGGTACGAGGGTGGGCTGAAAAGTTCATAGGCTGACTATGAAGGAGTGATGCTAGAGCTGTGAAATCTTTGCATGCATTCATTTCAACTCTTCTTATTAATAACTGCATTGTTTCTTTCCAGGTACGAGGGTGGGCTGAAAAGTTCATAGGCTGACTATGAAGGAGTGATGCTAGAGCTGTGAAATCTTGCATGCATTCATTTCAATTTCAACATTGTTTCTTTTCTTATTAAGTTCAACTGCATTGTTTCTTGCATGCATTTTTCAACTCTTCTTATTAATAACTGCATTGTTTCTTTCCAGGTACGAGGGTGGGCTGAAAAGTTCATAGGCTGACTATGAAGGAGTGATGCTAGAGCTGTGAAATCTTGCATGCATTCATTTCAACTCTTCTTATTAATAACTGCATTGTTTCTTTCCAGGTACGAGGGTGGGCTGAAAAGTTCATAGGCTGACTATGAAGGAGTGATGCTAGAGCTGTGAAATCTTGCATGCATTCATTTCAACTCTTCTTATTAATAACTGCATTGTTTCTTTTCCAGGTACGAGGGTGGGCTGAAAAGTTCATAGGCTGACTATGAAGGAGGGTGATGCTAGAGCTGTGAAATCTTTGCATGCATTCATTTCAACTCTTCTTATTAATAACTGCATTGTTTCTTTCCAGGTACGAGGGGTGGGCTGAAAAGTTCATAGGCTGACTATGAAGGAGTGATGCTAGAGCTGTGAAATCTTGCATGCATTCATTTCAACTCTTCTTATTAATAACTGCATTGTTTCTTTCCAGGTACGAGGGTGGGCTGAAAAGTTCATAGGCTGACTATGAAGGAGTGATGCTAGAGCTGTGAAATCTTGCATGCATTCATTTCAACTCTTCTTATTAATAACTGCATTGTTTCTTTTCCAGGTACGAGGGTGGGCTGAAAAGTTCATAGGCTGACTATGAAGGAGTGATGCTAGAGCTGTGAAATCTTGCATGCATTCATTTCAACTCTTCTTATTAATAACTGCATTGTTTCTTTCCAGGTACGAGGGTGGGCTGAAAAGTTTCTGACTATGAATAGGCTGACTATGAAGGAGTGATGCTAGAGCTGTGAAATCTTGCATGCATTCATTTCAACTCTTCTTATTAATAACTGCATTGTTTCTTTCCAGGTACGAGGGTGGGCTGAAAAGTTCATAGGCTGACTATGAAGGAGTGATGCTAGAGCTGTGAAATCTTGCATGCATTCATTTCAACTCTTCTTATTAATAACTGCATTGTTTCTTTCCAGGTACGAGGGTGGGCTGAAAAGTTCATAGGCTGACTATGAAGGAGTGATGCTAGAGCTGTGAAATCTTGCATGCATTCATTTCAACTCTTCTTATTAATAACTGCATTGTTTCTTTCCAGGTACGAGGGTGGGCTGAAAAGTTCATAGGCTGACTATGAAGGAGTGATGCTAGAGCTGTGAAATCTTGCATGCATTCATTTCAACTCTTGTTTATTAATAACTGCATTGTTTCTTTCCAGGTACGAGGGTGGGCTGAAAAGTTCATAGGCTGACTCTTATGAAGGAGGATGCTAGAGCTGCTGAAAAATCATTGACTATGAAATTCATTTGCATTCAAATTTCTTCTTATTAATAACTGCATTGTTTCATTTTCCAGGTACGAGGGTGGGCTGAAAAGTTCATAGGCTGACTATGAAGGAGTGATGCTAGAGCTGTGAAATCTTGCATGCATTCATTTCAACTCTTCTTATTAATAACTGCATTGTTTCTTTCCAGGTACGAGGGTGGGCTGAAAAGTTCATAGGCTGACTATGAAGGAGTGATGCTAGAGCTGTGAAATCTTGCATGCATTCATTTCAACTCTTCTTATTAATAACTGCATTGTTTCTTTCCAGGTACGAGGGTGGGCTGAAAAGTTCATAGGCTGACTATGAAGGAGTGATGCTAGAGCTGTGAAATCTTGCATGCATTCATTTCAACTCTTCTTATTAATAACTGCATTGTTTCTTTCCAGGTACGAGGGTGGGCTGAAAAGTTCATAGGCTGACTATGAAGGAGTGATGCTAGAGCTGTGAAATCTTGCATGCATTCATTTCAACTCTTCTTATTAATAAGCTGTGAAATCTTGCATTGTTTTTTCCAGTTTCTTTCCAGGTAGGGTGGGCTGAAAAGTTCATAGGCTGACTATGAAGGAGTGATGCTAGAGCTGTGAAATCTTGCATGCATTCATTTCAACTCTTCTTATTAATAACTGCATTGTTTCTTTCCAGGTACGAGGGTGGGGCTGAAAAGTTCATAGGCTGACTATGAAGGAGTGATGCTAGAGCTGTGAAATCTTGCATGCATTCATTTCAACTCTTCTTATTAATAACTGCATTGTTTCTTTCCAGGTACGAGGGTGAAAAGTTCATAGGCTGGCTGAAAAGTTCATAGGCTGACTATGAAGGAGTGATGCTAGAGCTGTGAAATCTTGCATGCATTCATTTCAACTCTTCTTATTAATAACTGCATTGTTTCTTTCCAGGTACGAGGGTGGGCTGAAAAGTTCATAGGCTGACTATGAAGGAGTGATGCTAGAGCTGTGAAATCTTGCATGCATTCATTTCAACTCTTCTTATTAATAACTGCATTGTTTTTTTTTCCAGGTACGAGGGTGGGCTGAAAAGTTCATAGGCTGACTATGAAGGAGTGATGCTAGAGCTGTGAAATCTTTGCATTCATTTGCATTCATTTTAATTGCAACTGAAAAGTTCATCTTATTAATAGAGCTGTGAAAACATGCATTCATTTCAACTCTTCTTATTAATAACTGCATTGTTTCTTTCCAGGTACGGGTGGGCTGAAAAGTTCATAGGCTGACTATGAAGGAGTGATGCTAGAGCTGTGAAATCTTGCATGCATTCATTTCAACTCTTCTTATTAATAACTGCATTGTTTTTTTTCCAGGTACGAGAGGGTGGGCTGAAAAGTTCATAGGCTGACTATGAAGGAGTGATGCTAGAGCTGTGAAAATTTCAACTTCTTATTAATAATGCATTGTTTCTTTTTTCAAGGCTCTTGACTATTATTAATGTGAAACTGCATTGCATTGAAATTTTTCTTATTAATAACTGCATTGTTTCTTTCCAGGTACGAGGTGGGCTGAAAAGTTCATAGGCTGACTATGAAGGAGTGATGCTAGAGCTGTGAAATCTTGCATGCATTCATTTCAACTCTTCTTATTAATAACTGCATTGTTTCTTTCCAGGTACGAGGGTGGGCTGAAAAGTTCATAGGCTGACTATGAAGGAGTGATGCTAGAGCTGTGAAATCTTGCATGCATTCATTTCAACTCTTCTTATTAATAACTGCATTGTTTCTTTCCAGGTACGAGGGTGGGCTGAAAAGTTCATAGGCTGACTATGAAGGAGTGATGCTAGAGCTGTGAAATCTTGCATGCATTCATTTCAACTCTTCTTATTAATAACTGCATTGTTTGTTTTTTCCAGGTACGAGGGTGGGCTGAAAAGTTCATAGGCTGACTATGAAGGAGTGATGCTAGAGCTGTGAAATCTTGCATGCATTCATTTCAACTCTTCTTATTAATAACTGCATTGTTTCTTTCCAGGTACGAGGGTGGGCTGAAAAGTTCATAGGCTGACTATGAAGGAGTGATGCTAGAGCTGTGAAATCTTGCATGCATTCATTTCAACTCTTCTTATTAATAACTGCATTGTTTCTTTCCAGGTACGAGGGTGGGCTGAAAAGTTCATAGGCTGACTATGAAGGAGTGATGCTAGAGCTGTGAAATCTTGCATGCATTCATTTCAACTCTTCTTATTAATAACTGCATTGTTTCTTTTTCCAGGTACGAGGGTGGGCTGAAAAGTTCATAGGCTGACTATGAAGGAGTGATGCTAGAGACTGTGAAATCTTGCATGCATTCATTTCAACTCTTCTTATTAATAACTGCATTGTTTCTTTCCAGGTACGAGGGTGGGCTGAAAAGTTCATAGGCTGACTATATGAAGGAGTGATGCTAGAGCTGTGAAATCTTGCATGCATTCATTTCAACTCTTCTTATTAATAACTGCATTGTTTCTTTCCAGGTACGAGGGTGGGCTGAAAAGTTCATAGGCTGACTATGAAGGAGTGATGCTAGAGCTGTGAAATCTTGCATGCATTCATTTCAACTCTTCTTATTAATAACTGCATTGTTTCTTTCCAGGTACGAGGGTGGGCTGAAAAGTTCATAGGCTGACTATGAAGGAGTGATGCTAGAGCTGTGAAATCTTGCATGCATTCATTTCAACTCTTCTTATTAATAACTGCATTGTTTTTTCCAGGTTACGAGGGTGGGCTGAAAAGTTCATAGGCTGACTATGAAGGAGTGATGCTAGAGCTGTGAAATTTTGCATGCATTCATTTCAACTCTCTTCTTATTAATAACTGCATTGTTTCTTTCCAGGTACGAGGGTGGGCTGAAAAGTTCATAGGCTGACTATGAAGGAGTGATGATGGTAGAGCTGTGAAATCTTGCATGCATTCATTTCAACTCTTCTTATTAATAACTGCATTGTTTCTTTCCAGGTACGAGGGTGGGCTGAAAAGTTCATAGGCTGACTATGAAGGAGTGATGCTAGAGCTGTGAAATCTTGCATGCATTCATTTCAACTCTTCTTATTAATAACTGCATTGTTTCTTTCCAGGTACGAGGGTGGGCTGAAAAGTTCATAGGCTGACTATGAAGGAGTGATGCTGACTATGAAATCTTGCATGCATTCATTTCAACTCTTCTTATTAATAACTGCATTGTTTCTTTCCAGGTATGAGGGTGGGCTAGAAAAGTTCATAGGCTGACTATGAAATGATGCTAGATGTGAAATTCATTTGCATTCATTTCTTCTTATTAATAACTGCATTGTTTCTTTTCCAGGTACGAGGGTGGGCTGAAAAGTTCATAGGCTGACTATGAAGAAGGTGATGCTAGAGCTGTGAAATCTTGCATGCATTCATTTCAACTCTTCTTATTAATAACTGCATTGTTTTCTTTCCAGGTACGAGGGTGGGCTGAAAAGTTCATAGGCTGACTATGAAGGAGTGATGCTAGAGCTGTGAAATCTTTGCATGCATTCATTGCATTCATTTCATTGTTTCTTCTTATATAATAACTGCATTGCATTTCATTTTTCTTCTTATTAGGTAACTGATTGGGTACGAGGGGCTGAAAAGTTCATAGGCTGACTATGAAGGAGTGATGCTAGAGCTGTGAAATCTTGCATGCATTCATTTCAACTCTTCTTATTAATAACTGCATTGTTTCTTTCCAGGTACGAGGGTGGGCTGAAAAGTTCATAGGCTGACTATGAAGGAGTGATGCTAGAGCTGTGAAATCTTGCATGCATTCATTTCAACTTCTTCTTATTAATAACTGCATTGTTTCTTTCCAGGTACGAGGGTGGGCTGAAAAGTTCATAGGCTGACTATGAAGGAGTGATGCTAGAGCTGTGAAATCTTGCATGCATTCATTTCAACTCTTCTTATTAATAACTGCATTGTTTCTTTCCAGGTACGAGGGTGGGCTGAAAAGTTCATAGGCTGACTATGAAGGAGTGATGCTAGAGCTGTGAAATCTTGCATGCATTCATTTCAACTCTTCTTATTAATAACTGCATTGTTTCTTTCCAGGTACGAGGGTGGGCTGAAAAGTTCATAGGCTGACTATGAAGGAGTGATGCTAGAGCTGTGAAATTTTGCATGCATTCATTTCAACTCTTCTTATTAATAACTGCATTGTTTCTTTTTCCAGGTACGAGGGTGGGCTGAAAAGTTCATAGGCTGACTATGAAGGAGTGATGCTAGAGCTGTGAAATCTTGCATGCATTCATGCATTCATTTCACTGCATTGTTTCTTCTTATTAATAACTGCATTGTTTCTTTCCAGGTACGAGGGTGGGTGGGAAAAGTTCATAGGCTGACTATGAAGGAGTGATGCTAGAGC
Source organism: Acanthosepion pharaonis (assembly GCA_903632075.3). Taxonomy (NCBI): domain Eukaryota; kingdom Metazoa; phylum Mollusca; class Cephalopoda; order Sepiida; family Sepiidae; genus Acanthosepion; species Acanthosepion pharaonis. The sequence continues at coordinate 140,627 of CAHIKZ030002903.1, forward strand.
TGTGAAATTTTGCATGCATTCATTTCAACTCTTCTTATTAATAACTGCATTGTTTCTTTTCCAGGTACGAGGGTGGGCTGAAAAGTTCATAGGCTGACTATGAAGGAGTGATGCTAGAGCTGTGAAATCTTGCATGCATTCATTTCAACTCTTCTTATTAATAACTGCATTGTTTCTTTCCAGGTACGAGGGTGGGCTGAAAAGTTCATAGGCTGACTATGAAGGAGTGATGCTAGAGCTGTGAAATCTTGCATGCATTCATTTCAACTCTTCTTATTAATAACTGCATTGTTTCTTTCCAGGTACGAGGTACTGAAAAGTTCATAGGCTGACTATGAAAAAGAGCTGTTCATGCAGGCTGACTATGAATTAATGATGCATTGTTTCTTTGTGACGAGGGTGGGCTGAAAAGTTCATATGCATTCATTTGAAACTCTTCTTATTAAAAACTTGCATGCATTCATTTCTTTATTAATAACTGCATTGTTTCTTTCCAGGTACGAGGGTGGGCTGAAAAGTTCATAGGCTGACTATGAAGGAGTGATGCTAGAGCTGTGAAATCTTGCATGCATTCATTTCAACTCTTCTTATTAATAACTGCATTGTTTCTTTCCAGGTACGAGGGTGGGCTGAAAAGTTCATAGGCTGACTATGAAGGAGTGATGCTAGAGCTGTGAAATTTGCATGCATTCATTTCAACTCTTCTTATTAATAACTGCATTGTTTCTTTCCAGGTACGAGGGTGGGCTGAAAAGTTCATAGGCTGACTATGAAGGAGTGATGCTAGAGCTGTGAAATCTTGCATGCATTCATTTCAACTCTTCTTATTAATAACTGCATTGTTTCTTTTTCCAGGTACGAGGGTGGGCTGAAAAGTTCATAGGCTGACTATGAAGGAGTGATGCTAGAGCTGTGAAATTTTGCATGCATTCATTTCAACTCTTCTTATTAATAACTGCATTGTTTTTTTCCAGGTACGAGGGTGGGCTGAAAAGTTCATAGGCTGACTATGAAGGAGTGATGCTAGAGCTGTGAAATCTTGCATGCATTCATTTCAACTCTTCTTATTAATAACTGCATTGTTTCTTTCCAGGTACGAGGGTGGGCTGAAAAGTTCATAGGCTGACTATGAAGGAGTGATGCTAGAGCTGTGAAATCTTGCATGCATTCATTTCAACTCTTCTTATTAATAACTGCATTGTTTCTTTTCCAGGTACGAGGGTGGGCTGAAAAGTTCATAGGCTGACTATGAAGGAGTGATGCTAGAGAAAAATTTGCATGCATTCATTTCAACTTCTTCTTATTAATAACTGCATTGTTTTTTTTTCCAGGTACGAGGGTGGGCTGAAAAGTTCATAGGCTGACTATGAAGGAGTGATGCTAGAGCTGTGAAATCTTGCATGCATTCATTTCAACTCTTCTTATTAATAACTGCATTGTTTCTTTTCCAGGTACGAGGGTGGGCTGAAAAGTTCATAGGCTGACTATGAAGGAGTGATGATGCTAGAACTGTGAAATCTTGCATGCATTCATTTCAACTCTTCTTATTAATAACTGCATTGTTTCTTTCCAGGTACGAGGGTGGGCTGAAAAGTTCATAGGCTGACTATGAAGGAGTGATGCTAGAGCTGTGAAATCTTGCATGCATTCATTTCAACTCTTCTTATTAATAACTGCATTGTTTCTTTTCAGGTACGAGGGTGGGCTGAAAAAGTTCATAGGCTGACTATGAAGGTTCATGATGCTAGAGCTGTGAAATCTTGCATGCATTCATTTCAACTCTTCTTATTAATAACTGCATTTTTCTTTCCCAGGTACGAGGGTGGGCTGAAAAGTTCATAGGCTGACTATGAAGGAGTGATGCTAGAGCTGTGAATCTTGCATGCATTCATTTCAACTCTTCTTATTAATAACTGCATTGTTTCTTTCCAGGTACGAGGGTGGGTGAAAAGTTGAGGAAAGTTCATAGGCTGACTGCTGAAAAGTTCATAGGCTGACTAGTGAAGGAGTGATGCTAGAGCTGTGAAATCTTGCATGCATTCATTTCAACTCTTCTTATTAATAACTGCATTGTTTTTTCCAGGTACGAGGGTGGGCTGAAAAGTTCATAGGGCTGACTATGAAAAGGAGTGATGCTAGAGCTGTGAAATCTTGCATGCATTCATTTCAACTCTTCTTATTAATAACTGCATTGTTTTTTTTTCCAGGTACGAGGGTGGGCTGAAAAGTTCATAGGCTGACTATGAAGGAGTGATGCTAGAGCTGTGAAATCTTGCATGCATTCATTTCAACTCTTCTTATTAATAACTGCATTGTTTCTTTCCAGGTACGAGGGTGGGCTGAAAAGTTCATAGGCTGACTATGAAGGAGTGATGCTAGAGCTGTGAAATCTTGCATGCATTCATTTCAACTCTTCTTATTAATAACTGCATTGTTTCTTTCCAGGTACGAGGTGGGCTGAAAAGTTCATAGGCTGACTATGAAGGAGTGATGCTAGAGCTGTGAAATCTTGCATGCATTCATTTCAACTCTTCTTATTAATAACTGCATTGTTTCTTTCCAGGTACGAGGGTGGGCTGAAAAGTTCATAGGCTGACTATGAAGGAGTGATGCTAGAGCTGTGAAATCTTGCATGCATTCATTTCAACTCTTCTTATTAATAACTGCATTGTTTCTTTTTCCAGGTACGAGGGTGGGCTGAAAAGTTCATAGGCTGACTATGAAGGAGTGATGCTAGAGCTGTGAAATCTTGCATGCATGCATTCATTTCAACTCTTCTTATTAATAACTGCATTGTTTCATTTTTTCAGGTACGAGGGTGGGCTGAAAAGTTCATAGGCTGACTATGAAGGAGTGATGCTAGAGCTGTGAAATCTTGCATGCATTCATTTCAACTCTTCTCTTATTAACTGCATTGTTTCTTTCCAGGTACGAGGGGGGCTGAAAAGTTCATAGGCTGACTATGAAGGAGTGATGCTAGAGCTGTGAAATCTTGCATGCATTCATTTCAACTCTTCTTATTAATAACTGCATTGTTTCTTTTCCAGGTACGAGGGTGGGCTGAAAAGTTCATAGGCTGACTATGAAGGAGTGATGCTAGAGCTGTGAAATCTTGCATGCATTCATTTCAACTCTTCTTATTAATAACTGCATTGTTTCTTTCCAGGTACGAGGGTGGGCTGAAAAGTTCATAGGCTGACTATGAAGGAGTGATGCTAGAGCTGTGAAATCTTGCATGCATTCATTTCAACTCTTCTTATTAATAACTGCATTGTTTCTTTTTCCAGGTACGAGGGTGGGCTGAAAAGTTCATAGGCTGACTATGAAGGAGTGATGCTAGAGCTGTGAAATCTTGATGCATTCATTTCAACTCTTCTTATTAAAATGCATTGTTTCTTTCCAGGTACGAGGGTGGGCATTCATTTCAATGCTAAAGCTGTGAAATCTTCTTATTATTTAACTGCATTTGTTTCATTGTTTTTCCAGGTACGAGGGTGGGCTGAAAAGTTCATAGGCTGACTATGAAGGAGTGATGCTAGAGCTGTGAAATCTTGCATGCATTAATTTCAACTCTTCTTATTAATAACTGCATTGTTTCTTTCCAGGTACGAGGGTGGGCTGAAAAGTTCATAGGCTGACTATGAAGGAGTGATGCTAGAGCTGTGAAATCTTGCATGCATTCATTCAACTCTTCTTATTAATAACTGCATTGTTTCTTTCCAGGTACGAGGGTGGGCTGAAAAGTTCATAGGCTGACTATGAAGGAGTGATGCTAGAGCTGTGAAATTTTGCAAGCATTAATTTCAACTCGTCTTATTAATAACTGCATTGTTTCATCCACGTACGAGGGTGGGCTAAAAAGTTCATAGGCTGACTATGAAGGAGTGATGCTAGAGCTGTGAAATCTTGCATGCATTCATTTCAACATTCATTTTCTTATTAATAACTGCATTGTTTCTTTCCAGGTACGAGGGTGGGCTGAAAAGTTCATAGGCTGACAATGAGGCATTTATTCTAGAGCTATGAAATCTTGCTTGGATTCATTTCAATTCGTCTTATTAACAATGGCATTGTTCTTTCCAGGTACGAGGGTTGGTTGAAAAGTTCATAAACGGACTGTGAAGGGGTGATGCTAGAGCTGTGAAATCTTGCATGCATTCATTTCAACTCTTCTTATTAATAACTGCATTGTTTCTTTTTCCAGGTACGAGGTGGGCTGAAAAGTTCATAGGCTGACTATGAAGGAGTGATGCTAGAGCTGTGAAATTTTGCATGCATTCATTTCAACTCTTCTTATTAATAACTGCATTGTTTTTTTTTCCAGGTACGAGGGTGGGCTGAAAAGTTCATAGGCTGACTATGAAGGAGTGATGCTAGAGCTGTGAAATCTTTGCATTCATTTCAATTTCAACATTGTTTCTTTCTTATTGAAAAGTTAACTGCATGATGCTAGAGCTGTGAAATCTTTGCATTCATTTTCTTCTTATTAATAACTGCATTGTTTTCTTTCCAGGTACGAGGGTGGGCTGAAAAGTTCATAGGCTGACTATGAAGGAGTGATGCTAGAGCTGTGAAATCTTGCATGCATTCATTTCAACTCTTCTTATTAATAACTGCATTGTTTTTTTCCAGGTACGAGGGTGGGCTGAAAAGTTCATAGGCTGACTATGAAGGAGTGATGCTAGAGCTGTGAAATCTTGCATGCATTCATTTCAACTCTTCTTATTAATAACTGCATTGTTTTTTTTCCAGGTACGAGGGTGGGCTGAAAAGTTCATAGGCTGACTATGAAGGAGTGATGCTAGAGCTGTGAAATCTTGCATGCATTCATTTCAACTCTTCTTATTAATAACTGCATTGTTTCTTTCCAGGTACGAGGGGGGGCTGAAAAGTTCATAGGCTGACTATGAAGGAGTGATGCTAGAGCTGTGAAATCTTTGCATGCATTCATTTCAACTCTTCTTATTAATAACTGCATTGTTTCTTTCCAGGTACGAGGGTGGGCTGAAAAGTTCATAGGCTGACTATGAAGGAGTGATGCTAGAGCTGTGAAATTTTGCATGCATTCATTTCAACTCTTCTTATTAATAACTGCATTGTTTCTTTCCAGGTACGAGGGTGGGCTGAAAAGTTCATAGGCTGACTATGAAGGAGTGATGCTAGAGCTGTGAAATCTTGCATGCATTCATTTCAACTCTTCTTATTAATAACTGCATTGTTTTTTCCAGGTACGAGGGTGGGCTGAAAAGTTCATAGGCTGACTATGAAGGAGTGATGCTAGAGCTGTGAAAATGCATTGCATGCATTCATTTCAACTCTTCTTATTAATAACTGCATTGTTTTTTTCCAGGTATTGAGGGTGGGCTGAAAAGTTCATAGGCTGACTATGAAGGAGTGATGCTAGAGCTGTGAAATCTTGCATGCATTCATTTCAACTCTTCTTATTAATAACTGCATTGTTTCTTTCCAGGTACGAGGGTGGGCTGAAAAGTTCATAGGCTGACTATGAAGGAGTGATGCTAGAGCTGTGAAATCTTGCATGCATTCATTTCAACTCTTCTTATTAATAACTGCATTGTTTCTTTCCAGGTACGAGGGTGGGCTGAAAAGTTCATAGGCTGACTATGAAGGAGTGATGCTAGAGCTGTGAAATCTTGCATGCATTCATTTCAACTCTTCTTATTAATAACTGCATTAACTGCATTGTTTCTTTCCAGGTACGAGGGTGGGCTGAAAAGTTCATAGGCTGACTATGAAGGAGTGATGCTAGAGCTGTGAAATCTTGCATGCATTCATTTCAACTCTTCTTATTAATAACTGCATTGTTTTTTTTCCAGGTACTATGAAGGAGTGATGGTGGGCTGAAAAGTTCATAGGCTGACTATGAAGGAGTGATGCTAGAGCTGTGAAATCTTGCATGCATTCATTTCAATTCTTATTTAACTCTTCTTATTATTGTGAAACATGCATTTCAACTTTCTTATTTAACTGCATTGTTTCTTTCCAGGTACGAGGGTGGGCTGAAAAGTTCATAGGCTGACTATGAAGGAGTGATGCTAGAGCTGTGAAATCTTGCATGCATTCATTTCAACTCTTCTTATTAATAACTGCATTGTTTCTTTCCAGGTACGAGGGTGGGCTGAAAAGTTCATAGGCTGACTATGAAGGAGTGATGCTAGAGCTGTGAAATCTTTTGCATGCATTCATTTCAACTCTTCTTATTAATAACTGCATTGTTTTTCTTTCCAGGTACGAGGGGTGGGCTGAAAAAGTTCATAGGCTGACTATGAAGGAGTGATGCTAGAGCTAGAGCTGTGAAATCTTGCATGCATTCATTTCAACTCTTCTTATTAATAACTGCATTGTTTCTTTTTCCAGGTACGAGGGTGGGCTGAAAAGTTCATAGGCTGACTATGAAGGAGTGATGCTAGAGCTGTGAAATCTTGCATGCATTCATTTCAACTCTTCTTCTTATTAATAACTGCATTGTTTTTTTCCAGGTACGATGGTGGGCTGAAAAGTTCATAGGCTGACTATGAAGGAGTGATGCTAGAGCTGTGAAATCTTGCATGCATTCATTTCAATTCATCTTCTTATTAATAACTGCATTGTTTCTTTCCAGGTACGAGGGTGGGCTGAAAAGTTCATAGGCTGACTATGAAGGAGTGATGCTAGAGCTGTGAAATCTTGCATGCATTCATTTCAACTCTTCTTATTAATAACTGCATTGTTTTTTCCAGGTACGAGGTGGGCTGAAAAGTTCATAGGCTGACTATGAAGGAGTGATGCTAGAGCTGTGAAATCTTTGCATGCATTCATTTCAACTGAAAAGTTCTTCTATTATTAATGAAACTTGCATTCATTTCAACTCTTTTTTAATAACTGCATTGTTTCTTTTTCCAGGTACGAGGGTGGGCTGAAAAGTTCATAGGCTGACTATGAAGGAGTGATGCTAGAGCTGTGAAATCTTGCATGCATTCATTTCAACTCTTCTTATTAATAACTGCATTGTTTCTTTTTCCAGGTACGAGGGTGGGCTGAAAAGTTCATAGGCTGACTATGAAGGAGTGATGCTAGAGCTGTGAAATCTTGCATGCATTCATTTCAACTCTTCTTATTAATAACTGCATTGTTTCTTTCCAGGTACGAGGGTGGGCCGAAAAGTTCATAGGCTGACTATGAGGGAGTGATGCTAGAGCTGTGAAATCTTGCATGCATTAATTTCAACTCTCCTTATTAATAACTGCATTGTTTCATTCCAAGTACGAGGGTAGGCTGAAAAGTTCATAGGCTGACTATGAAGGAGTGATGCCAGAGCTGTGAAATGCTGCATGCATTCATTCATTTCAATTCTTCTTATTCATGGCTGCATTGTTTCTTTCCAGGTACGAGGAGGGGCTGAAAAAAGTTCATAGGCTGACTATGAAGGAGTGATGCTAGAGCTGTGAAAATGCATTCATTTCAACTCTCTTATTTATTAATAACTGCATTGTTTTTTCCAGGTACGAGGGTGGGCTGAAAAGTTCATAGGCTGACTATGAAGGAGTGATGCTAGAGCTGTGAAATCTTGCATGCATTCATTTCAACTCTTCTTATTAATAACTGCATTGTTTCTTTTTCCAGGTACGAGGGTGGGCTGAAAAGTTCATAGGCTGACTATGAAGGAGTGATGCTAGAGCTGTGAAATCTTGCATGCATTCATTTCAACTCTTCTTATTAATAACTGCATTGTTTTTTTTCCAGGTACGAGGGTGGGCTGAAAAGTTCATAGGCTGACTATGAAGGAGTGATGCTAGAGCTGTGAAATCTTGCATGCATTCATTTCAACTCTTCTTATTAATAACTGCATTGTTTCTTTTCCAGGTACGAGGGTGGGCTGAAAAGTTCATAGGCTGACTATGAAGGAGTGATGCTAGAGCTGTGAAATCTTTGCATGCATTCATTTCAACTCTTCTTATTAATAACTGCATTGTTTTTTTTCCAGGTACGAGGGTGGGCTGAAAAGTTCATAGGCTGACTATGAAGGAGTGATGCTAGAGCTGTGAAATCTTGCATGCATTCATTTCAACTCTTCTTATTAATAACTGCATTGTTTTTTTCCAGGTACGAGGGTGGGCTGAAAAGTTCATAGGCTGACTATGAAGGAGTGATGCTAGAGCTGTGAAATCTTGCATGCATTCATTTCAACTCTTCTTATTAATAACTGCATTGTTTTTCTTTCCAGGTACGAGGGTGGGCTGAAAAGTTCATAGGCTGACTATGAAGGAGTGATGCTAGAGCTGTGAAATCTTGCATGCATTCATTTCAACTCTTCTTATTAATAACTGCATTTTTTTTTCCAGGTACGAGGGTGGGCTGAAAAGTTCATAGGCTGACTATGAAGGAGTGATGCTAGAGCTGTGAAATCTTGCATGCATTCATTTCAACTTCTTATTATTAATAACTGCATTGTTTCTTTCCAGATACGAGGGTGGGCTGAAAGGTTCATAGGCTGACTATAAAGGAGTGATGCTAGAGCCGTGAAATCTTGCATGCATTCATTTCAACTCTTCTTATTAATAACTGCATTGTTTCTTTCCAGGTACGAGGGTGGGCTGAAAAGTTCATAGGCTGACTATGAAGTGATGCTAGGATGCTAGTGAAAGCTGTGAAATCTTGCATGCATTCATTTCAACTCTTCTTATTAATAACTGCATTGTTTCTTTCCAGGTACGAGGCAGGACTGAAAAGTTCATAGGCTGACTATGAAGGAGTGATGCTAGAGCTGTGAAATCTTGCATGCATTCATTTCAACTCTTCTTATTAATAACTGCATTGTTTCTTTCCAGGTACGAGGGTGGGCTGAAAAGTTCATAGGCTGACTATGAAGGAGTGATGCTAGAGCTGTGAAATATTACATTCATTAATTTCAACTCTTATAAATAACTGCATTGTTTCTTTCCAGGTACGAGGGTGGGCTGAAAAGTTCATAGGCTGACTATGAAGGAGTGATGCTAGAGCTGTGAAATCTTGCATGCATTAATTTCAACTCTTCTTATTAATAACTGCATTGTTTCTTTTTTCCAGGTACGAGGGTGGGCTGAAAAGTTCATAGGCTGACTATGAAGGAGTGATGCTAGAGCTGTGAAATCTTGCATGCATTCATTTCAACTCTTCTTATTAATAACTGCATTGTTTTTTTCCAGGTACGAGGGTGGGCTGAAAAGTTCATAGGCTGACTATGAAGGAGTGATGCTAGAGCTGTGAAATCTTGCATGCATTAATTTCAACTCTTCTTATTAATAACTGCATTGTTTTTTTCCAGGTACGAGGGTGGGCTGAAAAGTTCATAGGCTGACTATGAAGGAGTGATGCTAGAGCTGTGAAATCTTGCATGCATTAATTTCAACTCTTCTTATTAATAACTGCATTGTTTTTTTTCCAGGTACTGAGGGGGTGGGCTGAAAAGTTCATAGGCTGACTATGAAGGAGTGATGCTAGAGCTGTGTGAAATCTTGCATGCATTAATTTCAACTCTTCTTATTAATAACTGCATTGTTTCTTTCCAGGTACGAGGGTGGGCTGAAAAGTTCATAGGCTGACTATGAAGAAGGAGTGATGCTAGAGCTGTGAAATCTTCTTGCATGCATTAATTTCAACTCTTCTTATTAATAACTGCATTTTTTTTTCCAGGTACGAGGGTGGGCTGAAAAGTTCATAGGCTGACTATGAAGGAGTGATGCTAGAGCTGTGAAATCTTGCATGCATTAATTTCAACTCTTCTTATTAATAACTGCATTGTTTCTTTCCAGGTACGAGGGTGGGCTGAAAAGTTCATAGGCTGACTATGAAGGAGTGATGCTAGAGCTGTGAAATCTTGCATGCATTAATTTCAACTCTTCTTATTAATAACTGCATTGTTTCTTTCCAGGTACGAGGGTGGGCTGAAAAGTTCATAGGCTGACTATATGAAGATGTGATGCTAGAGCTCATTTGAAATCTTGCATTGTTTCTTGCATTGAAAAATTTCTATCTCTTATTAATGCATTAACTGCTCTTCTTATTTTCTGCATTGTTTTTTCCAGGTACGAGGTGGGCTGAAAAGTTCATAGGCTGACTATGAAGGAGTGATGCTAGCTGTGAAATTTTGCATGCATTAATTTCAACTCTTCTTATTAATAACTGCATTGTTTCTTTCCAGGTACGAGGGTGGGCTGAAAAGTTCATAGGCTGACTATGAAGGAGTGATGCTAGAGCTGTGAAAATCTTGCATGCATTAATTTCAACTCTTCTTATTAATAACTGCATTGTTTCTTTCCAGGTACGAGGGTGGGCTGAAAAGTTCATAGGCTGACTATGAAGGAGTGATGCTAGAGCTGTGAAATCTTGCATGCATTAATTTCAACTCTTCTTATTAATAACTGCATTGTTTTTTCCAGGTACGAGGGTGGGCTGAAAAGTTCATAGGCTGACTATGAAGGAGTGATGCTAGGGCTGTGAAATCTTGCATGCATTAATTTCAATTCTTCTTATTAATAACTGCATTGTTTCTTTCCAGGTACGAGGGTGGGCTGAAAAGTTCATAGGCTGACTATGAAGGAGTGATGCTAGAGCTGTGAAATCTTGCATGCATTAATTTCAACTCTTCTTATTAATAACTGCATTGTTTCTTTCCAGGTACGAGGGTGGGCTGAAAAGTTCATAGGCTGACTATGAAGGAGTGATGCTAGAGCTGTGAAATCTTGCATGCATTAATTTCAACTCTTCTTATTAATAACTGCATTGTTTTTTTTTCCAGGTACGAGGGTGGGCTGAAAAGTTCATAGGCTGACTATGAAGGAGTGATGCTAGAGCTGTGAAAATCTTGCATGCATTAATTTCAACTCTTCTTATTAATAACTGCATTGTTTTTTTCCAGGTACGAGGGTGGGCTGAAAAGTTCATAGGCTGACTATGAAGGAGTGATGCTAGAGCTGTGAAATCTTGCATGCATTAATTTCAACTCTTCTTATTAATAACTGCATTGTTTTTTCCAGGTACGAGGGTGGCTGAAAAAAAAGTTCATAGGCTGACTATGAAGGAGTGATGCTAGAGCTGTGAAATCTTGCATGCATTAATTTCAACTCTTCTTATTAATAACTGCATTGTTTTTTTTTCCAGGTACGAGGGGTGGGCTGAAAAGTTCATAGGCTGACTATGAAGGAGTGATGCTAGATTTGTGAAATCTTTCATACATTAATTTCAACCGTCCTTATTAATAACTGCATTGTTTTTCGTTCATGTATGAGGATAGGCTGAAATGTTCATAGGCTGACTATGAAGGAGTGATGCCAACGTTGTGAAATCTTGCATGCATTAATTTCAACGCTACTTATTAATAACTGCATTGTTTTTTTCAGGTATGAAGATGGTCTGAGGTGTTCATAGGCTGACTATGAAGGAGTGATTTACGAGTTGTGAAATCTTGCATGCATTAATTTCAACCCTTCTTATCAATAACTGCATTGTTTCTTTCCAGGTACGAGGGTGGGCTGAAAAGTTCATAGGCTGACTATGAAGGAGTGATGCTAGAGCTGTGAAAAATCTTGCATGCATTAATTTCAACTCTTCTTATTAATAACTGCATTTTCTTTCCAGGTACGAGGTGGGCTGAAAAGTTCATAGGCTGACTATGAAGGAGTGATGCTAGAGCTGTGAAATCTTGCATGCATTAATTTCAACTCTTCTTATTAATAACTGCATTTTTTTTCCAGGTACGAGGGTGGGCTGAAAAGTTCATAGGCTGACTATGAAAGGAGTGATGCTAGAGCTGTGAAATCTTGCATGCATTAATTTCAACTCTTCTTATTAATAACTGCATTGTTTCTTTCCAGGTACGAGGGTGGCTGAAAAGTTCATAGGCTGACTATGAAGGAGTGATGCTAGAGCTGTGAAATCTTGCATGCATTAATTTCAACTCTTCTTATTAATAACTGCATTTTTTTTTTTCCAGGTACGAGGGTGGGCTGAAAAGTTCATAGGCTGACTATGAAGGAGTGATGCTAGAGCTGTGAAATCTTGCATGCATTAATTTCAACTCTTCTTATTAATAACTGCATTGTTTGTTTTTTCCAGGTACGAGGGTGGGGCTGAAAAGTTCATAGGCTGACTATGAAGGAGTGATGCTAGAGCTGTGAAATCTTGCATGCATTAATTTCAATTTCTTATTAATAACTGCATTGTTTCTTTCCAGGTACGAGGGTGGGCTGAAAAGTTCATAGGCTGACTATGAATGAAGGATGATGCTAGAGCTGTGAAATCTTGCATGCATTAATTTCAACTTTGCTTATTAATAACCGTATTATTTCTTTCTAGGTACGAGGCAGGGCTGAAATGTTCTTAGGCTGACTATGAAGGAGTGATGCTATAGCTGTGAAATCTTGCATGCATTAATTTCAACTCTTCTTATTAATAACTGCATTGTTTCTTTCCAGGTAGGGTGGGAGGGTGGGCTGAAAAGTTCATAGGCTGACTATGAAGGAGTGATGCTAGAGCTGTGAAACCTTGCATTCATTAATTTCAACTCTTCTTATTAATAACTGCATTGTTTCTTTCCAGGTACGATGATGGGCTGAAAAGTTCATAGGCTGATTATGAAGGAGTGATACTAGAACTGTGAAACCTTACATGCATTAATTTCAACTCTTCTTATTAATAACTGCATTATTTATTTCCAAGTACGAGGGTGGGCTGAAAAGTTCATAGGCTGACTATGAAGGAGTGATGCTAGAGCTGTGAAATCTTGCATGCATTAATTTCAACTTCTTCTTATTAATAACTGCATTGTTTCTTTCCAGGTACGAGGGTGGGCTGAAAAGTTCATAGGCTGACTATGAAGGAGTGATGCTAGAGCTGTGAAATCTTGCATGCATTAATTTCAACTCTTCTTATTAATAACTGCATTGTTTCTTTCCAGGTACGAGGGTGGGCTGAAAAGTTCATAGGCTGACTATGAAGGAGTGATGCTAGAGCTGTGAAATCTTTGCATGCATTAATTTCAACTCTTCTTATTAATAACTGCATTGTTTCATTTTTCCAGGTACGAGGGTGGGCTGAAAAGTTCATAGGCTGACTATGAAGGAGTGATGCTAGAGCTGTGAAATCTTGCATGCATTAATTTCAACTCTTCTTATTAATAACTGCATTGTTTCTTTCCAGGTACGAGGGTGGGCTGAAAAGTTGAAAAGTTTATAGGCTGACTATGAAGGAGTGATGCTAGAGCTGTGAAATCTTGCATGCATTAATTTCAACTCTTCTTATTAATAACTGCATTGTTTCTTTCCAGGTACGAGGGTGGGCTGAAAAGTTCATAGGCTGACTATGAAGGAGTGATGCTAGAGCTGTGAAATCTTGCATGCATTAATTTCAACTCTTCTTATTAATAATTGCATTTTTTTTTCCAGGTTCTTATTAATAACTGCATTGTTTCTTTCAGGGGGGTGGGCTGAAAAGTTCATAGGCTGACTATGAAGGAGTGATGCTAGAGCTGTGAAATCTTGCATGCATTAATTTCAACTCTTCTTATTAATAACTGCATTGTTTCTTTCCAGGTACGAGGGTGGGCTGAAAAGTTCATAGGCTGACTATGAAGGAGTGATGCTAGAGCTGTGAAAATCTTGCATGCATTAATTTCAACTCTTCTTATTAATAACTGCATTGTTTCTTTCCAGGTACGAGGGTGGGCTGAAAAGTTCATAGGCTGACTATGAAGGAGTGATGCTAGAGCTGTGAAATCTTGCATGCATTAATTTCAACTCTTCTTATTAATAACTGCATTGTTTCTTTCCAGGTACGCTGGGAAATCTTGCATGCATTAATGAAAAGTTCATAGGCTGACTATGAAGGAGTGATGCTAGAGCTGAAGGAGTGATGCTAAATCTTTTGCATGCATTAATTTCAACTCTTCTTATTAATAACTGCATTGTTTTTTTTTCCAGGTACGAGGGTGGGCTGAAAAGTTCATAGGCTGACTATGAAGGAGTGATGCTAGAGCTGTGAAATCTTGCATGCATTAATTTCAACTCTTCTTATTAATAACTGCATTGTTTTTTTTCCAGGTACGAGGGTGGGCTGAAAAGTTCATAGGCTGACTATGAAGGAGTGATGCTAGAGCTGTGAAATCTTGCATGCATTAATTTCAACTCTTCTTATTAATAACTGCATTGTTTCTTTCCAGGTACGAGGGTGGGCTGAAAAGTTCATAGGCTGACTATGAAGGAGTGATGCTAGAGCTGTGAAATCTTGCATGCATTAATTTCAACTCTTCTTATTAATAACTGCATTGTTTCTTTCCAGGTACGAGGGTGGGCTGAAAAGTTCATAGGCTGACTATGAAGGAGTGATGCTAGAGCTGTGAAATCTTGCATGCATTAATTTCAACTCTTCTTATTAATAACTGCATTGTTTTCTTTCCAGGTACGAGGGTGGGCTGAAAAGTTCATAGGCTGACTATGAAGGAGTGATGCTAGAGCTGTGAAATCTTGCATGCATTAATTTCAACTCTTATTAATAACTGCATTGTTTCTTTCCAGGTACGAGGGTGGGCTGAAAAGTTCATAGGCTGACTATGAAGGAGTGATGCTAGAGCTGTGAAATCTTGCATGCATTAATTTCAACTCTTCTTATTAATAACTGCATTGTTTCTTTCCAGGTACGAGGGTGGGCTGAAAAGTTCATAGGCTGACTATGAAGGAGTGATGCTAGAGCTGTGAAATCTTGCATGCATTAATTTCAACTCTTCTTATTAATAACTGCATTGTTTCTTTCCAGGTACGAGGGTGGGCTGAAAAGTTCATAGGCTGACTATGAAGGAGTGATGCTAGAGCTGTGAAATCTTGCATGCATTAATTTCAACTCTTCTTATTAATAACTGCATTGTTTCTTTCCAGGTACGAGGGTGGGCTGAAAAGTTCATAGGCTGACTATGAAGGAGTGATGCTAGAGCTGTGAAATCTTGCATGCATTAATTTCAACTCTTCTTCTTATTAATAACTGCATTGTTTCTTTCCAGGTACGAGGGTGGGCTGAAAAGTTCATAGGCTGACTATGAAGGAGTGATGCTAGAGCTGTGAAATCTTGCATGCATTAATTTCAACTCTTCTTATTAATAACTGCATTGTTTCTTTCCAGGTACGAGGGTGGGCTGAAAAGTTCATAGGCTGACTATGAAGGAGTGATGCTAGAGCTGTGAAATCTTGCATGCATTAATTTCAACTCTTCTTATTAATAACTGCATTGTTTCTTTCCAGGTACGAGGGTGGGCTGAAAAGTTCATAGGCTGACTATGAAGGAGTGATGCTAGAGCTGAAAAATCTTGCATGCATTTAATTTCAACTCTTCTTATTAATAACTGCATTGCTTCTTTCCAGGTACAAGGGTGGGCTGAAAAGTTCATAGGCTGACTATGAAGGAGTGATGCTAGAGCTGTGAAATCTTGCATGCATTAATTTCAACTCTTTCTTATTAATAACTGCATTGTTTCTTTCCAGGTACGAGGGTGGGCTGAAAAGTTCATAGGCTGACTATGAAGGAGTGATGCTAGAGCTGTGAAATCTTGCATGCATTAATTTCAACTCTTCTTATTAATAACTGCATTGTTTCTTTCCAGGTACGAGGGTGGGCTGAAAAGTTCATAGGCTGACTATGAAGGAGTGATGCTAGAGCTGTGAAATCTTGCATGCATTAATTTCAACTCTTCTTATTAATAACTGCATTGTTTTCTTTCCAGGTACGAGGGTGGGCTGAAAAGTTCATAGGCTGACTATGAAGGAGTGATGCTAGAGCTGTGAAATCTTGCATGCATTAATTTCAACTCTTCTTATTAATAACTGCATTGTTTCTTTCCAGGTACGAGGGTGGGCTGAAAAGTTCATAGGCTGACTATGAAGGAGTGATGCTAGAGCTGTGAAATCTTGCATGCATTAATTTCAACTCTTCTTATTAATAACTGCATTGTTTTTTCCAGGTACGAGGGTGGGCTGAAAAGTTCATAGGCTGACTATGAAGGAGTGATGCTAGAGCTGTGAAATCTTGCATGCATTAATTTCAACTCTTCTTATTAATAACTGCATTGTTTCTTTCCAGGTACGAGGGTGGGCTGAAAAGTTCATAGGCTGACTATGAAGGAGTGATGCTAGAGCTGTGAAAAATCTTGCATGCATTAATTTCAACTCTTCTTATTAATAACTGCATTGTTTCTTTCCAGGTACGAGGGAGGTGGGCTGAAAAGTTCATAGGCTGACTATGAAGGAGTGATGCTAGAGCTGTGAAATCTTGCATGCATTAATTTCAACTCTTCTTATTAATAACTGCATTGTTTCTTTTTGAAACATGAAAAGTTCATAGGCTGACTATGAAGGAGTGATGGGCTGAGCTATGAAATCTTGCTGATGAAATTTCAATTAATTTCTCTATTAATAATGCATTGTTTTGCTTTCCAGGTAATGGTGGGCTGAAAAGTTCTGCATTGATTATGAAATGATGCTAGAGCTGTGAATTTTGCATGCATTAATTTTCTTTCCAGCATTGTTTTCTTTACAGGTACGAGGGTGGGCTGAAAAGTTCATAGGCTGACTATGAATGAAGGAGTGATGCTAGAGCTGTGAAATCTTGCATGCATTAATTTCAACTCTTCTTATTAATAACTGCATTGTTTCTTTCCAGGTACGAGGGTGGGCTGAAAAGTTCATAGGCTGACTATGAAGGAGTGATGCTAGAGCTGTGAAATCTTGCATGCATTAATTTCAACTCTTCTTATTAATAACTGCATTGTTTCTTTCCAGGTACGAGGGTGGGCTGAAAAGTTCATAGGCTGACTATGAAGGAGTGATGCTAGAGCTGTGAAATCTTGCATGCATTAATTTCAACTCTTCTTATTAATAACTGCATTGTTTTTTTTCCAGGTACGAGGGTGGGCTGAAAAGTTCATAGGCTGACTATGAAGGAGTGATGCTAGAGCTGTGAAATCTTGCATGCATTAATTTTCAACTCTTCTTATTAATAACTGCATTGTTTTTTTTCCAGGTACGAGGGTGGGCTGAAAAGTTCATAGGCTGACTATGAAGGAGTGATGCTAGAGCTGTGAAATCTTGCATGCATTAATTTCAACTCTTCTTATTAATAACTGCATTGTTTCTTTCCAGGTACGAGGGTGGGCTGAAAAGTTCATAGGCTGACTATGAAGGAGTGATGCTAGAGCTGTGAAATCTTGCATGCATTAATTTCAACTCTTCTTATTAATAACTGCATTGTTTTTTTCCAGGTACGAGGGTGGGCTGAAAAGTTCATAGGCTGACTATGAAGGAGTGATGCTAGAGCTGTGAAATCTTTGCATGCATTAATTTCAACTCTTCTTATTAATAACTGCATTGTTTCTTTCCAGGTACGAGGGTGGGCTGAAAAGTTCATAGGCTGACTATGAAGGAGTGATGCTAGAGCTGTGAAATCTTGCATGCATTAATTTCAACTCTTCTTATTAATAACTGCATTGTTTCTTTCCAGGTACGAGGGTAGGCTGAAAAGTTTATAGGCTGACTCTGAAGGTGTGATGCTTAAGCTGTGAAATCTTGCATGCATTAATTTCAACTCTTCTTATTAATAACTGCATTGTTTCTTTCCAGGTACGAGGGTGGGATGAAAAGTTCATAGGCTGACTATGAAGGAGTGATGCTAGAGCTGTGAAATCTTGCATGCATTAATTTCAAGTCTTCTTATTAATAACTGCATTGTTTTTTTCCAGGTACGAGGGTGGGCTGAAAAGTTCATAGGCTGACTATGAAGGAGTGATGCTAGAGCTGTGAAATCTTGCATGCATTAATTTCAACTCTTCTTATTAATAACTGCATTGTTTCTTTTTCCAGGTACGAGGGTGGGCTGAAAAGTTCATAGGCTGACTATGAAGGAGTGATGCTAGAGCTGTGAAATCTTGCATGCATTTAATTTCAACTCTTCTTATTAATAACTGCATTGTTTCTTTCCAGGTACGAGGGTGGGCTGAAAAGTTCATAGGCTGACTATGAAGGAGTGATGCTAGAGCTGTGAAATCTTGCATGCATTAATTTCAACTCTTCTTATTAATAACTGCATTGTTTCTTTCCAGGTACGAGGGTGGGCTGAAAAGTTCATAGGCTGACTATGAAGGAGTGATGCTAGAGCTGTGAAATCTTGCATGCATTAATTTCAACTCTTCTTATTAATAACTGCATTGTTTCTTTCCAGGTACGAGGGTGGGCTGAAAAGTTCATAGGCTGACTATGAAGGAGTGATGCTAGAGCTGTGAAATCTTGCATGCATTAATTTCAACTCTTCTTATTAATAACTGTGCATGCATGCATTTTTTTTCCAGGTACGAGGGTGGGCTGAAAAGTTCATAGGCTGACTATGAAGGAGTGATGCTAGAGCTGTGAAATCTTTGCATGCATTAATTTCAACTCTTCTTATTAATAACTGCATTGTTTCTTTCCAGGTACGAGGGTGGGCTGAAAAGTTCATAGGGCTGACTATGAAGGAGTGATGCTAGAGCTGTGAAATCTTGCATGCATTAATTTCAACTCTTCTTATTAATAACTGCATTGTTTCTTTCCAGGTACGAGGGTGGGCTGAAAAGTTCATAGGCTGACTATGAAGGAGTGATGCTAGAGCTGTGAAATCTTGCATGCATTAATTTCAACTCTTCTTATTAATAACTGCATTGTTTCTTTTTTTTTTCCAGGTACGAGTGGTGGGCTGAAAAGTTCATAGGCTGACTATGAAAAGGAGTGATGCTGAAGAGTGATGCTAGAGCTGTGAAATCTTGCATGCATTAATTTCAACTCTTCTTATTAATAACTGCATTGTTTCTTTTCCAGGTACGAGGGTGGGCTGAAAAGTTCATAGGCTGACTATGAAGGAGTGATGCTAGAGCTGTGAAATCTTGCATGCATTAATTTCAACTCTTCTTATTAATAACTGCATTGTTTCTTTTCCAGGTACGAGGGTGGGCTGAAAAGTTCATAGGCTGACTATGAAGGAGTGATGCTAGAGCTGTGAAATCTTGCATGCATTAATTTCAACTCTTCTTATTAATAACTGCATTGTTCTTTTTCCAGGTACGAGGGTAGGCTGAAAAGGTCATAGGCTGACTATGAAGGAGTGATGCTAGAACTGTGAAATCTTGCCTGCATTCATTTCAACTCTTATTAATAACTGCATTCTTTCTTTCCAGGTACGAGGGTGGGCTGAAATGTTCATAGGCTGACTGTGAAGGAGTGATGCTAGAGCTGTGAAATCTTGCATGCATTAATTTCAACTCTTCTTATTAATAACTGCATTGTTTCTTTCCAGGTACGAGGGTGGGCTGAAAAGTTCATAGGCTGACTATGAAGGAGTGATGCTAGAGCTGTGAAATCTTGCATGCATTAATTTCAACTCTTCTTATTAATAACTGCATTGTTTCTTTCCAGGTACGAGGGTGGGCTGAAAAGTTCATAGGCTGACTATGAAGGAGTGATGCTAGAGCTGTGAAATCTTGCATGCATTAATTTCAACTCTTCTTATTAATAACTGCATTGTTTCTTTCCAGGTACGAGGGTGGGCTGAAAAGTTCATAGGCTGACTATGAAGGAGTGATGCTAGAGCTGTGAAATCTTGCATGCATTAATTTCAACTCTTCTTATTAATAACTGCATTGTTTCTTTTCCAGGTACGAGGGTGGGCTGAAAAGTTCATAGGCTGACTATGAAGGAGTGATGCTAGAGCTGTGAAATCTTGCATGCATTAATTTCAACTCTTCTTATTAATAACTGCATTGTTTCTTTCCAGGTACGAGGGTGGGCTGAAAAGTTCATAGGCTGACTATGAAGGAGTGATGCTAGAGCTGTGAAATCTTGCATGCATTAATTTCAACTCTTCTTATTAATAACTGCATTGTTTTTTTTCCAGGTACGAGGGTGGGCTGAAAAGTTCATAGGCTGACTATGAAGGAGTGATGCTAGAGCTGTGAAATCTTGCATGCATTAATTTCAACTCTTCTTATTAATAACTGCATTGTTTCTTTCCAGGTACGAGGGTGGGCTGAAAAGTTCATAGGCTGACTATGAAGGAGTGATGCTAGAGCTGTGAAATCATTTTTGCATGCATTAATTTCAACTCTTCTTATTAATAACTGCATTGTTTCTTTCCAGGTACGAGGGTGGGCTGAAAAGTTCATAGGCTGACTATGAAGGAGTGATGCTAGAGCTGTGAAATCTTGCATGCATTAATTTCAACTCTTCTTATTAATAACTGCATTTTTTTTTCCAGGTACGAGGGTGGGCTGAAAAGTTCATAGGCTGACTATGAAGGAGTGATGCTAGAGCTGTGAAATCTTGCATGCATTAATTTCAACTCTTCTTATTAATAACTGCATTGTTTCTTTCCAGGTACGAGGGTGGGGCTGAAAAGTTCATAGGCTGACTATGAAGGAGTGATGCTAGAGCTGTGAAATCTTGCATGCATTAATTTCAACTCTTCTTATTAATAACTGCATTGTTTTTTTCCAGGTACGAGGGTGGGCTGAAAAGTTCATAGGCTGACTATGAAGGAGTGATGCTAGAGCTGTGAAATCTTTGCATGCATTAATTTCAACTCTTCTTATTAATAACTGCATTGTTTCTTTCCAGGTACGAGGGTGGGCTGAAAAGTTCATAGGCTGACTATGAAGGAGTGATGCTAGAGCTGTGAAATCTTGCATGCATTAATTTCAACTCTTCTTATTAATAACTGCATTGTTTCTTTCCAGGTACGAGGGTGGGCTGAAAAGTTCATAGGCTGACTATGAAGGAGTGATGCTAGAGCTGTGAAATCTTGCATGCATTAATTTCAACTCTTCTTATTAATAACTGCATTGTTTCTTTCCAGGTACGAGGGTGGGCTGAAAAGTTCATAGGCTGACTATGAAGGAGTGATGCTAGAGCTGTGAAATCTTGCATGCATTAATTTCAACTCTTCTTATTAATAACTGCATTGTTTCTTTCCAGGTACGAGGGTGGGCTGAAAAGTTCAAGGCTGCTCATAGGCTGACTATGAAGGAGTGATGCTAGAGCTGTGAAATCTTGCATGCATTAATTTTCAACTCTTCTTATTAATAACTGCATTGTTTCTTTCCAGGTACGAGGGTGGGCTGAAAAGTTCATAGGCTGACTATGAAGGAGTGATGCTAGAGCTGTGAAATCTTGCATGCATTAATTTCAACTCTTCTTATTAATAACTGCATTGTTTCTTTCCAGGTACGAGGGTGGGCTGAAAAGTTCATAGGCTGACTATGAAGGAGTGATGCTAGAGCTGTGAAATCTTGCATGCATTAATTTCAACTCTTCTTATTAATAACTGCATTGTTTCTTTTTCCAGGTACGAGGGTGGGCTGAAAAGTTCATAGGCTGACTATGAAGGAGTGATGCTAGAGCTGCTGTGAAATCTTGCATGCATTAATTTCAACTCTTCTTATTAATAACTGCATTGTTTCTTTCCAGGTACGAGGGTGGGCTGAAAAGTTCATAGGCTGACTATGAAGGAGTGATGCTAGAGCTGTGAAATCTTGCATGCATTAATTTCAACTCTTCTTATTAATAACTGCATTGTTTCTTTCCAGGTACGAGGGGTGGGCTGAAAAGTTCATAGGCTGACTATGAAGGAGTGATGCTAGAGCTGTGAAATCTTGCATGCATTAATTTCAACTCTTCTTATTAATAACTGCATTGTTTCTTTCCAGGTACGAGGGGGGCTGAAAAGTTCATAGGCTGACTATGAAGGAGTGATGCTAGAGCTGTGAAATCTTGCATGCATTAATTTCAACTCTTCTTATTAATAACTGCATTGTTTCTTTTACGAGGGTGGCTGAAAAGTTCATAGGCTGACTATGAAGGTGATGCTAGGCTGAAATCTTGCATGCATTAATTTCAAGGCATTGTTTCTTTCCAGGTAAGGAGGGCTGATGTTCAGAGGCTGACTATGAAGGAATGCTAGAGCTGTGAAATCTTGCATGCATTAATTTCAACTCTTCTTATTAATAACTGCATTGTTTCTTTTCCAGGTACGAGGGTGGGCTGAAAAGTTCATAGGCTGACTATGAAGGAGTGATGCTAGAGCTGTGAAATCTTGCATGCATTAATTTCAACTCTTCTTATTAATAACTGCATTGTTTCTTTTCCAGGTAATGGGGTGGGCTGAAAAGTTCATAGGCTGACTATGAAGGAGTGATGCTAGAGCTGTGAAATCTTGCATGCATTAATTTCAACTCTTCTTATTAATAACTGCATTGTTTCTTTTCCAGGTACGAGGGTGGGCTGAAAAGTTCATAGGCTGACTATGAAGGAGTGATGCTAGAGCTGTGAAATCTTGCATGCATTAATTTCAACTCTTCTTATTAATAACTGCATTGTTTCTTTTTCCAGGTACGAGGGTGGGCTGAAAAGTTCATAGGCTGACTATGAAGGAGTGATGCTAGAGCTGTGAAATCTTGCATGCATTAATTTCAACTCTTCTTATTAATAACTGCATTGTTTCTTTTTCCAGGTACGAGGGTGGGCTGAAAAGTTCATAGGCTGACTATGAAGGAGTGATGCTAGAGCTGTGAAATCTTGCATGCATTAATTTCAACTCTTCTTATTAATAACTGCATTGTTTTTTAAGTTATAGAGGTGGGCTGAAAAGTTCATAGGCTGACTATGAAGGAGTGATGCTAGAGCTGTGAAATCTTGCATGCATTAATTTCAACTCTTCTTATTAATAACTGCATTGTTTCTTTCCAGGTACGAGGGTGGGCTGAAAAGTTCATAGGCTGACTATGAAGGAGTGATGCTAGAGCTGTGAAATCTTGCATGCATTAATTTCAACTCTTCTTATTAATAACTGCATTGTTTCTTTTCCAGGTACGAGGGTGGGCTGAAAAGTTCATAGGCTGACTATGAAGGAGTGATGCTAGAGCTGTGAAATCTTGCATGCATTAATTTCAACTCTTCTTATTAATAACTGCATTGTTTCTTTCCAGGTACGAGGGTGGGCTGAAAAGTTCATAGGCTGACTATGAAGGAGTGATGCTAGAGCTGTGAAATCTTGCATGCATTAATTTCAACTCTTCTTATTAATAACTGCATTGTTTTCTTTCCAGGTACGAGGGTGGGCTGAAAAGTTCATAGGCTGACTATGAAGGAGTGATGCTAGAGCTGTGAAAAATCTTGCATGCATTAATTTCAACTCTTCTTATTAATAACTGCATTGTTTCTTTCCAGGTACGAGGGTGGGCTGAAAAGTTCATAGGCTGACTATGAAGGAGTGATGCTAGAGCTGTGAAATCTTTCATGCATGCATTAATTTCAACTCTTCTTATTAATAACTGCATTGTTTCATTTTTTCCAGGTACGAGGGTGGGCTGAAAAGTTCATAGGCTGACTATGAAGGAGTGATGCTAGAGCTGTGAAATCTTGCATGCATTAATTTCAACTCTTCTTATTAATAACTGCATTGTTTCTTTCCAGGTACGAGGGTGGGCTGAAAAAAGTTCATAGGCTGACTATGAAAGGAGTGATGCTAGAGCTGTGAAATGTTTCTTTGCACGAGGGCATTAATTTCAACTCTTCTTATTAATAACTGCATTCTTATTTTTCTTTCCAGGTACGAGGGTGGGCTGAAAAGTTCATAGGCTGACTATGAAGGAGTGATGCTAGAGCTGTGAAATCTTGCATGCATTAATTTCAACTCTTCTTATTAATAACTGCCTTGTTTCTTTCCATGTACTAGTGTGGGATGAAAAGTTCATAGGCGGACTATGATGGGGTAATGCTAGAGCTGTGAAATCTTACATGCATTAATTTCAGCCCTTATTAATAACAGCATTATTTCTTTCCACATACGAGGGTGGGATGAAAAGTTCATAGGCTGACTATGTTAGAGATGTGAAATCTTGCATGCATTAATTTCAACCCTACTTATTAATAACTGCATTGTTTTTCTTTCCAGGTACGAGGGTGGGCTGAAAAAGTTCATAGGCTGACTATGAAGGAGTGATGCTAGAGCTGTGAAATCTTGCATGCATTAATTTCAACTCTTCTTATTAATAACTGCATTGTTTCTTTTCCAGGTACGAGGGTGGGCTGAAAAGTTCATAGGCTGACTATGAAGGAGTGATGCTAGAGCTGTGAAAATCTTGCATGCATTAATTTCAACTCTTCTTATTAATAACTGCATTGTTTCTTTCCAGGTACGAGGGTGGGCTGAAAAGTTCATAGGCTGACTATGAAGGAGTGATGCTAGAGCTGTGAAATCTTGCATGCATTAATTTCAACTCTTCTTATTAATAACTGCATTGTTTCTTTCCAGGTACGAGGGTGGGCTGAAAAGTTCATAGGCTGACTATGAAGGAGTGATGCTAGAGCTGTGAAATCTTGCATGCATTAATTTCAACTCTTCTTATTAATAACTGCATTGTTTCTTTCCAGGTACGAGGGTGGGCTGAAAAGTTCATAGGCTGACTATGAAGGAGTGATGCTAGAGCTGTGAAATCTTGCATGCATTAATTTCAACTCTTCTTATTAATAACTGCATTGTTTCTTTCCAGGTACGAGGGTGGGCTGAAAAGTTCATAGGCTGACTATGAAGGAGTGATGCTAGAGCTGTGAAATCTTGCATGCATTAATTTCAACTCTTCTTATTAATAACTGCATTGTTTCTTTCCAGGTACGAGGGTGGGCTGAAAAGTTCATAGGCTGACTATGAAGGAGTGATGCTAGAGCTGTGAAATCTTGTATGCATTAATTTCAACTCTTCTTATTAATAACTGCATTGTTTCTTTCCAGGTATGAGGGTGGGCTGAAAAGATCATAGGCTGACTATGAAGGAGTGATGCTAGAGCTGTGAAACCTTGCATTCATTAATTTCAACTCTTCTTATTAATAACTGCATTGTTTCTTTCCAGGTACGAGGGTGGGCTGAAAAGTTAATAGGCTGACTATGAAGGAGTGATGCTAGAGCTGTGAAACCTTGCATTCATTAATTTCAACTCTTCTTATTAATAACTGCATTGTTTCTTTCCAGGTACGAGGGTGGGCTGAAAAGTTAATAGGCTGACTATGAAGGAGTGATGCTAGAGCTGTGAAACCTTGCATTCATTAATTTCAACTCTTCTTATTAATAACTGCATTGTTTCTTTTCCAGGTACGAGGGTGGGCTGAAAAGTTCATAGGCTGACTATGAAGGAGTGATGCTAGAGCTGTGAAATCTTGCATGCATTAATTTCAACTTCTTCTTATTAATAACTGCATTGTTTCTTTCCAGGTACGGGGGTGGGCTGAAAAGTTCATAGGCTGACTATGAAGGAGTGATGCTAGAGCTGTGAAATCTTGCATGCATTAATTTCAACTCTTCTTATTAATAACTGCATTTTTTTTTCCAGGTACGAGGGTGGGCTGAAAAGTTCATAGGCTGACTATGAAGGAGTGATGCTAGAGCTGTGAAATCTTGCATGCATTAATTTCAACTCTTCTTATTAATAACTGCATTGTTTCTTTCCAGGTACGAGGGTGGGCTGAAAAGTTCATAGGCTGACTATGAAGGAGTGATGCTAGAGCTGTGAAATCTTGCATGCATTAATTTCAACTCTTCTTATTAATAACTGCATTGTTTCTTTCCAGGTACGAGGGGTGGGCTGAAAAGTTCATAGGCTGACTATGAAGGAGTGATGCTAGAGCTGTGAAATCTTGCATGCATTAATTTCAACTCTTCTTATTAATAACTGCATTGTTTCTTTCCAGGTACGAGGGTGGGCTGAAAAGTTCATAGGCTGACTATGAAGGAGTGATGCTAGAGCTGTGAAATCTTGCATGCATTAATTTCAACTCTTCTTATTAATAACTGCATTGTTTCTTTTCCAGGTACGAGGGTGGGCTGAAAAGTTCATAGGCTGACTATGAAGGAGTGATGCTAGAGCTGTGAAATCTTGCATGCATTAATTTCAACTCTTCTTATTAATAACTGCATTGTTTCTTTCCAGGGTAGGGGGGTGGGCTAGGAAAAGTTCATAGGCTGACTATGAAGGAGTGATGCTAGAGCTGTGAAATCTTGCATGCATTAATTTCAACTCTTCTTATTAATAACTGCATTGTTTCTTTCCAGGTACGAGGGTGGGCTGAAAAGTTCATAGGCTGACTATGAAGGAGTGATGCTAGAGCTGTGAAATCTTGCATGCATTAATTTCAACTCTTCTTATTAATAACTGCATTGTTTCTTTCCAGGTACGAGGGTGGGCTGAAAAGTTCATAGGCTGACTATGAAGGAGTGATGCTAGAGCTGTGAAATCTTGCATGCATTAATTTCAACTCTTCTTATTAATAACTGCATTGTTTCTTTCCAGGTACGAGGGTGGGCTGAAAAGTTCATAGGCTGACTATGAAGGAGTGATGCTAGAGCTGTGAAATCTTGCATGCATTAATTTCAACTCTTCTTATTAATAACTGCATTGTTTCTTTCCAGGTACGAGGGTGGGCTGAAAAGTTCATAGGCTGACTATGAAGGAGGGATGCTGGAGATGTGAAATATTGCATGCCTAAATTTCAACTCTTATTAATGACCGCATTGTTTCCTTCCAGGTTTGACGGTGGGCTGAAAAGTTAATAGGCTGACTATGACGGAGGGATGCTGGAGATGTGAAATATTGCATGCCTAAATTTCAACTCTTATTAATAACCGCATTGTTTCCTTCCAGGTACGAGGGGTGGGCTGAAAAGTTCATAGGCTGACTATGAAGGAGTGATGCTAGAGCTGTGAAATCATTTGTGATGCATTAATTTCAATTTCTTCTTATTAATAACTGCATTGTTTCTTTTCCAGGTACGAGGGTGGGCTGAAAAGTTCATAGGCTGACTATGAAGGAGTGATGCTAGAGCTGTGAAATCTTGCATGCATTAATTTCAACTCTTCTTATTAATAACTGCATTGTTTCTTTCCAGGTACGAGGGTGGGCTGAAAAGTTCATAGGCTGACTATGAAGGAGTGATGCTAGAGCTGTGAAATCTTGCATGCATTAATTTCAACTCTTCTTATTAATAACTGCATTGTTTCTTTCCAGGTACGAGGGTGGGCTGAAAAGTTCATAGGCTGACTATGAAGGAGTGATGCTAGAGCTGTGAAAATTGCATGTATTAATTTCAACTCTTCTTATTAATAACTGCATTGTTTTCTTTCCAGGTACGAGGGTGGGCTGAAAAGTTCATAGGCTGACTATGAAGGAGTGATGCTAGAGCTGTGAAATCTTGCATGCATTTAATTTCAACTCTTCTTATTAATAACTGCATTGTTTCTTTCCAGGTACGAGGGTGGGCTGAAAAGTTCATAGGCTGACTATGAAGGAGTGATGCTAGAGCTGTGAAATCTTGCATGCATTAATTTCAACTCTTCTTATTAATAACTGCATTGTTTCTTTCCAGGTACGAGGGTGGGCTGAAAAGTTCATAGGCTGACTATGAAGGAGTGATGCTAGAGCTGTGAAATCTTGCATGCATTAATTTCAACTCTTCTTATTAATAACTGCATGTTTTCTTTCCAGGTACGAGGGTGGGCTGAAAAGTTCATAGGCTGACTATGAAGGAGTGATGCTAGAGCTGTGAAATCTTGCATGCATTAATTTCAACTCTTCTTATTAATAACTGCATTGTTTCTTTCCAGGTACGAGGGTGGGCTGAAAAGTTCATAGGCTGACTATGAAGGAGTGATGCTAGAGCTGTGAAATCTTGCATGCATTAATTTCAACTCTTCTTATTAATAAACTGCATTGTTTTCTTTCCAGGTACGAGGGTGGGCTGAAAAGTTCATAGGCTGACTATGAAGGAGTGATGCTAGAGCTGTGAAATCTTACGTCCATTAATTTCAGCTTTTCTTATTAATGACTGCATTGTTTCTTTGCAAGTACGAGGTTGGGCTGAAAAGTTCATAGGCTGACTATAAAGGAGTGATATTAGAGCTGTGAAATCATGCATGCATTAATTTCAACTCTTATTAATAACTGCATTGTTTCTTTCCAGGTACGAGGGTGGGCTGAAAGGTTCATAGGCTGACTATAAAGGAGTGATGCTAGAGCCGTGAAATATTAAATTCATTAATTTCAACTCTTATAAATAACTGCATTGTTTCTTTCCAGGTACGAGAGTGGGTTGGAATGTTCATAGGCTGACTATGAAGGGGTGATGCTAGAGCCGTGAAATCTTGCATGCATTAATTTCAACTCTTCTTATTAATAAACTGCATTGTTTCTTTTCCAGGTACGAGGGTGGGCTGAAAAGTTCATAGGCTGACTATGAAGGAGTGATGCTAGAGCTGTGAAATCTTGCATGCATTTAATTTCAACTCTTCTTATTAATAACTGCATTGTTTTCTTTCCAGGTACATTGTTTTTTTGGGCTGAAAAGTTCATAGGCTGACTATGAAGGAGTGATGCTAGAGCTGTGAAATCTTGCATGCATTAATTTCAACTCTTCTTATTAATAACTGCATTGTTTCTTTCCAGGTACGAGGGTGGGCTGAAAAGTTCATAGGCTGACTATGAAGGAGTGATGCTAGAGCTGTGAAATCTTGCATGCATTAATTTCAACTCTTCTTATTAATAACTGCATTGTTTCTTTCCAGGTACGAGGGTGGGCTGAAAAGTTCATAGGCTGACTATGAAGGAGTGATGCTAGAGCTGTGAAATCTTGCATGCATTAATTTCAACTCTTCTTATTAATAACTGCATTGTTTTTTTTTCCAGGTACGAGGGTGGGCTGAAAAGTTCATAGGCTGACTATGAAGGAGTGATGCTAGAGCTGTGAAATCTTGCATGCATTAATTTCAACTCTTCTTATTAATAATTGCATTGTTTCTTTCCAGGTATGAGGGTGGGCTGAAAAGTTCATAGGCTGACTATGAAGGAGTGATGCTAGAGCTGTGAAATCTTGCATGCATTAATTTCAACTCTTCTTATTAATAACTGCATTGTTTCTTTTCCAGGTACGAGGGTGGGCTGAAAAGTTCATAGGCTGACTATGAAGGAGTGATGCTAGAGCTGTGAAATCTTGCATGCATTAATTTCAACTCTTCTTATTAATAACTGCATTGTTTCTTTCCAGGTACGAGGGTGGGCTGAAAAGTTCATAGGCTGACTATGAAGGAGTGATGCTAGAGCTGTGAAATCTTGCATGCATTAATTTCAACTCTTCTTATTAATAACTGCATTGTTTCTTTCCAGGTACGAGGGTGGGCTGAAAAGTTCATAGGCTGACTATGAAGGAGTGATGCTAGAGCTGTGAAATCTTGCATGCATTAATTTCAACTCTTCTTATTAATAACTGCATTGTTTCTTTCCAGGTACGAGGGTGGGGCTGAAAAGTTCATAGGCTGACTATGAAGGAGTGTGATGCTAGAGCTGTGAAAATTTGCATGCATTAATTTCAACTCTTCTTATTAATAACTGCATTGTTTCTTTCCAGGTACGAGGGTGGGCTGAAAAGTTCATATAGGCTGACTATGAAGGAGTGATGCTAGAGCTGTGAAATCTTGCATGCATTAATTTCAACTCTTCTTATTAATAACTGCATTGTTTCTTTTCTTTCCAGGTACTATGAAGGGTGGGCTGAAAATTTCAACTCTTCTTATTAATAAGCATTGACTTTATGAAGGAGTGATGCTAGAGCTGTGAAATGTTTGCATGCATTAATTTCAACTCTTCTTATTAATAACTGCATTGTTTCTTTCCAGGTACGAGGGTGGGCTGAAAAGTTCATAGGCTGACTATGAAGGAGTGATGCTAGAGCTGTGAAATCTTGCATGCATTAATTTCAACTCTTCTTATTAATAATCATTGCATTGTTTCTTTCCAGGTACGAGGGTGGGCTGAAAAGTTCATAGGCTGACTATGAAGGAGTGATGCTAGAGCTGTGAAATCTTGCATGCATTAATTTCAACTCTTCTTATTAATAAAAAATTGTTTGTTTTTTCCAGGTACGAGGGTGGGCTGAAAAGTTCATAGGCTGACTATGAAGGAGTGATGCTAGAGCTGTGAAATCTTGCATGCATTAATTTCAACTCTTCTTATTAATAACTGCATTGTTTCTTTCCAGGAAAGGTGAGGGTGGGCTGAAAAGTTCATAGGCTGACTATGAAGGAGTGATGCTGAAGCTGTGAAATCTTGCATGAAATTAATTTCAACTCTTTCTTATTAATAACTGTTTCATTGTTTCTTTCCAGGTAATGGTGGGGATGAAAAATTTTCATAGGCTGACTATGAAGGAGTGATGCTAGAGCTGTAAAAAATATATTTCATAAATTAATTTCAAATCTTCTTATTATTAACTGCATTGTTTTTCTTTTTCCAGGTACGAGGGTGTCCTGAAAAGTTCATATTGACTATGATTATGAAGGAGTGATGCTAGATCTGTGAAATCTTGCATGCATTAATTTCAAACTCTTCTTATTAATAACTTCATTGTTTCTTTTCAAGGTAAAGGGTGGGCTGAAAAGTTCATAGGCTTTCGATGAACAAGTGATGCTAGAGCTGTGAAAATCTACATGCATTAATTTCAACTCTTCTTATTAATAACTGAAAATTGTTTCTTTTCCAGGTACGAAGGTGGGCTGAAAAGTTTCATAAATGACTATGAAAATTTGATGCTTTCTGTGAAATCTTGCATTTTAATTTCAGGCCTATGAAGTTTTATTAATAACTCCATTATTTTAGACAGGTAAGAACTTGGAAATAATCTGTTAATCATATTCTTACAAACTATGAAGAAGTGATCACTAGAGTTGAAAATTGCATGCATTAATTTCAACTCTTCTTATTAATAACTGGATTGTTTTTCCAGGTATTGAAATGTTAGATAGGCTGATTATTTTTCTTTTTTCTGTTCAAATTTTCTTTTGAAATTAGCATGCATTTTTTTCAATATTTCTGTTATTAAAATTTCATTGTTTATTATCAGGTTCGTTTACGGTTGAAAAGTTCAACAAAAGAAATGAAAAATTGAGAAAAACTGATGAAAGAAATCTGGTATTTTGCATTATGGAAAACCTTGCGCAAATTAAAAATAAATCATTTGATCAAAACTGTGCTGAGTTTTAGAAAACATGCTAAAAAAACGGAATGATTTAGAATGCCAGCGTAAAACTCTAATTTTCAAAACACGAAAAATTTCGATTTGAAATTTTCAAAGAAATTTTTAAAAAATAAAAAGGCTGAAATGAAAAAAATAAAACAAAATTTTTTCAAATCTTCTTATTAAAACGAGGAAAGGGACAAAAAAAAGGGAATTGTTGAAAGACAGTGGAGGAATTTATGAAGTTGAATAATCTGAAAAAAAAATAGAATAAGTTTTAATACATAGTTTTTTTCAGGTTCGAGATTATTGAAAAAGATTCATACCCTGATATGTTTTTTTAGACCTTAAAAATTTTGCATTTAATTTCAACAAATTAACTCTGGAATTTTTTTTTTGAGGTTTCAGCGTTGAATTTTTCACCTTAAAAGAGGCAATTAACAAATTGGAATATTAAAGCAGTATGTAAAAAAACGACAGATCAATTTCAAACATACCAAAAGGTTTTTTCTAAAGAACATAAAATATCAAAATTCAGGGCAAAATCACAAACCTTGAATGAATTTTTTAAAATGAAAATAAAACTCATAATGACATTCAAAATTATCAATAGTGTTTTTATTTCACAATACAAAATACAAAGGCGAATAAAGAAAAACAAAAGAAGAATGGAATAAATTTTTTTACCAAATGAAAATCAAGAAAGGCAATTCTCAATGCATTAAGGCATTGAATGCACAGGTACCATCAAAAGATATTCAAAATTCCGCCAAAATGAAAACAAATAACTAAAATTGTTTAAAAAGTAGATGATAACAAGGCGTAATCAAAAGGAAAAATTAATGCAAGGAAGATTTTTTACTAGTTTTTTCTGATAAAACAAATTGTTAAAATCCTGAGAGAAATAAGATAAAAAAAAAACAATTACAGTAACAAAAATTGAATATTTTTTAATGTAAATATGAGATTTTCACATTAGATGGTGAAAAAAGTAAACAAACAAAAAATGAAGAATTTACAATTGAATTTGAAAAGTATACAGGACAGTTTTAAGGTTGACGTTAAAAACGTAACAACGAAATGCTTTGGAAATTTTTGATAGGCTGACTGATATAAGGAATGATGCTAGAACTGTGATATCTTGCATGTATTATTTAATTTCAACTCTTCTTAATAATTGCATTGTTTCTTTCCATGTGATAGGGTCGGCTGGAAGGTTCATCATAGACTGACAGTTTAATTTCTGTCAGTGGCCTTATTTTCATAGGGAATAAGTTATAATTTGACACCATTCATTTAAAATTTGGCCCGTGTTTGGGCTGAAATTTTTGTGAAAAACAGATTTTGTTTCCTTTTTTTTTTTAATGTACATAAATTATTAATATAAACAAAACAAAACAAAAATTTCAAAATTTTTTTTTTTTTTTTTTTTGAAAAATATTGAAATTATTAATTTGCCAAAAATCATGAACACGGATTTTTTTCACAGGTTGGTTTGTTTTTCATTTAATTTTAAATTTTTAAAACTATTTAATTTCCTTTTTACAAATTTGAAAATAAAGCAAACAGAAAAGTCAATGTTGGAAGTCAAAAAAAAATAAAACACAATACTTAAAAATAAATAAATAGAAATTTTCATCTCTTTTTAAACAATTAAAAAAATTAAAAAAAAAATCTTATTAAAACAGTGAAATTAAAATAAATATATGATTAAGTTTTTAAAGAGATAATTAATTTTTAGTTTGAATATTTGAATCTCTAAATTGTTTGGATAAAAAACAATAAACATTGTTATATTTTGATTCCTCTTTCTTTCATCGCAATGCTCAGGTCGTCTTTGTAACTCTACGACCATTAAGTTTGTCGCAAACGAAAATTATAGGCTAAGCAACAAAAATGGTTAACGATTCAGTTTTAAAACTAAAAACTGTCTATTTTTATTTCGAAATAATCTTTTATCTTTGACATTTATTTGTATACTAGCTTAAAGACGTAACTTATATAAGTCACATCAGACAGGAAGATGTGGATAACATGAAATTGAAATTCTGATATTAAAGATATTCATTACATTTGATAAAGCGTTTTAAAAAATGTAGACAGTGTAAACAGAAATGGACATTTCAGAATGTCTATCAGTTTCACACCTCAAGTGATCTTCACACTATATATATATATATTCACACTATACATATATATATATTCACACTATATATATCACACTATATATATATATACATATATATATATATAATCGACTCTCCCGTTGAGATTTGACGTATGAGGGTCAAGCAGATCAGTTTCCAGGAAACCGACAGCCCGACACCAACACATGAGATTTGATTATAGTGGTGAAGGCCTCGTGCAGGACCATCCACACTTTTTGAAAGGGACAAATACAGAGACCTGGTGCACCGAATGCCACAAGGTTCCCAAACGACCCTCCGCAGGTTTTGAATTCAGAGTTGTCCTTCTCCTAGACCAGTTGCCATCCAAGGCTATAGAATTTTTTAGCTATTTTACCCATAGCTGGAGGAAGAAGAAGAGGATTCATACCTTTTTTTTTTATTATTAGCACATTTTAAAGTTTATGTAATGGATTTACTAAATTGGAACTAGAAAAATTCCTCAATCCAATTAAATATCCATTACTCCACCATGCCTCCACACACACACACACACACACACACACACACATATATATATATATATATTCAATATATATATATATATATATATATATATATATATATATATATATATATTATATATATATATATATATATATATATATATATATATATATATATATATATATATTCTCACACATATACAATATATATTTTTTAAAAGTATTACATTAGAACAAAACTTTACATCTTTTTCAATGTTAAAATTTTTTTTAACATTTCATCAGGTGGGAAATGAACGATGCTACTAAGCCGATAAGTTCACCAATGTTGTTTGCACTTTTTAATGTTCCAGAAACCCATAAATAGTTAATATCCAAAGTGTTGATCCCACAACAAATATTTCTTTGGGAAATTCATTTTTGTGTTGGGTGATAACAGGCCCATTGGTAGAGTATTTGGAGTGGGGCTGCAAGTAAGATTTGCATAGTAAAATTAGTTCACAGGATTTTCACAGGGGAAGCCCAACCCATGTGACGTGCTTTGGAGGGATTCAAGTTACAGTGTAAGTTTTATTGTTATTTTCTATCCTTTTATGAAAATTGTTTGATACGAGCATCATTATGGCCATAAAACATTTTTTAAATGCTTTGTGA